>JARYHS010013631.1:35496429-35784666 GCA_031002005.1 Vandiemenella viatica | reverse complement strand
TACTATGACATATACTGAATACTGAAAATAGGTTGATTATTATAACTGCATGGGTGTGACATTTACTTTTAGGACAGCAAGGGCTTCTTCGACTGTGGGCGGTTATCTAGACCAGTAACCCTAGCTATAGACATTGTGGAGAACCCTAGCTTCCTATCTAAGATTCAACGATGGCTTTCCACGTCCAACCATACCCTACAGCAGAGCCAACCTGTTATGCGCTGCCGTCTTCTTCGTGTGTGACGCCACTCCGCGGCCACGGCCGTCGGAGGGCGGCTCGACGTCTGCGATCTCTCTGCTCCGACTGTTGCTGGCTGCGACTGATTGATGAAGACAAGACAAGACACTCTCCGATGCCCGTTCAGAGGTTTTTACACCACCTCCCACTACGGTCCCAAAGTGGAGGGACAAATGGTAGCCAATGATGAGGCCGATCCATGCCGTCATCTGTCCTCCTTAGCTCGACCATTGCGCACTTTTTCCTAACTGTCAGCGCTCTAAATCCTCGGTCGATGCCTCTGTATGGTTTCTTAACATGCTACTTGCCGTCCTCATTTCCTAATTAACAAATATGTAATGATGAACCAAGCGAACAACTGCGTAAAACTGATAAATTAATTAATTTTGATACCATTAATCTTACTTTTATACGAATGCGATATTTATAAAACTAAATGGGAAATTGTGTTTAGGAACTTATTATTATTAATAGGCTATATACTTTACTATGAATTAACCAACTTTTTACTGTTGTAACTAATAGCTAAGAATAAAATAAAATGTTTTAAATATAAACTTTTTTCTAGTCGGGTTGTTGCCCGAGGCCCCTGCAAGAGCGAGGCCCCGGACGATTGCCCTGCTCGCCACCCCCTAAGGCCGCCTCTGCTTTTTTCATTACGACATGAATAGATTGACGGATGTTGTATTTCACCGCACTCATAAACGAAAGGCGTTGCTCCCACGTTAGATAAATAATTCAAACGAAGCCGACGTCCTCTGTCTGCCAGACAATTCCAGTCCAATCTACATAACAATTCTGTAACGCTTTCGGAAAGACTTTGGACCAATAGAGTGGCTCTTTCCTGCGCTTTACCTGTACCGGCAATCACTGTCTTGCAATACAAATCCATACCAGCATCATGTGAATCGCAGCAAAGAAGTAGGTCTACCTACGACTGAAATAATATGCAGGTCTCATCTAATGTATTGCACCTGCAAATGCTTTGTCAATGTTAGTAACTTAACTGTTTACTTCGAACTACTGGCCAAACGGATTATTTTTGTTACTTATACACATTGCCTTACACTTTTGGAATTGAACGCAACGTGCGGTATTAAGAAATTGCATTGAATTTCTATTCAATCGTCTGAATTCCTTAGTTCCGTATAGGTGAATGAGCAATTAGAGAACAATCTCAGCCTGCTATTAACTTGTCAAGATTGTTTATTGCTAGGCAAAAGTAATTCTATTACACTTCCCAGAAGGACGCCTGATGTAATATCTATATTATTTGGGGCTTCTCCGTCAATGACGACATATTGCAACAGAACAGAAAATCTCGTATTCATTCTCAAATCTGATCTGACACACCATCCGCTCGAAATTTCGCTAAAATGTGGTTGTATGGTACAGAGATTAAAGCTTTTTGAAAATCCAGATATATTGCGTCAATCTGAGATCCTCTATCATTAAGTTATGTGAAAATTGCTCCAAATGTGTTTCAGACGATTATCTGTCCTGAAATTCGCGCTGGTTCGGTAAATGCTGTTCATTTTAGTCTAGAAGCTACATAATTTTTGAGCATATAACATGCTCCATACTCTATTGGAAATGTATAGAAATGTCTACTGGTAGTATCTGTGATCTCTTCGGACACGACACTGATTTTTTTTCCCGACATAAGATGAAGTCAACTTACATCGTAACATTATTATGTGTTCCTGAAATTATTCAACTTACATTATTCACGTCATTTATTAACCTCCTCGGCACAAAAACGTTGTCATCAGGTAAAAGGTAGAAGGCACCTATCACAAATTCTGTCCTGGCCACGTTATGTTTAAACTACACGAATTCGCAATCCGTCTCGACGTCTATCTCATTACATGATAGTGTAACGGACTAGTCGAGTGGTCTAGCTCCTCTTCTGTGGGCGTAATTTGGAATCGGCAGAGAGTGTCTGGAAACTCAGGTACTAACCTTTAATGGAGTTGCTGCTGCTGACCTCTGGCGACCTCGGCTCCACTCTCCAGCTCAGCTGTAAGGCTATTTACTAATATCAGGTTCTGACACCACTGTGGATTAAGGCCACAGACCTGTGTGGGTGTTAATATGGATTCACCAACTTATGCTTACTATGGCAAACAGCAGGTTCTCTTATATTCCACCAGTGAGAACACGGCCTAACTGCTGTACGATACTGTTTGTTGCTCGTCCTTGACTGAATACATATCATCCGTTTGGACGCCGTCTGCGAGGCTATCCCCGTAGGCTTCTATTGGATTTACATCTTCTGAAGTACTAGTAGATGGTGGAACAATTACTTACATACATGTAGAATGGCTATCGGAGGATTCCGCCAAGTGTTGCAGCATTGTCGACCCTAACGCGAGACCAGGCTATCGGAGAGAGAGGCTATTGACTATCCAACTGGCATAGTGACGTGCCTACTGTCAATCTGTCACTGAGAAGACCGAACACATGTCCTGCGTTCCTTATATTGTCCGTATCGAACATTCTAGACTTGTTTCGGCAATTGACCAGCCAGTGTCCCTGGCTGTGGTATGCGCTGATCGTTTTCGTCAGCAAAACCTGACTCATTACTCTCGTGTGCGGACGGCACGCGACTCTGGCGTACTGTCACGATTCACTTAACACTCGTTTAATTCGAAATCACACAACTAAATCTTTTGGATCAAAACTTGGGCCGTTACAATAGGTATTTACTGACGATATAAATATACTCTGTCCTAGGGAATGTAATTAGTCTAGACAGAAACTGTTCACGCTATTATTAAAAATTTCTGCAGGACTTGGACTTATATCGACTTTAATCAGTTTTCTGTAACTATTACTATAACACTTTCGGCACTACTAACAACATTTTATATATCAGGCTGTAGAAAACACACTGTTTATCACGAGATTCCGTTGACCTGCTCATAATATACGGTGCTGAAATTATTTGGGTTACCCGTATCTTTATTTCAAGTCCCAGGTATTCCTCCAACAGCCTAAAATCTACCCAAAGCATCCACACAAACCCTGCCTCACGTGTAGCCTATTCACCTGTGTAGTACACATCCGACATTTTTAAGTGAGCTGTACTAGATTCAAAACTATGGCGAAAAATCGCAGTTGCTTTTGATTTGCAGGGTGTGGAACAGAAGTCCACACTTAGGGCCGTCGACCATGCTGCAGACAGATAGTAGCTTAGTTGATATCGTTTCATTACTAATCACAGAGTTTACTATTTCAACCAGTCGCCGGCAGGACGAAAGGATAACCTCCAAGGCAGCAAGCATTGATTGCGATGTGCAGTTGGCTTCACCCCGTCCACTCAGTTGCATCAGGGATGATATGCCTGCTCCAAATATCCGATCAAATACGGAACGAACCGCCATTTGCCCAAAGGGCTTAATAATATTGCTTTCTTTTGAGCTCCCGACGGCCATAATTCCCTTCCGAGGTTGCTCAGACCTAGCTGTATGGAAAACCTCCAGCTCTCAGAGACTGAATCAGTCCTTGACATTACGTCAAACCCATTAGACAGTCACAAAAACCTGGCTTTCTTGGAATCTAAGTTTGTTCTACTGCCCCCATTTGCGGCTTGAACCAGAAACCATACACCACTCACCACAGTTGACCGACGCTTTCTAATGTAACTTATCGCGGGAGCTCCAAACTTTGTAACTTTTTTTTAATAAAGCTGTAAGTAGACTCTGCTTATCAGCTATCTCACCCAGCACCTGTACGCAGTAATCACAATTACTATCTTTTTGAAATTTTGAACTCACTCAGAGAAGCGAATGAAAGAGCGAATTCTCCAGGTGCCCAACCCAAACAGTACACTGTTCTCGCTAGCCTAATGGAACTGTCACTTGCTTCACGCAAAAGCACCACCCTATCAGTTGTTATTACTGCGTTCCAACTACAGGCTACATTGCACCCTAAACAGAAACAATCTGCGTTTCGATTACCATCCTATAAAAAATTACGACCAACTGCGAATATTTTTTTATGTTAATAAAAGTGTGTCGAGAATTCAGCTTGGACCACAGTAAATTATAACTATTATATGATACTAGCTAGCAGAGTTCCCGGCGTTGCCCGGTTTATTTGTTGTTGATTTACCCATACACTGTTTTTATTCATGCAATGAATAACATGTTCCAAGTTTTATACAATTTGGGCCAACATTTTCCGGAATTAAAGCATACCTAGGTTAATTACTAGTTGAATGAACACGCCAATGCAACTGTTCAATTTATTTATTGCTGCGTCGTACGCGTTTCACCTCTCATCGAGGCATCATCAGCGACGAATCTGTGTTACAGTTTTTATATACAGTTTTATATACACTTTTATCCTATTATTACAAATTATGAGCATATTTTTTATGAGATATTTTTATAGCTAATGGTTACTTATTATTTACATTTGTTAATATGATATGCAGCTGCGCATCTCCGTTTCTTTATATAAAGCTTGGTTTGCCTATATCGTATTTACACTATTGTGCGTTTTCATCATTCTGGGGCTAGCCGGTTTGTTTATGTCGTGTCTGGTGCGCTTTCGGTTGTCTGTTGTGTCCATTTTGTTTGTATATGTCATGTCTCGTGCCAATAGCGCGAGTTTTGAAGCGTGCGTGTATGTGTGATTGTCTTGTTAGAATGTTTTATATGTATGTGTGATGTATATATGTGTGGGGTTTTACTATACAGTTTGTGTTTATTTTGTTTTATCTGTCGAGTTTGTGAATATTAAATTGAGTAACGTTTTATTTGTGAGGTTTACTTGGTCGTTTAGTACCTGTTTGCCTTCATTTTTTGCTTTTTGAATATATAAGTTTTCATGTATAGTGAGTGTGTTGTGTCTGTGGTTGTTGATAGTGAGAATTTGCATATCTGTGTTTATGTTTGTTGGTGAATGGTCATTTTCTATGTGGTGTTCGGCAAATTTGGAATGGTTACTGTATTTTAATGCTCTCATGTGTTCTTTGTATCTGATTTTGAACTGTCTTGGTGTTTGCCCTATGTATACTGCTTCACATTTTTGACAGGTGAGTTGCTAAATGCCTGAATTGTGGCATTTGTTTGTGTCTGAATGGGGTCTATTTTTTTTTTTTTTGCATTGCGTTGTCAGTTCGCAGTGCAATGTTAATGCCTTGTTTTTTGAAAATGTTTGCGATTCGGTGTGTGTATTTGTTAGAATATGTCATTGCATACCATTTCCTTTTGTTTTCATTGTACTGTGTGATAACGAAGCCAATATGCTTATATAAAATGTGGTGTCTGAAACGTATACTTGAAATTAATCCACCTGCTCATTTCTTATCCTATGGGAGTCATCTAGTGTAGGTAACTGAAACAATAATCCAATTACTTCAGGATACTCGGATTTGCGACTAACTGTCGTAAACCTTTGAACACAGAGCGAAAAAGTTGAATTATGCTCAGCGAATGGGGGAATAAGGAGCAAGACGGGGCGACCTTGTTTACTTCCTACAAATTTGAGAAACCATCAACCCGTAATTTTTGAAATTTCTTAATTACCGGGCATTTTGCATCTGGTCAGATGTAGCGAACCGGACACATGAATCATGTTAGAACCGGACAGTCCAGTCGAAAACCGGACTGTAGCAACCGTAGCTATGAGTGATACTGATAGTGAAGTTCAAAACGGGAGATAATGTTCAAGGACGGTTGGGTTAATGTGTGAGATGATATACATTATTTTTTTCGTCTTTCTTTAATTGTTTAACTGAAGCGCCTAGCATTCACTGGGTCGGATTTACGAATATTCCCAGCCCAGGCGAAAACTTGTGATTTCCGTCCCTCGAAACATGAATTTGCTGCCAGGGGCAGTATAGAAATATTTTTTGATTTTGCCGCCCGCTTGAAAGTTGCCACTCGAGGCAGTAGATAAAAGCAAAAGGTCGCTGCCACATGAATTTGCCATTACCGCCCCTTCAAATATGATACATCATTTTCCCGCCCTCTGGAAGTTGTCGCCCGTGGCAAGCACCCTGGTTTGCTCCCCCCTAGATCTGGCACTTAGCATTCAGTATTGGTGGAAAGTCGTCGGCACTTCTGTAACAATCTACCTGTGATTTGTTTTGTTAATTTGAAATATTTAATCTCAAATGCTGAAAGGGAGGGGTGGCAATCTCTTTCGTGCCCCATCTCGGAAAAATCATAGATCCTTCACTACTCTTAGCAGCTACAGTAACCCTTCTTTTATAACTAGTTCGCAGTTTCTTGTATTTCCAGCGTGATCTAAAAGACTTCCATTTTATAATAAATGTAGGCCTACTATCATCTTTTCAATAAAACCATATGATATCCAAACATTTCATTAAGAATAAAATCTGTAGTCGCTGTAAAATAATGTATTTATACATTTTTGTTTGAGTGTCAAAACTCTTTACATGTATTTTACTTATCCAGTTCTAAATATTAGAAAATTTCGGAAATAAACAGTATATATTGCTGTTCTCCCTCTCTGTCACACGCACACACACACACTTACAGAGGTAAGAACATAATTTTTTTATTGGGGAATGTTCAAATTGTTGCATCCCTTGCAAGGCAATTTCAGTCGTAAGCTAACTATTATTTCAAAAACATTTTAAATATTTGGAAACAGGACCCGAAAAGTTATTAAATATTTTTAGGTATATTTCAATTTAAGATTACTGCAATAGCCCTGCAACAGAAAAAAGGTAAACATTAATATGTCACATAATTTTATTTATCGCAGTAATCTGAGTGAGCAAAAATTAGGGAGCGTCCATAAACTACATAGTTTTATTTTGACCTCCTGCGAACCCCTACCTAAACTGACGTGATTCTTGCCTTTACATCCCCCCTTTTTTCCCAAGTGGCATGTAGCTTTTTTACCTATTGATTCAAGAAGACATTTTGTACTGTTTTCTCTTGTCAGACTATAGTAAATTATGTATGGAGATACTTAAATGGTGGAAATAAATATTCACCTGCTATTGTGTGTTTTGTACCTTATTATAACTATGATAAATAAAATGAATTAAAAAACACGTGGCTTGGCTCAGAACCACCATCCCCCACGTAGCCCGGCATAACTTTCTACGCAACCCCTCCCCCGCAAATCACCGAGCCACGTAGTATGTGGGTGCTCCCATGGAGAAAATTAATAGACTTGTGGCGATATCTCGCACACACTTGCAGCGGCCGCTAGAGGTCAGCGAGAATGTTCATCCAACAGCGCACGCCGTCCAATAGAAAGAGACCTCAGTTGCTGGATAGCCATCGGCCAGTTGCTTGTCAGTCGTCGCGCTCGCAGTTGTCTTGGTCGTGTTGCGGAAATGCTTTCCGGAAAACCACGCGGACCGGCCGTATATCAAACTGACTACACTAGTGGACATTTAGTCTGATGCAGCTTTCTGTTATTCAATGTAATGTGAATGTATTGTGTTTCTCGTGCCCTACAATATGTCTTCAGAACGCATCGAATTGTGTTTAATTGTAATCACTTTCCTGTGTCAGTAACATTAGTATGTGGAGCAACCCTGCCCACATAAATGGCGACCCCGACTCGAGCAGAAGCAGCCATATAATTGGTGACCCCGGCTCGAGCAGAAGAAACCACATAATCGGTGACCCCGAACTGCAGACATCTCGTATCTGCAAGACTCTCCAGCAAAAGCAGCAGAACTTCCTCGACACCTTGACCAACGATGACGGACGCCGAGCATCTTGCTAATCTGCAGGCGCAACTGGCGACCTCCAGCAGCAGCTCGCTGCCCAACAGGCCGCACTCCACCAACAACTAACCGCACTTCAACAACAGCATCAGCAGACTTTGCAGCAACTGCAGCAAAAACAGCTACTTGGTCAGCAATCGCAACCGAGCCACGTGGCTACACCGCTAGAAACCCCTGTGCAGCTGCATTCCTCCGCCACTGCTGCTGTCGCTCCGGCCGCAGTTTACCGCGTCACGACGCAACTTCCTCCGTTTTGGCCAGCTCAACCTGCGGTATGGTTCACACAGGTCGAAGCACAATTTTCCCCGGCCAACATCATCTCCGATAAGACCATGCATGACTACATCGTCAGCAACCTCGACCATCGCTATGCTAGCGAAGTCAGCTATTTGATCATCAATACAGCACCCACGAATCGTTACCAGACACTAAAGGCCCTACTTATCCAGCGCGTGTCTCTCTCAGAGGAGCAGCGGGTTCGGCAACTCCTAACAGCAGAAGAACTAGGTGATCGCAAGCCTTCTCAACTTCTACGGCGCATGCGCTCTTTAATTGACAACACACAAGTTCAGGACTCCTGTCTGCGCATATTGTGGCAACAACTTCTTCCTCTCAGCGCCCAGGCTATGCTCCAAGCACAGTCTACTACTCTGCCGCTTGATCAACTAGCAGACATGGCGGACCATATAGACTCCGTCGTTCCGCCTCCAATAATTCCAGCCGTCCACGCTTTGGGCACCCTGCCTGACACTTCGACGTTGGCTCAGCGCGTCGAGGAACTTGCGAAGCAGATCGAAGATATCCAGACTCGTCTGAGAAATTCTGCGCACAGCTTACCACGAGCATGGACCCGGAACAAACCTGGCTATCGTCCAACCACCACTTCGACAAACTCTCTGCAACTTACCGCTTGACCAAAGATGTGCTACTACCATTATCGATTTGGTGCCGACGCTGGAAAATGCATCAAGTCATGTTCCACCGCTCAACTACACCCCACTCCTGCATCTCGCTACTCCAGTCGTCGGCAGGTCTTCATCCACAAGGATTTGGCCACCTTCTCCCACGTCTTTGTTCAAGACGCAGTATGGCCAGCCCTACGCCCTACTTATACAGGGCCTTGTGCCGTACTCAAACGCGACCACAAGACTACACTATCATCATCAATTGCAAGCCTTCGATCGTGTCTATCGATCGCCTGAAACCTGCTCATCTCCTCCTGGACGACTCACCATCGGAAGACCCTGCGTAGCATCCGTCGGCGCCACCACCTCCTCCACCACCACTAATTTCTCCGATGCCACCGGTTCCATTTTCCACACGTTCCGGCTGAACCAGCTTCGCAGCCGGTGCTCACTCTTCCTGCCGGGGGGAGTAGTGTGTGCGAGATATCCGCCAGAGGTCAGCGTGATTGTTCATCCGACAGCGCATGCTGTCCAACAGGAAGAGACCCCAGTAGCTCGACAGCCATCGCACGAGTTGCTCGACAGCCATCGGCCAGTTGCTTGCCGGTCATCGGTCAGTGGTCGCGCTCGCAGTTGGTCGTGTCGGGGAAGTGCTTTCGGTAATAGCCCAAACACTGGGACTCAGGAATCCTAGTTTTGTCTGAAAACTGTTGTTACACACGTTGGTTGGGTGATATTATTTAATATATGTTGTAAGGTATGTATAAGTTTTACAGCTCTAAAGACAAACATATATTAAATAATATACCCCAAGGAACGTGTGTAACAGTTTTCAGACAAAACGACAGTTTCTTGGAGTCCCAGTGATTGCGCTCTTGTCGTGTTTTCCGGAAAACCACGTGGACCGGCCGCGTACCAAACTAGACCACACTAGTGGACATTTGGTCTGATTCAGCTTTCTGTTATTCAATGTAATGTGAATGTATTGTTTCTCCTGCCCTACAATATATCTTCAGGACACTTCGAGTTGTCGTGTTTGATTATAATCACTTTTCTTGTGTCAGTAACATTTGTATGTAGAGCACCCTGCCCACAGACTGTTCAGAATAACAATTATAATTGATAACAAACAGCATAGAGGAAGAGGTTGGTAGGTAAGGCCAGTGCTAGGATTCTTCGACCCAGAAAAGAGCATTTTAGCCCCTCTCTTCCTTCCCGCTTAAGAAATTTTATACCTCATATATATACATATTTATACAAAGTTTATAGTTAAAGTCAGGTGCTTTGCACCATATAGGTGCAGATTTTAAAACCTGCATTTTATTTCTACTCAGCTAGGCACCTTGGCGGTTAGCTTCCTTCAGGAGCCCAGGGTACATTTCCTCCCCTTACTTTCCCCCTGTCTAACGACGCCTTTGATGGTAGGATGGTGCTGACCCACAGATATAATATGGACACACTTAAAACGGATATTTTTTAGTGTAAACTCTTCAACAATGAAGAACATGCTGCACCAGTGCCGGATCTAGGAGTGGGGGTGGCGGGGGGGGGCATGTCAAACCAGGGTGCCCCGGGTGGCAACTTGAGAAGGGTGGCGTTTTCAGTTGCGGCGACTCTTTTTTTTTAGCTCTATGATTACACTGGGCAACGACGGAATGGGGGTGGTGAATATTGGGGCATTGACAATTTGGGCGGCGACACTTGAAGTTGTGGTGGCAACAGTGGAGGCAGCAAAACAGTTTTCGAAGCAGCGGCATCTCACAGTTCTTGCCCCAGCTCAGAAAATTTCTAAATCCGTCACTGTGCTCCACGAAGTGAAATAAATATACTAGTAAATAATGAAGTAATAATAAATGGATTCATAACTACTTTGAGCAGTCTGGGAGTTCACACATAAGTGTTTGATGAAGATTTAGAGGGCATTGATTTTAGGGTTCTGTAACCTATTCCTCAGCATTTTTTTGGTCTCTTTTACTGAGTTCATTAGTGTCTAAATAGGATTTTCAGAGAGTATGAGAAGAAAAAGTGCAAGTTCATCTTAAGGAACAATCCTAGTTTTATGCCTATGCCCTTTGAGACTGTTTGTTCGAATAATAGAAGCTGTTGAAATTCATAATGGAAAAGCTAGTTTGGTTTCGGGGTATGAAAAAAAACGTGTACATTTCAATCATTAACAGAACTACCAGCAAACAAGTGAGCATCTAAGAATATAGATTATTTCTGTGTCTGCCGTAAAACATCTGTTTACCAAAAATGGAATCATATACGGTGATGCCAGTTTTCTAGTCTTATGTAGAGAGTTATTGCAGTACCCTTCTACCTGCTAATTATATTGTTTCTACCCATAATCATCCAAAAGATTGTTCACTGGACATAGAACTGAAAAATCTGCTGTGTAGATCCTGCAGACCTGGTGCCAAACCAGTTATTGGATTCAAACATACACTGATTATCACCTAAACCTAGAATGGGGAAAACTGACAACAGGTATTTATACAAATTCTTCAGAGGTTATGTAAAAGTAGACACCTCACTTGGCAACTTTTACAGAGAGTTGAGGGAGCTGGATGCTTAAACACAATCCCACCTGTCATGAAAGATTTATTTCTCATTAATTCCTTTTTCACTATAGCAGAAATGATATCTAACACAGATACTACCTGTCGCCACCAACAAGACACAAAAATCAACTAAACGATTGGTAACAAAAGGATGGGAGATAAGTCTGCTGTGTGTTCCTGGCCAAATCTGGGTTGAAGGATATGAAAGAGTAGATTAGTTAGCTAAAGGAAGTGCTTCCCCCTACAGACAAACAGTTGTGCTGTTGGGACCCTTTTTCTAGAGGGTTGATTGACAGTATAGAGAAAATACATAGAATAGCCACTTGATTCGTGACTGCTTGCCATTGTTTTTATGAAAGTGTTTGAGTTGATTAGCAGATGGGGCTGGGATACTCTTGTGGACAGATGATGTAGGTTACTTTTGAACTTATTGATTAACATGAGTACACCTACTTTCATTTATGAGGAAATACTTTGTCCTCCAACCGATTTGTGCTGCAATGACAGGAGTGATATGATTAGAGAAATAAGATGCCACTCTGATGCTTATGTGAATTCTTTCTTCCCTGGTTCTATTCAGGATTGTAATGCATAGAGTAGACATTAATTTTGGTGTGAACCACCCTTTGCCTCCCACAATTTTGTGAATTGCGGGGTATATATGTGTAGATGTAGAAGTCACTCTCTAAAATCTGCAAAGAGTCTCATTAGTGCCTCCGATAGTATTGAGATAATAACCCAACTAATCTTAGCAACATTGGTAAAAGCTATAAACAATTTTAGTAAAATGAAACCACCATCTTCTCATTGCATTTAAAATGACTGGCTTTGGCTATCAGCCTGCCCTGCAACCATCCAAGTGTCCAGTGTATGTACACATTTGTAAACTATTCCAAGCCTAATGGACATTGTAGCTTTAGATTTAATTGGTGCAGAGCCCTGTATAAAAGACTAAATTTAGATGTGAGTATAGCATAGAATAGCAGAAATGCCATGAGTGGGTAATGTGCAGAAGAAGTAGTAATTGGTTTTGTAAGTAGCCTACTACCATTACCAATCAGCACTTTTATCTGCTATCCAGTATAAGAGATCAGATAAAATGGTTTCAAAATTAGTGAGCAATCTATAATTGTAAGAACAAACATTGTCACCAACAAATTACTTTGACTTAAAACTCTTAGTAAATCAATGAGTTGTGTTTATATCAATTCAATGGAAAGTTATAATTGTTTTAAGGGCATCAATGTATAATTTTGATGTATTAATTTCTGAAATAGAACCCTGATTACAAAATGTTCTAATTTTTTTTGTAATTATACTGAAGGGGGTTAATTGAAATACAATTGGATGTCAGAATAGCTTAAGTTGTGAGAGTAAGTGTGTATACATAAGATTACTTCAACATTTCATCATGTCTGTTCTTGTAAATAAGGTTTACTAACAAACTATTGTAATATGTATTTGTCCTTCCCTCCCCCCTTCCCCCTTCATTGCAGCCTTCATTTTTGATAAGTTCTAGTGACCCTGTCAGCTGATCTATAAGAGCAGACAGGGTAAACGTCTACTGGAGTCGTGGGTAAGGGTTGAGCCTAGAAGTTGACCATCATACTGATTTGAATATTCATCGTAGGTCCCTACTACAACACCTTATTAAGGTTTTTTCGGTGGTTTAATTACTGATTAATTAATTAAAAAGTCCACCAAAAAAATTATGTGAAGATGTTTGTTTATTTCTTTCAAATCAACAAGTCAGCGATATTCACAAGCATAGATACAATACAGAGATGCACTTCTGAGCTGTCGCAAATAAAATCTCTGTAACACTGAATGATGTCAACTAACTAACTAACTAACTTACTTACTAACTGCTCTGTCCAGCCGATCTGTTTATATAGTCTCTATCGAAATTACGAGAATTCTTCAAAGGCATCCGCCCGATATTTCTCGATCATTAACAATCACTCAAACAATCAAACATATTAAAAACACTAGAAATTAATACAAAATTACTTAACAACATTACAAAATGATCAGAAATGGTAATTAGAGATACTTAAATACAAAATTATTTACAGAAATCATCTCAAACAGTAGAAAATTGTCCTGTAGACATCGTAACTTACATTAATACATGGAATTACAAACATTTAAGAAATTCTCTTGCATCATTCGGTTCTTAAACATATTAATGGACTTTAAATAATTTTCTTACATAAAGTCTATATACACTGATTTACAAAACAAACATACAAATCACTTTCAAGCAAACTTAAGCTCACTACAAATACTTCATACAGTACAATGCTATTCAAAATTCAGGTATGAGGGCTATTATAACCCCTGCCCAGGATTCACTTAATTTTACACAGTTAAAATTGATTGAATCCGTCACGAATCTAAGCAGGTTGAATGTACACATAATGCCAACACAAACAGATTACAATCAATCAACCATAATGACTTTTACAATGAACAAGTACAATTCTTCATTACATACAACATCTGCACATAGTACATGACACTGATCAAACGTTCAATGCCATCACCTTAAGTTACAATTATTTTCACTGCAAATTGCACACTTGATATCTGCTTGTTAATGACAACAGTTTGATTACATTTTACAGCTGATAATTTGTCAACACAATGCAGAAAGTCACAACATCATGAAAACCACCAAAAGTTTCTACACAAAACTGTCACAAATTGCTTTATACAGTGAAATGCTTACATCTGCATCTGAACTTAAGTACTCACACAAACTATTTACATGCATCAATTCACAAACTTATTTACAGAATTAGATATTTACAGGCTGTTGACCCCTCCCCAAACCGTGCATTTCAATTGATTCTCATAAATGGGTTCCAAGATTTCTCTGGAAACCCAAAACCATAGAAGTTAATTTTTTTTCTAACTTTCCAGTTCTCTTCTACCTTTGAATACACATCTAATACCACATTTCTATTTACACAAAGCTTCACTATATACAGACAGAAACACAAACTTCCAATCATCTCAGACAACAGACGTTGGCACAACCACACAACAGCTGAAACATAAAACGGTTCAGTTTTAGCAAATTGATTGTCACTTAAAAGCAATGTTGCTGACTCAACTGGTAATACAAATTTATTATTCTCACTACTGCAGTTTAGTCCATCATTACTCCCAACCCCACTCTTCATCATCTGATTACTACTTAAACTTACCAAATTATCTGAATCAGTACCTAAAATTGTTTTAACATCTGGCTTGCTGACTTCCTCCACAAAATAATTATTTTTCTCAGCGACTACTACTTCACTATTAGCTTCCACATCAAAGAGGGTACAACACATAGTGTCATCTAAGTCACATTCTGTACATTTTTCCAAATCAGAAACTGGTTCAAATGAATCCTTACTCCCACCCATTTCTTGAATGTCATCATCTACACCAAATAAAGAGCTAAATAACGTATCAGCTAGGTCAAAATTAGGACATTTTTCCAACTTAGGGATTGGTACATAAGGCTTTTCAACCTCTCTCTCTTCAGAAGACAAATACTTTGACTTACAATTCTCCTCCTCATCTGGGTCTCCTATCCACACCACTGTATCACCTTCATCTTCAAGATATCTGAGAAACTCCTCGACTTCAGCACTTCTACAAACTTCATTACCACCTATACAAGCACACATAGTCCCAACTATGCCATTCTGGATCTTACAAGTTTCCGATAGCCACACTGTAGTAAGCACTATAAATTCTGCACCCCTTTTTGTAATTAAGCTGTGACCATTTCGGAAATCTTCTACATGAAAATTATTACTTTCGCACACTGATTCCAGTGATAAGGTACTATAGTGGTCCCCTTCCCACTTTATCTTATTATCAACCTTTACATCAACAACATCATTAATTACATCTATCATAACCTTATCCTGAAATTCACTTGCTGCTACCTCCACCTATTCCAATAAATCTTCTCGGGGATTATTCATAAAAAATGGTATTAACTCTATAGCAGTTGGTGCCTGGACCCACATTCTTGTCTACCACTGTAGGGCCCATCACAGGGGTGGTCTTTAGTTTGTCTGCCCCCCATGCTGCCTTCTCTTTCAGATTGAGCATTCTGTTCTCTCACTCCCCCATTATCATTCCTCCTTGCATAATTATCATGACCCAGTCCCCTACATCTACCATCCCTTGAACCATTACCCCTTCCTGCTGCCCCTCCTATGGTGTTGATGGTGGTAATGTTGTTCATTGAATGACACCTGGGCATCCAAGCGTCTCAACAATTCAGAAACCCTATCCACATTTACTACATCCAAAGTGGCAATTAAATTTCTTGTTTGCTGAGGTAGCCTAGCTCCTATCAAATCAATGAATTCCTCCTCTCCATAAGGATGGTCTAAATACTTACAACGGATCCAACATTTATGAAAAAAATCATGCTGAGTTTCCCTACCAGGTTTATAGGGCCTACCAGTCATCAACTCTCTCATTTTCTTGAATCTGCCTGCTTGTCGACCAAAAATGTTTCAAAAAGTTTTCTTTAAAACAGCTTGTAGTCAGTCACTTTCCTAGCTTGTCTATCACCCCATGCCCTAGCATAAGATTTTAGAGATGTTTTATCCACAAGTGCAATTTTCTTACTATCGGGTAACAAATTAAAATTAGTCTGATCTTTCAAAATTATCTATAAACTCAATAGGGTGAAGTCTTCCACTGTCCATCATAGATTCAAATTCTTCCTTAATATCAGCCACTGATAAACTGGATTACCTGTTAAGGGAATCTGACTTAACTGAACCTGTAACCCTTTTTTCTACTGATTTACCGTTACATTGGGTTGTCTCCAATCCCTGGGTAAGTTGTTCCTGATGATTTACCAATGCATTAACATTTTTCCCTATACCAACCACTTCCTGTCTCAACTCATTGACCCTTTTGAGCAGTTTTACTATCACTGGCTTGGAATAAAGTGACATATTCCTCCCTCATATTATCACAATTTTCACTGACTTCTTCACCTCTTTATAAATCAAATTTTCACATTCAGCCTTATTCTGTTCACAAAATTTTGTAACCTTTTCAAATTTCTCCTTACATTCTGTTACTAACCTTCCCCAATTTAGAATCTAAATTGTTAATATCTTCCTTGAATGAGAGCTAAAACCCTGAAATTACTCTGCGATTTTAACATCAAAACATTTAGTCAAATCAGAGAATGTTTTATCATTGTTTGTTGCAGTTAAGAAAACTTATCATTAATTTCAGAAAATTTGCTGTCAAGATTTAAACGCAGTTTTAAATTCTGAAAATTTGTTATCCAATTTGGAAAACTTACTATCAAATTCGGAAAACTGAGACTTAATTTCATAAAATTTACTATCATTATCACTTTTTAACTCACTCTTAAATTCAGAAAATGTAGAGTCAAATTAGGCTACAAAAGATTTTAGAAATGCTTGTAGATTCTGACTATCAGCCATTTTCAGTAATTAACAAAATCAACATGAAAACAAAGTTAAGAAGAATTACAAATTTTCTAACCTGCCACAAAATCACATGCAAAAGCAAAATTTTGAATGTTCAGTACTTACTTTGTGTATCACTTAAATACTTTTCGTCACACTAAATTTCAGCTAGCAGCACTTTTTCCGCATTAAACACCACTTTTTTTCACTGGTTAACACTGAATCACACACAAAACACTTCACTGCTGGAAGACGACGATTTTATAGGCCGAAGAAAACCCGCTCGCTGACGGAAAATTACTTCTGATTCCCGACGCCGATGGAAAAATCTCCGATGATTGTTGCGTTTAGTCATTGGTTTTACTCTGCTCCAAGTTATCACCGAATAATTCAATCGTCGAAATCCTCCAACTCGGGCAGCTTTTGTAACCTCTACTTGATGTAGTCTGCCGATAATTCGTCGTAATTTGCTGCCGATTCTTTTAGAAGATTAACATCTCCCAGATGTTAATAACTTCTCGTCACTGTCAACGGTCGCCATACAGTATTAAGGTTCTTCGGTGGTTTAATTACTGATTAATTAATTTAAAAGTCCACCAAAAAAATTATGTGAAGATGTTTGTTTATTTCTTTCAAATCAACAAGTCAGCGATATTCACAAGCATAGATACAATACAGAGATGCACTTCTGAGCCGTCGCAATTAAAATCTCTGTAACACTGAATGATGTCAACTAACTAACTAACTTACTTACTAACTGCTCTGTCCAGCCGATCTGTTTATATAGTCTCTATCGAAATTACGAGAATTCTTCAAAGGCATCCGCCCCGATATTTCTCGATCATTAACAATCACTCAAAAACATCAAACATATTAAAAACACTCGAAATTAATACAAAATTACTTAACAACATTACAAAATGATCAGAAATGGTAATTAGAGATACTTAAATACAAAAATTATTTACAGAAATCATCTCAAACTGTAGAAAATTGTCCTGTAGACATCGTAACTTACATTAATACATGGAATTACAAACATTTAAGAAATTCTCTTGCATCATTCGGTTCTTGAACATATTAAATGGACTTTAAATAATTTTCTTACATAAAACAAAGTCTA
Organism: Vandiemenella viatica; assembly: GCA_031002005.1. NCBI lineage: Eukaryota > Metazoa > Arthropoda > Insecta > Orthoptera > Morabidae > Vandiemenella > Vandiemenella viatica. The sequence goes on along the minus strand of JARYHS010013631.1, from coordinate 35,766,645 downwards.
TATACACTGATTTACAAAACAAACATACCAAATCACTTTCAAGCAAACTTAAGCTCACTACAAATACTTCATACAGTACAATGCTATTCAAAATTCAGGTATGAGGGCTGTTACAACCTGACAGGTTATATGGCTCGGTACATTCAGATATCATTACAGGAAGGGCTGAGAAGGCTATGATAAATTATGGTAAACGGCGGTTACATAATCACACATTTATTTACACAAGAATTGGCTGATAGCATACACAAGTTTTATTTGGCTTTATAATGAAATGGTAAATCGTTTAACTGGATCATTAGTGTAAGAACGAAGACTTTCCCGGCGTATGACTGCAATGTAGTCTTCACGGGTGTACCGCCGGATAGTGTTGTGAAACACAATATTTCGACGGCTGGCTCTGCCGTCTTCTTCAGGTGATGAGACATGTGTAATGGTCGGCTGACCCACAGGTACCATTACACATGTCTCATCACCTGAAGAAGACGGCAGAGCCAGCCGTCGAAATATTGTGTTTCCACAACACTATCCGGCGGTACACCCGTGAAGACTACATTGGATCATTAGTGATAAGGCCAAGGACTAGGTGAGCATGTAACTGATGGGTGCCTCGCAGCCGTAACTAATGGACTATTGATAATTTCCCTGTAAGACTATGCCCACATGACTATGACCAAATGATCTACCCTCTGATTGTCCACATCCAGCTATCACAGTAGAGACCACATTTGTATTAGTCGTCTGACATCATCTTGTCTGCAACCGCTGCCTGGCGCTGCCAGTGCCGACGCCTCTCGGTGCCCACGTCGATGTGGTACGTTGGAACAGCCTGACACAGATCCCCCTGTTGCTGCCCCCCAGGGTTTAAATAGAATCTCCCCTTCCTATTACCACTGTGTGGAGAGGGCAATACTCCTCACTAACTTGCTGTAAGTCATTTTACCAGCTTGCTGTAATTACTAGCACCTGGCAAGTGGTGACTTTCCAATTGCATTGCTACTTCTCCAGGTCGTAGCACTCTACCATTGCTTAACTATTTCATGCTTGCCCATCCTGGAAACTGACTTGAAATGTATGAGGTTCTCAGACAAATGATTGACCTCGATCACTACATGTCCCCTCTTCGCCACATCCGAATTCTGATACGAATGAATGTTAAAGATGAGGCTCTTTGGGAGAAACTAAATCCATAGTCAGCGTTCAGAAGTGAGCATAGAATGGTCGTTATTGGTGGGGATTAAACTTACCAGGTGTCCAATTGGGTAGGAAATAATATGAATAACATAAGGGAACAGAGATTTTCAAATACCTTGGTAAGAGGAGGAGGCTTTACATAAGTAATTGAGCAGAAAACAAGGGACCCAACACTTTGGATATCTTCCTAATAAGCCTGATGATAACCTTATCGGGTGTCAAGTAACTGAAGGAATAAGTGTGGATGTAAGAGGCTTCCATAAACCAATGACCAGAATTGAAGGGGAAATAGGTACAATTAATAAAAAACGGACACAAATTTCAGAACTGAAAAGATATTTGAGGGATAATTTCAACAAATATAAGAGTGGCACAAGAACATTGGAGGTGAAGTGGGAAAGAGTTCAAGAAAATAATAAAAAAAGGTTGAAGAAATATTTATTCAAAACAGGAAATAAAGAGAAGTACAGAACCTACATACTATAACAGGGAGGTGAGGAGGTTAAAGAGGTTGATGAGATAAGAACATAACAAAGTTAAGAAACAGAAGTGCATTAGGGAATTCTTGAAACAATTAAACAAGCAATTTATAATGTCAAAGAAACCAACTAAGGATAATTTTATAAAGAATATTATTAGTGCAGGGGCCACTGACTGACGTATCTAGAAATTTATATAGCTACCTATATCAGGAAACTGAGGGGAAGAGAAGGCGTTGAGACAATTATAGAGAAGGATGGAGAAGAAGTAACTGAGGATTTAAAAAAAAGGCAGAGTCATTAAGTAATTAGTTCAGTGAGATCATTAGGGACTACAATTCAGGGAATGGTAGGGTTTATATCAGAAAACGAGCCTACAGTATCTGCACAGTGAAAGGGAGCAGATTAAAATATTTTGAAACTAAATATGAAGATATCATTAAGGAACTAAGGAATCTAAAAAAGTGTAAAGAGGCCAGAGTGGATAATATTACTATGGATGTGTTAAAGTTAGCAATATGTGACATTGTACCTTATCTTGATGCATTATTTAAATTGGGTATGGTTACTTGTTGTTTACCAGATTACTGGAAAAATGTGATAGTAGTACCGGTCTATAAGGGAGGGGTGACAAATAGAGTTGAAAAACTATAGGCCACTAAGTTTGACATCAGTGGTAGGTAAATTAATGGGGAGAGTAATATGTAACCATATCAGATGTATCTGAGGAACATAAGTGGTTTATTAGTGAGCAACATGGCTTTAGACGAGGATATTCATGCAAATCTCAGTTAATGGGCCAAAATTAAAGACATTTGTGATTAAATGGACAGGGAAGGTCAAATTGGCAGTGTAGCAGCGGGTCTTTAAAAGCCTTTTGACAGAGTGAGCCATAAAATGGTGCTGAATAAGGTAAAAACTATTGGAGTTGATAAAAGGTGATTTAATGGGTAGAAGAATTCCTAAAAGGTACAAAGAAAAAAAGTTAGGCTAGGAAATGCAGTAACAAAAGAAGTAGGAGTGATCATGGGGGTTCCACAGAGTAGTGTATTGGGACCATTGCTAATTATTATTCTAATAAATGATTGTGTTAGAGGCTTACTGTCAGAAGTTAGGTTGTTTGCAGATGATATAAAGCTATATAAAAGGGATCAAAATTGTAGAAGACTGTGATCTAGATAGGATAACGAGCTTGAGAGTCAATATGGTATGAAGATAAATGCAAAGAAGAGCCAGCTTATTAAGTACACAGCTAAAGGTTGATTATGATTATAAAGTGGGGAAGGAGCTGCTTGTTCAAGACTTGAAATGTAAATACTTTGGCATAACATTTTATAACAAACTTAATTGGGCTGGACACACTGGACAGGTAGCAGGGAAAGGGTTCAAAATCATTTTCCTGTTGGAAAGAGTGATGAGGGATTGCACTAGAGAAGTAAGTTAATTGGAGACAAAGTGATGTAGTATGGGACCCACTTTTGGGTATCATACATCAGTGGGAGGTAGTACACAGAAGGGCTGCTACTTGTCTTTGGAAATTACTGCAAAACACAATCAGTAACTAATGTGATAAAGGAGCTGGAATATGATTCATTGGAGGATAGAAGAAGGGTGAAGCGAGTCATAGACGTGTACAAGGCATATACGAGATAGGGTCAAAAAGTTCCCGGATTTGGTTTATAAAAATTTATTGAAAGAATGTATAACATTTTTTCCTTCAAAATACTCTCCTCCTGCTCCTACATTCTTATTGCACCATGCATACAATTCTTGAAAGCACTCCTGAAGGCAGTTTATCAAAAGTTCTTTCAGCTGCTTCATCACATTTTCAATCACTTCTGAAGAAACAGCAAAACATCATCCCTTTAATGCCATTTTCAGCTGTTGAAACAGGTAAAAATCGGTAATGCAAGATCAGGAGAAAATGGAGGGTGTTTCAAGCTGGTAACATTGTATTTGGTCAGGTATTGTTTCACCATTATGGATCGATGTGATGGGGGATTGTCATGTAACTAAAACCAATCATTCCCTGCCAATTGTTCAGGTTGTTTTGATAGAATTGCATCTCGTAACTGTTTTAAGATTTCTGTGTACAATTCTTTGTTGCCTGTTTTCCCTTCAGGAATAAATTCATAATGAATTGAGTGCTGGTAATTAAAAAACACCTCCTACTTTGCTTTAACCCAGCTTCTGTCCAAGTGAAATTTTTATTTTCTTGGTGATGTTTTTGACTTCCATTCAGCAGACTGCTGTTTTGTCTGAGGGTTGTAAAGAAAGCACCACGTCTCATCATCTGTTAAATTTTTGTACCAGACATTTCAATCAAGTTCTTGACCATGGACACTATTCAGAACCATGTGCAAGCAAACATGATGCACATTCAAATCATTATGAAGAATGCCGTGAACACTCCCTTATGAAATACCAACCTCGGAAGCAATAATATTGTTGATTACTTGCCTGTCTGCACACACAAGTTGTTGAACGCTTTAACATTCTCATCTGTAATGGAAGTTGAATGCTACCCAGTCTGAATGTCATCTTCAATTGTTGTGCGACCATGACGAAAATGCTTGTGCCACTCATTAGCTGCTGTCTTCTTCATTGCATAGTTTCTGTATGCTTTCTTCAGCATCTCAAGTGTCTCCAAGGGTGATTTCTCCAGCAAAACACATAATTTGATATTGCCATGCTGCTCTAAAGACAACATTTCACAATCCAACAAAAGAAAGAAACTAAATCTAAAATATCATGTACACATGCACGAAAACAACTACAACTGCCTGCTGCATGGCACAGAACCTTCCTCAGTTGGCTGCCAACCTCCTAAACAAAAATTTCACTTCTGTCAAACAACTGCTTGACTGTACATGACAATTCTGGGAACTTTTTGATTCTACCTTGTATTGGTGATGAAGCATGGAAAAATTAAGAGAGGTACATGGAAGAGTAAAGATGACCATGACCAAAAGCTGACACTTGATTTCAGGCATAAGGATGTGGGGAAATTTTATTTTGTAGAAAAGGGTGTAAGGGATTGGAATAAATTACGAAGAGAAATCATGAATAATTTACCAGAAACACTGAAAGAATTTAAAGTTAAAATTAATAAAGGGCAAAAATAGGTAGAAAGAGGAAAAGAGAAAGAGGGGTGCGTAGGGAGATTGCCACTCGAGTGTGCACACCATCACAATTTTATAATTATTGTTATTATTATCATCACATCATAATGTTTTTATTTTGTGATATTCTTTTCAGAGTTGTGCTGTCTTTAGTAAACTATGTTTTCTTTTTTAAAAGTCCTTAAACAATTGTACTGAACTATGAATTTAACATGTAAACTCAGGATCCAGGCTTTGTAAAAAATGCTGTAAGTTCATCCAAATTTCTTGAACATTTGACATAATTACAGTCTGTGTGAGTCGTGCCCTGCAAACATAGCTGAGCTGCTTTGTTTGTGGATTTTAACACCTCTCCTTAGCCTGGAACTTTTCTCACTGATGTCTCAAAAACTTGATCCTGAAGCCCAATAAAGCTTCAGATAACTGTGGAGTAGGTGATCTGATACAATTTTAAGTCCTGTATACAAATTAAATAATTAATCACATTATATGTCTACATAAGTGAAGTCCTTGTGTAACGTGTTTATGACTATGATTGTCATTTAACCTTCATCCTGTCAATTGTTCAACATTTAATCACAGTTAAGAAATTTCTCAAAGGATAGCAATTGAATTATTTTAATATAAGAATATTGTGTACTGTTGCAAGAGCCTCTGAGAAAAGTCACATTAGTCCCTCTTACATAGTTACTAATATATAGTTTCTGTCAGAATCTGTTGGGAGTTTTTATCTGAGAGATGGTTTCATGAAATGAAAATGAAATGATTTTATATGTCTTTTAAGGTGGTAGCATTTGGTTCATGGTAGTGATGTTAGAAAAGAGGCATAAAAATAAAGAATGAAATTCAAATTTTAGTAATACTGAAAATAAAAAAAATCTCCTGTTTTTATCAGAAAAGAGCAGGAACAGGTAAGCATTAATACAATCTCTGGGCTTGATATTTCACCATGTAATAAAAATCTATATTTATATGATATTTCAAGAGGTATGACAGATATTAAATTAATATAAATACACTGCATGTTATAGTATACTTTTGCATAACTTTTAAACTGTTTAAAAACAGCACACTGAATCACGCTCTTAACAGTTATGCAACTGGAAATTCACAATGTAATATTCCAGCCAATGTTTTCAGTTGTAGAGACATCAGCAGGAAGAAATGTCATGAAGTGATATTACTTGGGAAAGGAAAGATAAAATAGCCTGCCATTTTCCAAAAAATGAAGGAAGGAGGGTTGTGGTGAAGAACAATAACAAATGTGAAGTTGAAATTAAACTAAGGAAAAAGGAAACTGCTTTAGGCAATATAATTGTAAGGAAAGGGAAAATGACTCATCACTCACCAAAGTTGAAGGCAGTGATGAGAGAAGAACATATATTATGAACACTCAAATAAACTCAATATTTCAGTTATTAAACCTTATTCATGACGGAGAAAATGAGTCATGAGGCTCGGGAGGTGTGCACACGCCGAGGGTTGCTACATGACTAGGTGGATTATCAATATGGCGTTGGGACTGAGATATTGTACACTACTGGAAATTGAAATAAGAACACATTGATACCGTTGTGTAATACCTACCATACTTGCTCCGGACACTACGAGAGGGCTGTACAAGCAATGATCAAACGCATGGCACAGCGGACACACCAGGAACAGCAGTGTTGGCGAAGGGCGCTAGCTGCGCAGTGGTTGGGCGCTGCCGCAGTCAGTGTCAGCCAGTTTGCCGTGCCATCTCAGTCTTTAACACTGGTAGCATGGCGCGACAGCGTGTACGTGAACCGTATGTGCAGTTGACGGACTTTGAGCAAGGGTGTATAGTGGGCATGCGGGAGGCCGGATGGACGTACCGCCGAATTGCTCAAAATGTGGGGCGCGAGGTCTCTACAGTACATCGATGTTGTCGCCAGTGGTCGGCGGAAGATGCTTGTGCCCGTCGACCTGGGTCCGGACAGCAGCGACGCACGGACGCACGCCAAGACCATCGCATCCTATGCAGTGCCGTAGGGGACCGTACCACCACTTCCCGGCAAATTAGGGACACTGTTGCTCCTGGGGTATCAGAGAGGACCATTCGCAACCGTCTCCATGAAGCTGGGCTACGGTCCCGCACACCGTTAGGTCATCATCCGCTCACGCCCCAACATCGTGCAGCCCGCCTCCAGTGGTGTCGCGACAGGCGTGTATGGAGGGACGAATGGAGACGTGTCGTCTTCAGTGATGAGAGTCGCTTCTGCCTTGGTGCCAATGATGGTCGTATGCGTGTTTGGCACCGTGCAGGTGAGCACTACAATCAGGACTGTATACGACCGAGGCACACAGGGCCAACACCCGGCATCATGGTGTGGGGAGCGATCTCCTACACTGGCCGTACATCTCTGGTGGTTGTCGAGGGGACACTGAACAGTGCACGGTACATTCAAACCGTCATCAAACCCATCGTTCTACCATTCCTAGACCGGCAAGGGAACATGCTGTTCCAACAGGACAATGCACGTCCACATGTATCCCGTGCCACCCAACGTGCTCTAGATGGTGTAAGTCAACTACTCTGGACAGCGAGATCTCCGGATCTGTCCCCCATTGAGCATGTTTAGGACTGGATGAAACGTCGTCTCACGCGGTCTGCACGTCTAGCACAAACGCTGGTCCAGCTGAGGCGCCAGGTGGAAATGGCTTGGCATGCCATTCCACAGGACTACATCCAGCACCTCTACGATCGTCTCCATGGGAGAATTGCGGCCTGCATTGCTGCGAAAGGAGGATATACACGGTACTAGTGCCGACATTGTGCATGCTCTGTTGCCTGTGTCTATTGTTCTGTCTGTGTGATCACCTGTTGTATCTGACCCCAGGAATGTGTATATAAAGTTTCCCATTCCTGGGACAATGAATTCACGGTGTTCTTATTTCAATTTCCAGGAGTGTATATACATATGTAAATCGCAGATGGTGGTACAACAAAAAAAAGGGGGGGAGGGGAATAAAGTAAAAATAAAGTAAATAAATATGGACGGCTTAATTTTGAAAAATAAAATAAGTTAATTAGTTAAATGACAATAATGCTACTTCTAATCCTACTAATAATGAATGGTGTCAAGGAAAGGAATTTTATCTATGGTTGAGGCCGGGTGGGTATCTGGTATCTAGGATGTTTTGGAAAGCAAGTTCCATCTGTGAAGTTCTGAGGTGGTGGTAGTTTCAGGGAAAACTCTGATTGCTCTCACAGTGAAATAGTCATTGAAGTTGTTGGAGTTGTGGTAATTAGTGTGTTTGGTATGTGAAGATATAAATTGCGGGTGTGAACTGTTTGTCTGTGGCCGTTCATTCTGGTCGAGAGTTGTTGTGTAGTCAGACCTATGTAAGAACTCGTGCAATGGCGACAAGTTAGCTGGTATATAATGTGCGTAGTGAAGCATGTGGCATGTCCGGTGATGGGGAAGGTTTCCCCTGTGACAGGGTTGGAAAATATAGTAGTGGGAGGATGCATGCTGAAGGTTTTGCAGTGGGGTCTATTGCAGGGAAAAGATCCATAAGGTGTTTTTGGAGAGTCAGATGGAGGGTATTTGTGCACCAAGATGTTTTTGAGATTAGGTGGTCTGCTGAAGCAAGTACGGGGGATAGTTGGCAGAATTTTTGGCAAGAGAGTGCGCATTTCTGGAAAGGACCGAAGGAAGTCATGCCCCTGTTGAAGGATTCGATTGGTGGATTCAAGACCAGGTGAGAACTGGGTGACAAAGACAGGGTTATGGTTGGATGCTAGAGGAGCTGGGAGGGAGTGGTTCCATTGAGGGTGGGTGATTGCACACATGATTTGTTTATGTACAAGATCTGCTGGATAGGAGCGGGAAATAAGAGCTTGGGATAGGTTCTGGGAATACTGTGAGAGGGATTGAGCATCAGAACAGATACGTTTGCCATGGATAGCAAGGCTGTAGGGGAGGGAACGTTTGGTATGGAATGGGTGGCAGCTGTCAAAATGTAGATATTTCTGTAGATTAGTTGGTTTGATATGGACAGAAGTGTGATGAGCACTCTGCCTGAGTGTTATGTCAACATTGAGGAATGTGATGTGTCAATGTGAGTAGGTCCAGGTGAAATTAATGGAATGGCTATTATTAAGGGAATGGAGGAATTCTAGAAGTTGATATTCACTGTGGGTACAGATCATAAATATATCATCTATGTATCTGAACCACACAATGGGTTTGAAGGGGATATGGTTGAGGAAATGTTCCTCAAGATGCCCAAGGAACAGGTTGGCATAATAGGGAGCCATGCGGGTGCCCATGGCAGTGCCACGTATCTGGTGGTATACGGTGGAATTAAAGGTGAAGAAGATTTGGACAGGATCATGTGGGCCAATGATGAAAGGAAATATGTACTAGGACATCTGTGTGGGGGTCGCGGATCTAGGAAGTGTTCCAGGGCACTGAGACCCTGACAGTGTGGGATATTATATCTCATTCTGGGGAAACTCGTCACAAGCACAGAGGTTATTTAAATTGCAAAAACGTGCTATAAGAACTATTTTTGGAGCAAGCCCACAGACGTCGTGCAGAAATCTAACAATGCCAGCACAATATGTATACTCTGTACTATCATTTGTAGTGGAAAATCCTGAACACTTCAATCTTAATGCTGACATACATAGCCATAATACTAGGAATAAATATAATATTCACAAGGATTACAAATCACTGTCAATTGTACAGAAAGGGTTAAAATTTACTGGAGCTTCCTTATTCAATGTCTTACCAACAGAAATTAAATGTTCTCTACAAAAACCCAACTACTTTAAGTCCACACTGAAAGAGTTTCTGCTTCAGAATCAATTTTACTCTGTAAAAGAATTTTCTTCTTGGAATTTGGTAACTAAGAATGACTGATAAAATAGTATATATGGTGTATGGAAGGGAAAGGTGACAAAGTTGTCCACAATTACTAAAATGATATATGGTTTTTCTTTCTGTTGAAACTTTTGACAAATGAAGTAATTACACTGTTTACAAAATTTCACTCATATATAAGGCTAGTAACTAACATTGGGATAGCATGCACTCAAAAACTGCTGTAAAAAATTATGATACTAACAGGTTTTTAAGTAATTGACTGCTTATGAGTTGTGGTACAGTAGCGACAATAAGTATTTTGACAAACACATTTTCCCCGCGGAGAGCGCAATGCGCGTCGACCGGCTAACCCCTGTCTATGTTTGGTCACTCTGCGGCAGCAGACGACTGTGCAAATACCTGTATCAGAGTTCGGCGTTACTGTGGTGAGTATACAACCGATACTGTCAGTTTGATCGGACAAAAAGTATTTTGACACTTCAGTTTACTGCTACAGAACAATTGTTTTACCCCGCTTATGTGCGTTATATCGAATACCCTTTGTTTACACAGGTTTCAACATGCCGAAAGTGAAGGAATACTCTCAAGATTTAAAAGACGCCGTAATTCGGAAAGGCAAGACTCAGGTTCAAGTTGCGAAGGATTTTGGTTTGTCTAGGCAAATCGTAAACATTTGGAAAATCAAGCATCAGTCAACAGGGACAACAGATAATAAACAAAGAGCAGGTAGGCCCTGTAAAATAACGCCTCGGACCAAGAATCTTATAAGAAATCTCTCAAAGGCCGATCCAAAGAAGACAGCCGTCCACATTAACAAAGAATTGCGGGAATATCACAACGTGCAAATTTCAAATAGTGCCGTCAAATTAATCCTAAGGGAGTCAAATCTTCATGGCCAACGTCCCAGTAAAAAGCCTTTAATATCGGCGAAGAATAGGAAAGCCCGACTTGAGTTCGCGAGAGACCACCAAAACTGGACCCCTGAGCAGTGGTCCCGTGTGCTCTGGAGCGACGAAAGTAAATTCAATTTGTTTTCTTCTGATGGGATTCGGTATGTTCGACGCCCAATTAACGCCAGAAACGATGTGCGGTATCAAGTTCCAACAGTGAAGCATGGCGGTGGGCATGTCATGGTGTGGGGCTGTTTCTCGCGTTTAGGTGTCGGTCCGCTAGTCCCTATTGAGGGGATTATGGATCGGTTCAAATATTGTGAAATGTTGCCTCATGCTAGGGGTAAAATGGGACGAAATTGGGAATTTCAACAGGATAATGATCCCAAACACACCTCTGCCCATGTCACGGACTTCATGAAAAGAAGGTAGGTGAGGACGATGAAGTGGCCAAGCCAAAGCCCAGACCTAAATCCGATTGAGCACTTGTGGGAGGAGCTAGACCGAAGGATTCGGCAACGAAAATTTGCAAATCGCGCCCAGTTATTGGTGTGTTTACTTGAGGAATGGAGAAAAATTCCCCTGAGTCGCTTGAACGCCCTTGCAGACTCCATGCCAGCGCGCTGTGTAGCGGTAATCAAGGCTAAAGGCTATGCTACTAAGTACTAAGCAAAGACTGAATTTTCTTTGATTTTTCACGTTTGGATAAATTTTGTACGTATTGTAATATTGTAAGTAATAGAAAATAATGTTCCTTTTCATATGAAACTAAAGCAAATAGAGCAGTAGAAAAAGTGACATAATAATTGTAAGGAAGTTCCTTTAATAAAGTTTATTTTTCCTATAAAATGTGTTTGTCAAAATACTTATTGTCGCTACTGTAACTGGTTGGTAAGAAAATAACTGGTTGTTAGATGCTGGTAACAAGTTTATACACTGTTCCACATAATAAGTATTAACTAACTCAGGATTGTATTTGTAGATTACAGGAAATATTGGTTATACTAATGGGTCATAACTAACTTCTTGTCAATATATAATATTATCAATTATATAGTAATATTGACATTACTAATAAGTGTATGTACTGTTCCACATCCCCGAGATTATTCTCACATGGGATCAAAGTGAACACATCTATCTATCTATCTATTGGTAAAGAGGGAGGTTCATCAATGGAGACTAGGAAGGCGTCTGGAGGTAGAGGTGTATGGACTGTGGTTAGACATTCAAGGAAATGTGGGGTATCTTTGACATAGGAGGGAAGACTCTGTACAAAAGGTTGGAGATGCTGGTCCACCAAGGCTGAAATCCATTCAGTGGGCGACCCATATACCGCAACTATAGGCCGCCACGGGTTGCTGACCTTGTGGATCTTGGGAAGTAGAAACAGGGTGGGTGTTCGAGGATTTTGGGGAGTTAGGAGCGAGATGGACTGGGGAGAAAGACCTTGTAGGGGGCCCTGCAAGTCCATGAAAGTTTTTATTTCCTAACAAATGGAGGTAGTGGGATCTGTAGGATGTGGTAGGTAGGTGTTTGTGTCAGACAGTTGCCTCAGAGCCTCAGCCTCATAGTGATTGCGGTCCATCACTACTGTAGTTGAGCCCTTATCGGCAGGGAGGATAATAATGCTACAGTTTCTGGAAAGTTCCCTCATGGCACTAGTTTCCATGTTGTTGAGATTTTTGAATGTGGAATGGACTTTAGGAAAGAAGATGAAGACAGTGTGGAGGTGAGGAACTCTTGGAACTGAATAAGTGGATGGTTTTGTGTGAGTTGGGGTGGATCAAGTGGAGATGAAGGTTTAAACTGTTGTAAGCTGGACTCAATTTCATTCTGCTGGATGTTGTTTGCTCCTGTGGTGGCAAAATGATATCGCCAACGTAAGGTTTAGTAACCGAAATATTGAGTTTATTTGTGTGTTCGTAATATATGTTCTTCTCTCGTCGCTGCCTTCAACTTTGGTGAGAAATGTGAAGTTGAAGCATGTGGCTAAATTTGTACAGGCACCTGCAGTTTGTTTAGTATTTTGTTTTCAATTTAATTAAATTAATTTAACACTAGAATGATGTAGCGGCTGTATGGCAGCCTGCAGCTAACTGGAGGGTTGATGCCTCATGGAGGGAGAAAAATTGACATGGTGGGGAGTGTGGAGTGAAATGCATGAACCTGAGCATTGTAAAAATGGAAGCTGCATCAAGGTAACACATCAGGGGATGGTGGAAGGATATGGCTGCATGTATTGAACCAGAACTTTTTGCACACATAAATAATATAAACTGGAAATAAACTTGAATTATAAGAACTGAAATTCAAAGTAATAATTAGAGAGGGTAAATTCACATCCAGGAAAGTGACATGGGTGTGAGAGTGTGTCAATATAAAGCTCAAAGTATTAAAGGCATAGAGAGAGTTAATAAAGCTGAGATAGTTTTCTTCCTTATGGGTCTAGACCATAAAAATATCATCTATAAATCTGAGCCACATGAGAGATTTCAGATAGACTTTATCCAAGGGTGATTGTTCCAGGTATCCTAGGAAGTGTTTTGCATAATAGTGGGTCTTGCAGGTTCCCATGGCAGTGCCATAAATCTGGTGATAAATTTTGCCTTTGAAGGAGAAAAAGTAGTTGCTTAGCATCAGGTGGGCCAGGGCAGTGGGGGATGTTGTTGGTGGTCTCTGATCAAGAAAATGTTCCAATGGCAAATGGCAGCTGGATGTCACATCAATCATTACCAGGAATGTAGTTGGGAGGAACAGGTTTGGGAACAGTAGAATAATGGAGGATAAAGTGTTGTGTGTCTTTGATGTGCATAGGGAGCTGGCTAACCAGGGGTTGCAGGTTAAATGAAGGCAGGGATACAATCCATCAGAAAACCATAGGGGCCCACTTTGGGGCCTCTAGGTTTGCTAGTCTTATGGACTTTGGGAAATCAGTACAGTGTTGTGGTGCATGAATTTTTGGGATTTTAAAGTGTTATGGACTGCAGGATGAAACTGTGAAAGGGTCCATTGAACTATGCAAATTTATCAATCATTTTGTTGACCATGTGTGTGGGGTCACAGCTCAGAGAGCAATAGCTATTAACATCTGACAACTGGTGATGGGCCTCAGCCATATAATCCCAACAATTGACTGATTCATAACCACTGTGGTTGAGCCCTTGTCTGCTGAGAGGATGATCAGGTTTGGGATGGTGGAGAGGTCTCTCATGGCTTATGTTTTGGCTGGGCAAGACTCTTTGGGCAGGTAGTAAGAGGAACTTCCAAAACTCTACATTTATTGGGTAGGACGGGATATACAAGAGAAAGGACAAATAAGGGAATTGGGTTACAAAACTTTTGTCAGACCATTGCTTGAATATGGTAGTGTAGTGTCTGACCCACATCTTGGGTATCAAATACTGAAGTTGGAGGGCTGTCAAAGGCAAACATCTAGATTTATTTATGGAAATCACTGGAAAACCCAGTTAGTAACTGATATGATAATGGAACTGAAATAGGATTCATTGGAAGATATGTGGAGGGGGAAGAGAGTGTTGGGAGTTTACAAGACACATATTGGTAATGAGGCTTGCAAAAATATTATTAGAAAAATTAGGAGTAGTTCAGTGAAAGGAAGGGATCATCATGGTCACACTTGATTTCAGGCATAAGAAAGTAGCAAAATTTTCTTTTTTAGGAAAGGGAGGCAGTGATAAGTTATCAAGGAAAATACTGAATAGTTTACCAAAAATACTGAACAAATCTAAAATTAAAATTTGTAAAGCGGAAAAAGTGGATGGTTTGAGATATTACACTAAAATAATTTATTAAAATAAATAAGAAAAAGGGAAACATGTTTGAATGGCCATTGCAATTAAATAATAATTATTTTTTTAAAGTTATTATTCCACACATTTAAAAATATTCCTATCCTGTTTTTATTTTTGCTGGGTATATAACAATAATTATAAATTTTATCTCTTCAAATGATTTAAAATAAGCATAAATTGGATATAAAACATTATTACATTTTTTTTAAAAAAACATCCACACACTATGAGTGTTTCAAAATAAATCCTAGAAACAAATTTTCTATAACAACTGCTTAATGGCATTCTTACCAACTTAGATAAAAATCACATTGATATATTTACCAATGTTTCTTGCTTCTATGACTTATAATATTCTACATCACAGAGCTTTGCATGTTGCCACCATCAGCACATCATACTCCTGCCCATTCAAGACTGGTAGATGCTGCCAGCTGCCCTCCTTAACTGTGTTGTGCTATGGCATAGCCTTTGATGATTGCTGTGTAGGGTTCTGTATGTTGATATAAATGTTGTCTACCTATTGAATGAGATCACAGGACATTTAATAAAGTACTTTTCCATGCATTTTAAATCTTATAATTTCGTAAAACTGCTATTCATCCTATTTAAAACTGCACAAAGTAATATTATTTATTAAGAAGATAAACAACTTTGCTGCCTTATTTTTTAAGAAACAACTTGTGGATACCTTTAGTTTCTAAACTACTGGTAGTAAAAATCTTCCTTAAGTTTATTGATTCTAATGTAATCCATATGGATGTACTTCTGGAATGTGTTATAAAACCAAAATACTTCTATGAAGTGTGAAGCCTTCTGTACAGACAGCTATAATGGTCAGTTAATTGGTGTATATTTCTAAAGTATGTAATCTTTCTGGAGAAGAAAGTCTTGATTTAAACTTGATTTCACAGTCAATAGGAAATTTTAAATAATTTGTGGTGGATGGGGAAAATAAATGGTGCATTTATTAAATCTAACAATGAGTTTAATTCTTATTTCACTGCTTAGTGAATCCGGTAAAACCTTTTATTATTTCTTCAGTACAAAGGTGGTGACCATTTCAAGCAAGTATATGCAGTAAATTGTAACATCATTTAACTAAGGAACTTATTATTTAGAACATTATTCATTCATAACAGAGTATAACCAATGGTGGGCAGGTTAGGGGCAGCATACCCAAACCATTCTGCCACATTGTTTGTCATTCATACTTAATTCATATCAGATGCAGCATTTAATAAGAGAAAGGTTGCTGCCATCAAAGTGTAGATATATGTGCAAGATATACAGTTTTTGTGAACAGAAGTACTAGGGTGACTGATGGAGGTGAATCAACATGTACAGGGCATTTCAAAATGTATATTGGTGTTTTGAGGCTTTGCAAATTTTTTATTATTTGACTTACAATTGTAAATACATCAAATGAAAGAGAAAATCAAACAGTTTTATTTTATGCATGCACATGCCCTGTTTCTTCTGTTTTCCTGCTACAAAGTGATAGTAGTAAAGATGGCAACTGCAAGGTATGAATCTGCAGTTACAGTTCAACAAGCATTCTGTATTATGTTCCATTGCAATCCTACAACTGATGATAATATGTTATCATCAGTTTGAAGATACTGGCTTTCTTTGTAAAGGGAAGAGAATGGGAAGACCAAGCCTGACTGAAGAATGTTTTGAATGAGTGAGATATTCTTTCGACGTGTAACACAAAGGAATCTATTAGGAACCTAGTCATCTGTTAGCAGCTTTAGTCACATCTGTGTGGAAAGTTTTAAGGAAATGCATATACTTCCTTATCACTTACAGCTGTTACTACCGTTTGCGTGGCAACTTTACAAATGAAAATTGCTGCATAATGATTAAGATTTTCTTGATTTTGTCATTTTCAATGATGAATCATTATTTTATCTAAGTGGAAATGTGAACATTTACAACATGTGCAGAACATGGTGGTCAGAAAATCCCCACAAGGTACAGTTGTAATGGGATTTCACAAAATTATTATAATTATTATTTTTTTGGTGCCGTACATGGATGGAAAATTTATGGTCATTTATTTGTAACTGGCATTTCTTATCTTGATGCACTGCAACAATAGCTCTTTCCTCAACTTCAAGATCTTGAATCAGAGAACTTCATATAACAGTAAGATGGTGCTCCACTTCACTGACATAACTCATAACTGGTTACCAAAGAAGTTTGAATATTATACACTAGAAGGAGCAACAGCGCTAGTGTTCCTTCGCAAATTGAACGATGCGCGCAGCCGCCATACTGATGGCAAACTGTTGGTTTGAGTGTGTGGTTCTGTACAGTTGAGACGTGCCGAAGTGATCGAGTGCTCGTATTTTTTTCTTTTTTATTAGAAGTGTTTGCTACCATGGTTAAGTCTTGCGCTGCATATAACTGCACCAACCGTGCTACAAAAGGCACAAATTTATCATTTCACAAGTAAGTATGCATTTAAATAAGTTCCGAATCGTCTATCGTAACAGGTGGATGTTATGTTCCGACGTGTTGGTCACAGGCTTAATATTTTCGTTCGATACAGGTTTCCGCTCCGAGATAAGAATAAATTGAGTGAGTGGTTAGCTAACATACGCCGGGGACAGTTTTACTCCACGGAACATAGTTTTTATATGTTCTCAACATTTCGAGAAGGAATGTTTTCTGGAAAAATGGGAATATAAAGATTCTGAAACCTTCTGCAGTTCCAACCATTTTCTCCTTTCCAGACAATAAATCGAAGGTAAGGATTATAAGCTTTGCAATAATGTATATGCAAAATACTATAATATTTTAGGGTCAAAACTTTATTTTTTAGTTGCGTAATATATAGAACTAATACACTATTTGTGATTAAAGATATGGGGAATTGTTTCTTATATTCTATTTTTTTTTTAGAAGATTGTTGCTCGACCTCCTCCAAAGGAAAGAAATATGCCAGTTCTTTCTGAAAATGTTAATCAGGAAGTGAGAAATGAAGAGTACTGTGTGCAGCATGACCATACATATGACATAGACAAATCTGTGAAATGTTTGAAATATGAAGCAGTAATAAACAGGAAGAAACACAGCATTGCAAAGTACAAGATGAAATATGAAAAGGAAGTTGCCAAAAATATGACAAAGTGCAAGAAAATAGAATCTATGTCACAGATGGTGCAAGAGTTAAAAGAAAAGTGCCAAATTACTGGAGATGTTAGAGAACTCTTTTTTTAGTGTTTTTTCAGAGCTGGTTGCTCTTTCAAAATCTGGCAGAAATGCAGGTTACAGCAACAACATAAAAAGATTTGCCTTAACTTTGTATTTTCATTCACCTGCAGGGTACAAATTTGTAAGAGAATCATTTGACAATTGTTTACCTCATCCATCTACACTTCGTAGATGGTACAATGTGGTTGATGGCAATCCAGGGTTTACTGCAGAGTCATTGGCTTATATTAAATACTTCACCTCTCACTGTAAATATGAAGTATATGGAAGTTTAATACTAGATGAGATGGCTATCAGAAAAGGTGTTATGTGGAATGGTGAAGAATTTGTGGGCTATGTGAACATGGGTCATGTGCATTGTGCTGCCAGTGAAGAAGGAAGAGAAGCAAAGGAAGCATTGGTGGTTATGTGTGTTGCTATTAATGCTTCTTGGAAAATTCCTATAGGTTATTTTTTAGGTGATGGCATAAGTAGCAGTGATAAATGCAACATTATACTACAAAGTCTGAAAATTTTAAATGATGTTGGAGTTCATGTTGTATGTGTGACATGTGATGGACTTTCCACAAACCTGAGTATGGCAAGACAGTTAGGGTGTATTTTAGTGCAAATGAGTTCAATCATCTTTTAAACATCCTGTCACTGGGGACAATGTTTATGTTTTGTTGGATCCCTGCCATATGATGAAATTGGCAAGGAATGTCCTGGGAGACATGAAAGTGTTGAAAGATCAGCAGGGTAGATTAATAAAATGGCAGTATATTGTAGATTTAAGTACTGTACAGGAGAAAGAAGGTTTATCTCTTTCAAATAAGTTAAGGAGAAAGCATGTTATTTATGCAACACAAAAAATGAAAGTAAATTTAGCAGTACAGTTGTTAAGTTCTTCAGTAGCTAGGGCCCTGGAATTTTTGGAAAGGGATGTAAAACATCCTAATTTCACAGAATCTTCAGCAACTGCTAAATATTGTGAAATGTTTGACAGGCTCTTTGACTTGGGAAATTCAATGAATAATCTCGCTAAGGGATTCAAATCAGCTCTGTCTGAAAAGAATTTTCAAACTGTTGATGTGTTCCTCAAAGAAGCAGAATCATATATAGTAAATCTTAAAAGGGAGGATGGGATTTGTTTGGTAGAGTCCCCGAGGAAGGTTTTTGTTTTAGGATTTCTAAGTCTCATTCATATTATTAGGGGCTTGTTTCAAGATTTAATTCAGAGCAAGAAACTATTATATATTCCCATGTACAAAATGAGTCAGGACCATGTGGAAATGTTTTTTTCTTGTATTAGAGGCCGTTTAGGTTGGAACAATAACCCTAATGTGATACAGTTCAAAGCTGCATACAAACAGCTGCTTGTATTTAACTGCATTAAATCAAGCAATTGTGGTAATTGTACTCCCCAAGATACAACTGTAATACTGCAGAGTGGGCACACAATCTCGTTGGAAATGGATCCTGTGTTGTTTTCTAAAAACAAATTGTTAGGGAAAGATTCCTTGGAAATGTCATCAACTATGACTGATCAGGAATTGTTTTCAGATTATATTCTCCAGAAAATCTTTCCAGTTATGTTGAAAATGTAATTGTTTATATAGCAGGTTTTGTAGCCATGAAAGTTGCAAAGACTTTCTCTTGCAATATTTGTACATCTTCCCTGTTCACAGAAAAGATTGTTTCCTCTACTTTTATGTTTATTGCTGCTAAGGATAATGGTGGACTACATTATCCCTCAGCAAGTGTGGTACATATATGCAGAGTTGCTGAAAAATGTGTAAGGAATGAATTCATTCGCTCTGATTTGAAAGTAATGAAAGGTGATTTAAAGCAAAAACTAAAAACAGCTATTTTGCAGGAATGTAATTTTAATAATTTGTTTGGTGAACTTACGGATCACATGTTTGAAAATGTTTATCCTGAGAATCATATTATACTACTTTCTAAGAAAATTATTGATTTGTTTGTCAGACTGAGAATGTATCATATTGCAAAAATGCACAATGAAAAGGAGAAAGTTTCAATCAGACAAAAATTAAACAAAACTGTATTGTTTAATAATCAATAAAAGAAGTAAAAATGTTAATTTATTTTCTTTACTTCCCTTTTATTCTCATATAAATGATGTGTTATTAATTTTGTAATTTCATTCTCCAGATACTGAATGATGGTATAAAATTAATACAGGCATTTGCAACTGGTGGTAGTCTATACAAAAAGTGGTAAGAAATAAAATGGAAAGTGGCTTTAACATACAATGTTTTAATTTCATACCAGGGGATGTAGCTGCATTCTAGTAGTATATAATGTGAAAAACATGTTTTTTTGGCCTTTAAAAAAATCTGATTAACAATGAGTAAATCATGCTTATATTTCCTAAAGTTGTTAAGTCTTTAGAAGGGAAAGATCTTAAACAATGAACAAAAATATTCACCTTTCCTTCTGTTGTATTTATACTGAAAGAACTGTTTCATCATATTCTTCATTTCAGTGTGATTAATATCAGATTCTGTCTATGAACTGAACAGAAAATGGTGTCTCAGCTTCAGAAGTAAACTTAGTTTGGACCTCTTAAATGTGTGTACCTCTACTTCATTGGTTTTACTTCATAACTTTTATAAATGGGTTACTATTATTATAACATTTACATCTTTCTGGATCAGTTACATTAACCTGCTTGAAGAAGGACAAAAATCTTGCCACTGCTGGGACTGAAGAAAACAAGTCCAAAAAGGTAATATAGTCAGTTGAATTTCAGTAATTAGCCTGTGATTTGCCATTTTATCTTCGTTGAGCAAGTAAAGACCCTTAACAGCATAAAAGTTTCAAATTTTGCAGTGATTTGTTATATGACTGTACGAGGGTTTCGAAGTTCCCGCGATCACTCGCCACTAGCATGGCGGCGCCAGCCGTCTTCAATTCGCTAAGAACTCTGGGATCCTTCAACACGCGATAGGAGGGGCCCGCTGGTTACAGAAGTGGTGCAACGCATGGGCGATGTGGGTGACTGCCTATGACCTCGTGGTCTGAGGGGCCTTGCACACCATAGGAACTTTTCTATTATTCATTTCTCAAGAAAACTAAATAAGGGTGAAACTCAACATTGTGAATGGTTGTTTTATTCAAAATGTCAAAATGTTAAAATAGTCATGCAGACTATTTGGCAGTACACAAACTCAGATGTTACAGGGAAAGTACTGATGCTGGAGACACTGAAGGAGCATTTTAAAAAGACATGAGAATACCAAAGAATATATGGCGTTTATGTTTCAACAGATGATATTAGAAAAAGATATAAAGCATGAAAAACAAAAGACCAGAAAAATGAAAAACTAATTCATGAATTCATAAGCTTAATGAAACCACTAATTTCTTACCCTCATATAACATGACATTTAGAGGTCACAGAGAATTTCTAAGATAGGTGACAACAGTGCCAATTCTGGTAACTTCACAGACTTGTTTAAATTTATTTCTAAATATGGTCCTACATTAGGGGAACACATGAAACACTTTAATGACAAACAATTTACACATTACCAAGAAACAACATTCAAAATGAATTGATCACATTCATGTTGATACTTGCTGCTTACCAAAGGATTGAAAAAATGTGATAGTAGTGCCAGTGTAAGGACAAGGCCGATACCGGGGCTGTAGTATCGCCTTAGCGCCTCAACTAACAGTTTATGTGTATTCAAAGTTCTGCTGAAAGTTCATAAAATAATTTGGATTTGACCATGTAGCCTGACAGAAACTCAACATAAATGCTTGAAGGTTGCCACTAGATCTGTTTCTAACCACAAATCTAGAAAAGGTTTCAAGATAACTACGAAATGACAAAAGTTCACTTTCCGAAAATTCAAAGTTTTATTTTCACAGTCACAAAATTCAAATATGCATTTAACAGTTGAGTAGGCAAATCGAACACACTTTTCCAAAAGGTTGCAAGTTGTGGAGAGAAATTTAACTTACCGACCCCTTTAGTGAATTTATAAGTTCATATTAAAAGTTAACCTCGCATGCCGAACACCAAAGTACCAACATGGCTGACTCAGAAGCTTCACCTTCAACAGACTTCCTCCCCACTTCTACACTGAACTTGCGCAGACTATTCAAACATACTGCTCCGCGGAAAAAGGACAAGACTCAAATGAAAGAAAGACAGACCAAAGACGAAAGAGAGACCAAGTATGATGGAGGCACGAGCTTATATAGCAAGTGGCCAAACCAATGATGTCAGCAGCTGTATCACAACCTTTTGCTTCCGCGTAGCTAAAAGTGTGTGTAATTTATTTGACGATCCAGACTATTAAAAATGTTTAAACTTTGACAATGTCTGGACTTATCTGCTAGAAGTCCAACGGAAGTTTAGTGGGAAATTTAGAGTGATTAGTTTTAAAGTTTTATTTAATTTCGCGTGGTGATACAAAGCTCTAAAGTAGGGGATTAACCCAAACGTTTGAATTTTTACAGCGACAATTAACGACAATCTATTTCCAAAAACTTAATTACCAGACAGATGCTAAAACTTTTCACCAAAACCACTATATATTCAGAATTGTCTTAATTAGGGCTATCTACTGATATAAATTTTAAATTAATATTCCTTTTAATTAAAAAGCTTTTCTCTTAATTAAAATCACTAATTAAATTTTGCCAAATTATTTAATTTTATTACCAAAATATCGGGAACAATGCTGACTATAGCTGGTGATAAAAGTTCAGCTGTCGCTTTACTCGATTTAAAGATATTACAAATCTTAGAATTTCTACTTTTATGATCACGTGTTTCAAAGCTTGAACAAAGCGGAATATCTCCTAAAATAAACATTTCGTTATATGATAAATACACTTTAAAATGATTTTTATGGTGAATCATAACTGTAGGAACGATTACAGGAAATTTCCTTTAAGTTGACAACTACTCTTCACGAAATTTCTAAGTCACTCCTAAGCAAAACTAGAATTTTCCAAAATTCTAAGGTTGTTACACCAGTACATAAAGGAGGGGTGAGAAATAGAGTAAAAAATTATAGGACAATTAGCTTGACATCAGTGGTAGGTAAATTAATGGAGAGATTGATATGCAACTATATCAGAAATATATGCGTAGAGCGTAAGTGGTTTTCAAGTAGGCAACATGGCTTTGGGCAAGGATATTCATGTAAATCTCAGTTGGTGGGATATATGCAAGATATTTCGGCTGAAATGGACAAGGGAGGTCAAATTGATAGAGTATTACTACATCTTTCAAAGGCTTTTGACAGAGTGAGCCATAAAATGGTAGTAAATGAGGTAAAATCTATTGGAGTGAATAAGAAAGTGATTTGCTGGATAGAAGAAATTTTGAAAGGTAGAAAACAGAAAGTTGGGGTAGGAAATGAGGTCTCAAAAGAAGTGGAAGTAAAAATGGGAGTGCCACAGGATAGCGTATAGGGACCATTGCTATTTATTATTCTAATGAATAATTGTGTTGATTGTTTACTATCAGAAATTAGATTGTTTGCAGATGACATAATGCTATATAAAAGAATCAAAACGATAGAGGATTGTAAACAGTTGCAGGGTGATCTGGACAGGATATATAGTTGGGTTGGTAAAAATGGGATGAAGATAAATACAAAGAGGAGTCAGCTTATTAGATACACAAATAAAAAAACCAACTGGGCAGATCACATTAGACATGTAGTAGGAAAAGGTTTCAAAATCCTGCATTTGTTGGAGAGGGTGATGATTGGATGTAGGAGAGAAGTAAAGGAATTGGGTTACAAAACTTTGGTCAGACCATTGCTTGAATATGGTGGTGTATTGGACCCACATTTTGAGTATCAAATACAGGAGTTGGAGAAGGTGCAAAGAAGGGCTGCTACATTTGTTTCTGGAAATTATCGCAGAATGTAATCAGTAGCAGATATGATAAAAGAGCTGGAATGGGACTCATTGGAAGACAGAAGGATGGTGAAGAGGGTCATGGGAGTGTACAAGGCATATATTGGTAATGAGGCATGGAAAGATATTGGTGTAAGAATTGAAAGTAATGCAAGGAAGGGAAAAATAGACCATGACCACAAGCTGGCACACAATTTCAGGCACAAGGATGTAGGAAGATTCTCTCTTTTAGATAAGGGTGTCTGGGATTAGAATAAGTTACCAAGAGAAATGATGAATAATTTTCCAAAAACATTGAAAGAATTTAAAGTTAAAATTTGTAAAGGGTAAATGTAGGTGGATGCAGAAAAGTTGGAAGATGGGTGTTTAGGAAAATTGCCACGGGAGCATGCACTCCATTGCAATTCAATTTAATTTAATGTTAAAAGCCAATGAAGTGATTCGTAGGCAAAAGTGGCAAAATATTAGTAGGCAATATGGGAAGAGCTAGAAAAAAATTAATTAAATATTCAAAACTGTCATTGCCAAGGTTATAACAGTGGTGCAAATACAGCAGGCATAATTGACTCTTAAATATTAATTGCAGGAAATTTTTTATGTCATGCGGAATTCATAGTTGATAGACACAGCTAATTCTTCTGTGACAGCAAAAACACTTTTAGTTTTTATTCAGAAAATTTATTTACAATTTGTGATATCCAGCAAATGCTGGGAATTAATGAAAGGCAAATTAAAGCTCATTATAAAGCCTTTAACAGACAAAAGATGGAAAAGTAGAATCAAGGCAGTAAAAGCCATATTATTTCAATTTGAATACACTGAAAGCTTAAAAAATCTCATGAAAGACTTAGATACACTTAGTGCTAATTAATTGGTTTGAAACCAAATACTCTGCATAGAATTTATTATACCATGACATTTATAGTATGAGATATTGTCGCCTGTTAATATCCTTAATAAATTATGGCAATATTTACAAGTCCATTACAGCATTACTATTGATTATATGCATAAATTTTGTGATCGGAATATCTACAATCCGGGTTTTAATAATGCTTGTCTATTTGTTGAAAAAAAATAGTTAAGATCTGCGTTAAAAACTTAAAAAATAAATGGGTAGCCATGAAAAGGATGCTTGATTATGAAAACAGTGATTAACCTACACAGTCCTCCTAAAAACAGGTATGAAAGAAATATATTAATGCCATGTTTGATTCCACAGTGAGCAATATGGATTCAAGATTTATATCTTTAAATCAATTTGAAATTTTCAATTTTGTTTTTGATCTAAGCAAGTTAAAAATTATTTGAAAATAGCATATAATGAAAAAAATTGTCAAAATATATACACAGTGCTGTGAGTGGGTGAGAGCAAGGAATTCCAACCTTACAAATTTTATGAAGAATAACAAACAATGATCCCAAATTTACCCAACTTCATTAAAGATATGAAATAGCTGATCCATTAAAAAACATTAAAAAACTTGATAAAAATATTTATATTGTCATTTAAATTTTGTTAACATTACCAGTAAGAACATTCTCCGCTGAAAGCGGCTTTCAAAATTAATAAAACATTATTTTTGAAGTAAAATGGGTCAGCAAAGACTCTTAGCTTTGGCAATTTTACCAGTTGAATTAGGTATAGCCTCTAAGCTGGGTTACAATATAGTAATTCTGGAGTTGAGGAAGGCTAAAGCAGGCAATTTCTGTTTCTTTAATTCTTTACTGTTAGTTATTACTCAATAATATTAGTTACAGTGAAGATGATTGAATTTATGAATAAAAATTAAACAGTTTCAGTTTTTTTAAATAAAAATCCCCTCCTCTTGCATCACCAGAAGGCTTCGCAAAATTTATCTCACCCACATTAAATTTAGGGCTTGCCCCACCAGTAACTGTTAAAATGACATTGTACCCAACCACTGGATCGGCTAGATGACAGATGACATAGCTTGTTTCACATGGTCTCCATGTTCACCCAATCTGACACCCTGTGATTTTTATCTTTGGAGTTTCATAAAGGATCATGTGCACCTACCTCTGCTACCAGCTGCCCTACCCAAGTTAAAAAAAAGATTGACTCAGTTGTTGCATGAATTACTCTAGACACACAGATCAAGGTAAGGGAAGAACTCACCTATCAACTAGATGTGTGCTGTTTGATGAATGGTGCTTACGTTGAACACTTGTAGGTTTTTTAAAAAAAAAAAAAAACTGCATGATTTGGTCTTTCATTTACAATTGTAAGTCAAATAATAAAAATTCTGTTAAGCCTCAAAACCCTAGTATTCATTTTAAAATACCCTGTTGTAAGGTGGCATGATTGTGGAAATGAGAACAAGTGAACTTTAAGTTAAAATAGTAAAAAAAAAAAACCTCACGTCTGTTGTCTCTTGATGTCGAGAACATCTTGGCATCACAATTCATAGTGACAACAGAAAAATTGTCGGTAAACAGAAGCACATTAGGTATCTACACCAAAGCCACTTTTTTAAAGAACAAATTAGATATTAACAGAAAGGATCACTCCAGGCAAATGCCAGGATGCTTCCTTCAAAAGGCCATGGCTGAATTCCTTCCCATTCCTTGCCCCCCATCCTTTCCCATCTCTAAAGACCTCGCTGTTAAGAGACGTTAAGCAGTTAAAAAACAGAAAGGTGATTAGTTGTGGTAAGGAAATGAAAAAATTTTCAAAGAACATTATTAGGGGGTGTAGGCCAACAATATGGTTTCACAAGGATGTGAATACAAATGGAGACAAGAATGGAAGTGAAGAAAATGGAATAGAGGTCAGAGTAAGGTGTTTTAGGGTGTGTTGGATGTAAAGTGGCAATGTTGGTTTCAAAGGTTTGATGACATTTAATAGCTGTGTACTTGTCAGAGGATATAGGTTAACAATCTCCATATTTAAATGAAAAGTCCCTTAGAAAAAGTTTTGATAATATTCTATACAGCTGGCTTGTTTCCAGAAACTGTTCAAAAGATGCTGGATATAATGAAGTTGTAAGATACCCATCACTCTGTCTTCGAGATTCCGTTAAAATCCGATAAAGTTTGAGGTTCACATCAGCACACAATACCATAGTTAAAATTGAGATAACAACACTTCGAATACAGAAAAGTAAATAAACAGCATATAACAAACGTAAATAAACTATAAATTGCAATACATCAATGATATTCCAGCAGGAAATAGGTTATTCCATATAAAAGTGAACTTTCACTATCAGATCCTAATATTGGTTAGGGAGATATCCTGAACAGATTTAAAAGAAGTAAATGTTAAATAACAGTAAATATAGTATCTAAACAAACCTTTTATCATAACTACTAAACATTATTCCAGAGGTGAATAGTTAATTTCAATATAAAGAAAATCTAAACCTAAATTTTGCCATATACCAGATTTTGGTATTTCTGGATAGGTTTTAATACAGAAAAGATTGGGAAAAACTAATAAAAGCCAGGCCTAGACTTACAATAACAATAACTTCAAAGCAAAATATAGTTCTGAGGAGATTTTAAAGAAATAAAAATGATTACTGGATAGTAGACTGAAGCAGTTTGAAAATAACAAATTCTGATGTAATTTGACCATTTAAAAGTTCCAAAAGTAAATGTGATAATGCCTGAGACAGTTTAGAAGGATAACTGACAAGTTCTAATAGTTTCTAACCACTTAATAATAACATGAAGTAGTTTTGAAGAAAGAAGATAACTCATTTGCATAAACAGTTTACATAAACGATTTTAGGCTTTTTAAGTAATGTCAAGAGTTAAAAAGTAGATAAAAATACAGTAAATAATCTTCTCTTTCAGTTTTAATAGGTTCCAAGTAGTTTAAATCCAGAGAAATATGAAATATCAGAAAAAATAGGAAGCCGGTATACCGACGAAATTATCAAACCTTTTAGCACTAATTCCAATAAAGTTAAACCATTTTAAAAGCGCTAAGAATAGGTAGAAGCTAGTAAATACACATAATTAATTTTCTATAACCATTAAAAGACATTTCACTAACCGGTTGTTTGTTAATCCAATTTCGAAGTAACTTGCCAGAGGCACCGTACACATAAGATGCTTTTACACTGATTTTAAACACTGTCACACGACAGAAAGTAAATAATAAATTAACACAGTCCTAAAGAGAAGTAAATTCATCTAAATCTGGTAGTTTCCAGCCGTCTAAGCATTTTTAAATATAATCTGAACACACAAAATAGGTCACTCAACTTTAACATTTTCTTATTCAAAAGCCTACTTTGATTCCGGTTTAAAAAGTAGTTTTCCTTAAAGATCTACTCTTCTAGTTTCGCAAACATTAATTTCATGCCATTTAACGCAGTAGAATAGATGTTAGAGAATTTTTTAAACCACTTGACAACAGCCCATGTGGAAATAACAGAACAATTTTATTGTGTCCAAGATATCGCACCTACGAAGATGGGATAACTTTTAAAACACGCATTTTAATACAGGCTACACATTAGTAATTTTTCCGGTTTAATAATTAACATACCTTCAGAACTATACATAAAAATACATAAATAATAAAAATGGCGGATTTGAGAAATCTCTATTTATGGTAATAACTTAATCAGTTCCTAACCGATTTAAATAAAATTTACATTTTTGAGCAGCTAAAATCCGGGCCAACATTTTGAGCATAATTTCATGTTTGTAACTTATGCCGTTTAAAAATTCCTAAAATTTCCTGGCTATGTCGCAACAGTAAAATTATTTGAAATTTGCTGTGACGTCAGACCTAAAATAAAAGTTAAAAATCAATTAAAATTTTGCCACACCACACGACACACGTAAACTCCCATAACTCGTGCCATTTCTAGATTTTAAATTGAACACTTTGGAAGGAAGTTATAAAAATAAATGTCTTGGATTATGTGAGAACGCGGAAGAGCACGGCCGGAGTGCAGCGTCCTTGAAGGACTCCTATATAAGCGAGTCAGGGGGTGGGAGAACGGCCGGTCCAATTCAGTACATCATCCAACTTGGAGGAGAACGCACGCTCCTCGCGAGTGCGAAAGCGTCGGGGAGCGCGGAAGCTTTTGGGCGGGGAAGTTCAACCATGATGGACGATCGGCGCCATCTTCAAAATTTTGCCTGAACAATGTGACTAAGTAACTTTCCGACATGTGTTTGTTCTAACTTTCAATTTCATTTTGGGGTAGTGCGGTTTTTGTTCTGTTTCACAATCTGTAATCTTCGGCTGATGATTTTACTCCGATAGCCATTGCTAACTGTGACTTTTGTAACTTATGTGAAAATTTTCAAGAATATAATTCAGTTATTCAACTTTAGACTTTCATTTCTACAATAGTACCTTTCTTACAGGAGGTTAATCTGTAAGTGGCGACTGTGGTCCTTTTAACAGTTAGCATACTACATGGTTTAACACGGTAATAGAACTTTTTCAGAACTTTGATAACTTTTGGACGACTTCGAGTTTAGGTGCTGAAGCCGATACCAACCCCAGTATCCGGCTTTACTCCCTGACAAAGTGAGACAAATTCTTAATTGTTTGAACTAGTGACTTACTTTGTAATAACATACAGAAAATGTGAAATTTATGTATAAATGTACTGGAAATAAACTGATAGTCATTTTGTATTATTTTCAGATTTCCAAGATTACATATAAAGTGGCAGTAAATACTATGAGCTACTTTATTTACAAATACAACATTTTTAAATGACATGATCTTTGATCTTAATGCTTCATGGTTATGACTCACCTGATGGAAATAAGTGCAATTTCTCCTGTAAGTGTTGTTCTTCTTGACAGGCATCAGGACTGAATTACCTCTAACACTGAGCACTTGTGTTGTTGGATATTTTTGATCAAGAAGCTTCAGTTTCCTAGATTAATGTGATTAAAAGCCAAGTTTTAATACTTTATGAAAGTCTTATCATATCCATTTAAAGATAAATTTCTCTTTCTTTTTACTGTGAAAAGATTATTTATATTAATGGAAATATAAGGAATTATCAATCATTAAAGTCTTTATAATATTACTATATCCAAAACCCGTCAAAAAGGATGGGATTAATGGAGTATTATGGTAATTTATTTCTCTGCAGTTGCTTAACTAAATAGAATTGTCATAAAATAAAGCTCATTGTTATTTATCATCCCCCACATAGTAAAAAAAACTTCAGTTGTCAACTTAGTTCAGGATGCATTTCAGCCTAACCCCAACTCCAATAATATTGCCGCTAGAAAAGCAAAGCTTCAATCACATGCGAATTAATACATTCCCTGTATCACATGTCAGTGTTACCATGCATCATGATATAAACTTGATCCCAAATCTTCACACGTTCATACACCTTTATTTCTTATTACCTGTGATGAAGATCAATGTTTTAATGGCTGACACAGTTCACATTGGCTGAAATAATGACCCTGAGTGAAAGGATGCTAAAAATAAATCTTAACAACTTACGCTGAGCCAAGTAATATTTAATTGTGGTTTAGGCAACATAGGTCATGATCAATCTGGAACTTCTTTCATTCAGAACATTGTAAGAGTCAGTGAGAGTAGTCAAGCATAGCCACCTGTTAGGAACCTGCCACCCTCCCACGCATCTTGCATCCGGGCAACTATCTGCCTAACAATTAACAATTATAGTTCAGGGCTGAGATAAAGGGACGACAGTTGGAATCCACTTTGCAGCATGCTATAAACTGTACTACTCTGTGTTAGAGGCCAATAAACTATTCCATTGCAAGTCTCATATTATTTCATGTAGTTAGAACTTAACTCAGTTTCTAACCTACGGTCTGTGGCCGTCAATCCACAGTGGTGTCAATCATTAGCCCAAACAGCCCAACGGTAAGATTCTAGTGGAGCTGCCAGAAGAACAGAAGAGATGCTTCAAGCAGAACTGTAATTCCCTAAGGTTAGTTCGTCAGCACACCTATCCACACACGTGCCCACTAGCTTTAGCCAATCACCCCTGACAAAGTGACGCCATCGTGGGACTTCGACACGGTACCGATGTTTTGGAACATCAGTGTGAATAGAGTCTGACGAATTAGCAAGAAGTAAACGATCACCATCTGAAGAGGAAGACGAGGGGTGGCAGGAAGACAGGTGGCCAGATTAACACATGGCTTGGAAGATGAACGCGGGAAGAGCGAACCGACAGGCGTGGCGTCAGCATACGGCTGGAGACATTGGACACCGGGGTCAACATACGAGCGACGGCAGGGCCCAGCGCTGAATCAACACACGGAGTGGATCGTGGCTGCACGTGGCAACACGTTGCGGCGGGTGCCACAGGGCGGTATTCATACGTCGACAGCGAGAATAAGACATTTGGGGTGAGTGGACCTCAATTTTTATTGTAACTATGGCAGCGACTAAATCTACAACAGTTATCAAGCATTGAACGCGAGGATCCTGGATTTGGAGACACAGGTGAGTGGAGTTATAATGGTGAGTTAAGCGCGGTTGTTTATTGGTTGTAAAGGTAAGTTTTCTGCCAGATATATCTTTAAATAAGAAAAAGAAAGGGAAATTAACCCACCACATACCAAAGTGGACGGATGCGATGAGAGAACACTAATGCTGACAAACAAACAACACAATATTTCGGCAAATGCCTTGCTCACAAATAGAAAAAAACGGGCCATTAGGCTCGGAACGTGTGTGCACACCGAACGTTACCTAATGACTAACCGTGTTGTGGTGGTGGTGGGGGGGGGGGGACGGATAAGGAGTAAACTATCGATATCGGTATACAATGTCTGAGATAATATATTTAATATTTTGGCAGGCGATGGTAAGAGAAAATGTAGTAATGGTACGGTATAAACATAGCAAAAAAAAAAAAAAAAAAAAAAAAAAGGTAGTGATGGGTTAATTGGAATTTAACGGTGGTTAAGTCCAGGTGGGTGTCCCTCGTGCATGTTTTAGCAGACCACCCAACCTTAAGAACATCTTAGTCCACAAATACCCTCCGTTAGACTCTCCAAAAGCACCATTTGGATCTTATCCTTGTAATAGACCCCGCTGTAAAACCTGCAGCATGCTTCCACCCACCACTACATATTCCAACCCCACCACAGGAGAAACTTTCCCCATTATTGGACATGCCACCTGTTCAACCACTCATCTGATATACCAACTAACTTGCCGCTTTTGCACCAGTTCTTACATAGGCCTCACCACTCAGCAACTCTCTGTTAGAATGAATGGCCACAGACAAACAGTCCATACTCGTAACCTGTACCTTCCAGTACCAGAACATGCCAATAGCCATGATTCCAACAACCTCAACGACTGTTTCACTGTGAGAGCAGTCAGAGTTTTCCCTGACAGCACCACTGCAGCAGAACTCCGGAGATGGGAACTAGCGTACCAGAATATCCTGGATACAAGACACCCACCTGGACTTAACCACCGTTAAATTCCAATTAACCCATCACTACCTTTTTTTTTTTTTTTTTTTTTTTTTTGCTATGTTTATACCGTACCATTACTACATTTTCTCTTACCATCGCCTGCCAAAATATTAAATATATTATCTCAGACATTGTATACCGATATCGATAGTTTACTCCTTATCCGTCCCCCCCCCCCCCCACCACCACCACAACACGGTTAGTCATTAGGTAACGTTCGGTGTGCACACACGTTCCGAGCCTAATGGCCCGTTTTTTCTATTTGTGAGCAAGGCATTTGCCGAAATATTGTGTTGTTTGTTTGTCAGCATTAGTGTTCTCTCATCGCATCCGTCCACTTTGGTATGTGGTGGGTTAATTTCCCTTTCTTTTCTTATTTATATCGCCTAGAAGCCGCTTCCATTTTCCTTAGTTGCATCATTGTTGCCTAACGGCCACCTTACGTGTTTGTCCCGCTTGTTCCTTTTCTGTGTTCTATTACTTTTTCCTTCCTTCTTTCTCTTATTTGTATGTTTGTTTCACGTATTGAATTCGATACGCTAGGTTCCTCCCAAAGTTCCCGCCATTCTGTTTGTTTTCTCTGGCTTCAGATAACTTCACGACAATTGATCCATGTTCCCATGTTTAAATTCCAATTAACCCATCACTACCTTTTTTTTTTTTTTTTTTTTTTTTTTTTTTTTTTTTTTGCTATGTTTATACCGTACCATTACTACATTTTCTCTTACCATCGCCTGCCAAAATATTAAATATATTATCTCAGACATTGTATACCGATATCGATAGTTTACTCCTTATCCGTCCCCCCCCCCCCCCACCACAACACGGTTAGTCATTAGGTAACGTTCGGTGTGCACACACGTTCCGAGCCTAATGGCCCGTTTTTTCTATTTGTGAGCAAGGCATTTGCCGAAATATTGTGTTGTTTGTTTGTCAGCATTAGTGTTCTCTCATCGCATCCGTCCACTTTGGTATGTGGTGGGTTAATTTCCCTTTCTTTTCTTATTTATATCGCCTAGAAGCCGCTTCCATTTTCCTTAGATATATCTTTAAGTGGGACAAATTTTTTTTCAGAGTCCATAGCAGCGGCGGTGCTTATGAACAGTTCAAAGAGAGTTCTCCAGGTAAGCCCAAAATTAAGTGTATAAGAAAGATATTAATGTTAAGAAACATCCAGATGCTACGGAGCGGAACAGGAAATTTCAAAAGAGATTGCTAGGCAAATACTGGTCAGATTATTAATGGATGAATTAAAGAATTATGAGAATGACTATTACCGGGAAAAGGTGAAACCAGTTGGGCATTGTGTCAATGTAAGTGTGGCAGGAAAGGCAATATGTTAAAGTGAAGTGGAATATTTTGTGGTATAAGGCGCAAGGGACCGACTGATCCAGACCCGATATATAAATGTGTGGCGAGTTGCGTCATTTTGAGGGCCAACATTTCTGAGATAACTCACAGGTACAGCCCAAGAAGTTAACCTGGTGAGAATGTAGGCGCTTCATTCCATTCATTTGCATTTAAGGAATGCTGGTAACTTGAAGCTGTGACAAGCAGAATGGGGTGGGTTTTTAGGGCTAAAAGTCCGGATTAATGATAAAAATGTTAACGAGAGAATGATGTCTCTTGGTGGGTTCTGGTGCGCAATTCTTCATTGTTATAAAGTTGTTTGCAGAGCTTACACTAGGATATAGAATTAAATTTTCTATAGAAATATCGTGCAGTCATAGACGTGCGAAACGTACAGTTTTTAATAGGACCACGCAAGTAGACACTTTCGGCTGATGTTCTAAGATTTCTCACATGTTCAGGTCGAAGAGCAGACCACTATACGAATACTCATTAGTCAATCGTATGTGCTAACATTGCATAGTATATTCTGAAATCATATTCAAGTACATGTAATGGAAATTTTTGTAAAAGTATTCAGTTGTGTTAGCCAATGACACGTGATGGTTAGACTCAAGTAGAGTGTATATAAAACGGAATTATTTGTCATAGCGAATTAAAACATAATACATGGGATGGTTGGACATATCTAACCATGTATCTGCCACATCAAATTTAACATTTATCGCGATGCACGGAATGATTGAACTCGACAGGAATGAATAAAAAATGTAATTGTCATATCAAATTAGTAACAGTGTGTAATCGAACACAAAGTCTGAAGTTATGAATGGATAAAATCCTAAATTATTACGGTAACTACAAGAGAATCGGAACTCATCATTGTGAAGAATAAGAATAATTTTAAATGATTAGTAATACTGTATAAGTTTGATGTTTCAGTTAAGGAAAATATAGCCTTAGTGGTTTGTCTTTCAAGTGTCCACAGTAATAATATGTACTCACTTAATGTAAAGAGTCAAACTGTGTTCCACATGTTAGAAATAACTGGGGCACCAAGTATATTAAAAAATGGGTGATGTAAAAAAATCCAGACAGTGTTGGAAATTGGCGAACTCTGATTGACTGGGCAACAGAAAGGTGTACACTCATCAATTGAGTTAAAAAGGCAAAATACGTGTGCAGTCTTTGGAGAGGAGTCATGAACCTTTACTTGCAACACAATACGTACTCAAAAGCCTACCGTCAATTCCATACGCTTATGGAAACAAACTTACATTCATCCCATACCAACAAATCCCAGTTACAGACATAACCATTATGTGAACCTCATTAGTCATAAATGCAATCGGTTTACAAACCTAATCATTTTGCCAAACCTACAACCATGTTACGTGTCTTTTAAAATCTATACATTCAAAATAGTTTGGTTAATCAGTTCATATTCAATGTGTAATTTCAGATAAAATTGTAGTATTGGGAAGTCATCACTAAGTGGAGTTAGGTTAGTTAAGTATTAGAAAACTGTGAACTACGTATAACGAACAGGAAGATAATGAAATTTCAATCTGAGAGAGACAGGGGAATTAGGAGCAAACAATACGATATGCAGTTTCAAATTAACAATTCATCAGAAGCAGAGAACATAATCTATAAGAGGGTATCGGTAAATCAAACAATACTTATCTCACATAACAACAACAAAAATGTTGTCTAAGGGAGCGACTGTATCCGGAAGCAAAGATGATCGAAATGTCAATACCGCGTAATAGTAGAACACGATTGTTTGAAGTATAATCTAATAATAATAAGCTGAAGAATGAGGAAAATATTAGAGATGCTATCATAAAATGGCCATATTCGCAATTTATTGTCTTAGTGTATTAGTTATATTCACTTTGATCCCATATGGAAACATTCTTGGGGATGTAGAATAGTATATACAATCATTAATAAAAATAGTATCATCAACAACAATAAATGGCTAGTTAGTCAAAACCCATTACAATTGATTTCCATTGTAATCCGCAAATATATACAATCCCAAGTTATTTACTCCATATGAA
The DNA here is from genome assembly GCA_031002005.1 of Vandiemenella viatica. Lineage (NCBI taxonomy): Eukaryota > Metazoa > Arthropoda > Insecta > Orthoptera > Morabidae > Vandiemenella > Vandiemenella viatica. The sequence continues at coordinate 35,731,329 of JARYHS010013631.1, read as the reverse complement.
TGTTATTTGAAGATAGTTTAACTGCTGTCTTTTTAAAAGGTTTCAACACAAGGAAGATCCATTCATCATTTTAGTAACTTTGTTATCTTCCACTTCCATACACCAAGTATATAGTATTTCCTCAGTTGCAAAATTCCGAGAAAAAAATTCGTTCACAAAGTAAAAGGGTTTCTGAAGCAAAAAACACTTTTAGTTTGGTTTTAAAGTCGGTAAGTTTTCATAAATAACATTTCTTGAAGTATGTCATTGAATAGAAAAGCTAATCACTTTCTGTCTAAAAACTATGTACGTGTGCTTGCTCCACAAATAATTCTTGGAGCACGTTTTCCTCATTTAAATACCTTTTGTACTTGTGAGTAGTTTCACCAGAATGAGATGCCATAAGTGAATTAGAAGTGAAAATATACAAAATATACCAACTTCTTGTCTCTATATCACCGAGCGGGGCAGTGTAACGGTTAGCGTTCTCGCCTCGCATTCGGGAGGACGGCGGTTCGAATCCCCGTCCGGGCATCCAGATTTGGATTTTCCATGGTTTCCCCCAAATCACTCCAGGCAAATGCCAGGATGCTTCCTTCAAAAAGGTCATGGCCGAATTCCTTCCCATTCCTTGCCCCCATCCTTGCCCCCCATCCTTTCCCGTCTCTAAAGACCTCGATGTTAAAAAGAGACGTAAAGCAGTTACAAAAAAAAAAAAAAAAAATTGTCTCTATATCAGCTGTTATTTTCAGTGGAAATTTTACAGAATTAAGTTTTGATAATTGGTAACTGTTATAAGAGTGAGCAAGAGTAACATAATTGTAAAATAAATAAATCAAACAGCTAGTAAAAGTAAGTCTATGAATAGGAGATAGTGTTAGGAAGTATGGAACTCCACACAAATTATAATGGAAAAATATTGAAAGGAAAATATCAAGGGTTGTGTGACTATTCCTATTTGTTTCAGACATAAATGGTAGTATTTACCTAGCATGAACAACCTAAGTTTATAAATCTGTTGCTAGCCACAGGAAATTATTTGTAGAATATTTGAAAGGTAGTTCACCACTGAGCAAATCATGTAAATTCTGTATTATCAATAGCAGTTGAGTAATTACTAACTGATCAACTCATGGAAATGGTAACTAATATTTTTCAAGTCTTACTGGTGAATCAAAAAATTGCTGTTTCCAGTTAAAAAAATTATTATAAAAAAGAATCGGGAAGAGAGTAAACTCGGTAAATTAGAAGTTACAGGGAATTCAAATGTCAGAATAAGGGAAATACATAATTCACATTATAATCTCGACAACCCAGCAATGGTTTAAACCGTTAATAAATTTATTCATATCATCTGCGAGAAAATGTATGTGCTCATAAATAGCATGCAGACACATGGTTATTAATTCAATCGTGATATTCGAGAATTTGAGAAACTGCCTTCAGCAGGATACGAACTGTTGTCTTCATGTTAAAAGTATGAAGTGGACCCCATTTATCCATTCTTGCAGTTTGCCCAGATAATTTGCTGTCGTAGATCCCCTATTGAGGGCCACCTCTCCCCTTGTCAAAATAATGTATATTTAGTATTAAGGCAAGATACTGTCGGAAGTGTAATTTTGCAGATGGCCGTTATGGCGAGTGGCCAGGTCACATCCAGTGACGCGCAGCGTAACCTGAGATGCCGAGTTAACTGGTGAAATGCAGCAACTTTGGCGCAACGCTTCGAACACACAAGTTTCGCAAACAGAACTAATAATAATTTTAGTAATAAGAATGAGAATCAATCAGTTTGTCACTAAAATATATCAGCTGCATATAACAAATCGTAATTTACATGTAATGTATTTCTCTTGCACAAAACTTATTTCTGTTCATGGGACTTATAACCAGCATAGTAGCACAGTCACTTCAATTTGAGAATGAAGTTATCTCTACTAAGAAGCTAACATTACTTTAGTAGACTCATCATAAATTATGATTTTCAGAAATTAAAAGAAACAAGAAATATCAAATTGGCAATTGTGACAATTTTGACACTTGTAATGTATTGTAAACTAAAATTAACTTGGGTCTCACGTACCAGGTGTCCTAAATATGGGGATGGTCTCTAAGCTTTGGCTCATAAACTAGACATTTCACAAACAGAAAGTCACTTATAACATTTAACACAAGTTATACATTTCACAGACAGATGGCAACACATCTGCTCCCCAATCTAAGCTATGACAGGCCTTGTGATAGATGGGACCTTGATTTCAAATAAACAAAGCTTCAGAAAGTGGATGTGCCATATGAACCATGAAAGAGGAAATATTAAGATGATAATGAAAGGCAAATTACCTATACACAATCTGTTTTATTTGAATTTTAAATTTGCATTCCTTCAGAGTTTAATGTAACTTTTTATTGCAGTCTGCACATGAACTTTTTCCAACTCTCATATGACTGGAATTAAGTGCTAGTTGATAGTCATAATCATTTTTTTCATATACTGCATCTAATTCTTCCCCCAACATTCATATAGGCATCATCACAAACTTGTGCTTTATTCACTGCAACCAACCTTTCACCTTGGTCACTGTCTTCCAGTGACTATCAACTCAGCTCTTTTATCATATCAGTCAATCTAGTCATTTTATAAAACAAATCTAGCTGCCCATCCCCACACATTTAAAAATCATGCATTTAATATCACCTAATGAGCATCCTGGTGGCTCAGTGGTTAAGGTGTCTAACTGGGGTTTGAATCTCTGTCTTGGCGGGGATTTTCATTGGTCCTACACCTCTGGCACAGCTTGCTGTGTAATGTGAAATACACCAGAACGCTACTGTGGTTCGGATTCCATGTTAAACTGTAGGTTCCCTGTACCTGGTGAGACTACTGGGTTAGGTTAAGGTGGTGGAATGTACAGCCAATAGAAACCCAGTCACCAGGTTATTACGACCACATTGAATTATTATATTATATTATTATTATTATTATTAGCATCTTACTCAAGTAAGAGGCTGAGCAAAGTTTTGTATCCCAATTCTCTCAGTTCCATAGTACATCCCAGTATCACCTTCTACTGTAAATGCAGTGCTCTGAAAAATCTCCCTACTATCTGCACAAAAAGTCCTGCCCAACTTATATTTGCCATCAAATGATATTCCAAGATACTTATACTTTTTGCCTTCAAAAAGAAATATCTCCTCCACACTGTAATCACACAAAACAATAATTTTTCAATCTGTGTATCTAATAAGCTATCTTCTTTTTACATTAATCTCCATCCCATGGTGACCTATCCAACTAGATATTCTTCCCAGATCCCTCTGCAGACTTTCACTATCCTCCCTCATTTTCAATCTTATTAAATAACAACACCTGTATCATATGATTCTTTGCCAGCTGCTACCGCCACTGGTTTTTTGAGCTGCTTGTCCCTAGATTGGTGCAAGGAAAAATCTTTATTGGTCTGAAATTTCGAAGTTAACTGTCACTTGATGCAACAATATCCCCTCAAGGAACTAAAAAATGAATTCACAAATTCTAGCAAAACTGGTCCAAGTCCAGAGCAAGTTCATTATTCTTTGTTAGGAAATCTTCCAAGGGGTGGGAAAGATCATGAAAAGATATAGACAAACAGAATCCAGGTACCCCCACTCAAAGTACTAAGGATAGTGTCAATTCTCAAACTGAAGAAACCCCTGTACAGAGCACCTTGTGCTGATCCGTATACTTTTTCTCGTGTTCTTTGAAAACCTGAGAAAACCTGACTCAAATGGTTTATTAAGAACAATCTCCTCTTATTATAATAATAATAGTGCATCCAGTGACTGACATTCAGCAAAACCATTATCTCATAACATGATTCACTGATGTGATTAAAGCATATGGTGATGTTATCTGCTAGCTCAGAAATTGAGACATATGGCAACACTGGACCTCTTTGAAGATAACTTGAGAGCACTACTCAAAAACAGCCAGTAGAAGTTTGATATTTTGGTCAGAATGACAACTAAAAACCCATAACAGGGTTCCATCTATAGTCATGGCTATTTAACATCTAATACTTGATGTATGCAAGTTTTCCAACATTACAGACTTTAAGTGTATGTACTGTTCCACATCCCCGAGATTATTCTCACATGGGATCAAAGTGAACATATCTAACTATCTAAAGATGCCTTGAGCTGATTGGTCAATAGTGTGTTGATGTGGATGGCATAAACGGCCTAGATCTTTTTGTAGAAAAATATATTGTCAGTATATATACAAATACTGGCCACAAAAGATGATAAATATTAATTTTTTGCCTTATTCATGTCCACTAGAGAAGGCAGGGTCCACCCTTGTGGTAAAGATCAATTCAAATCTTAAATGATCATGCACATCCACCATAAATAAAATGAAGCTGCCATTAATATCATCAATAAAATAATGGGAAAATCATGAAAAGTGGATATAAAATTTACATTAAGGCTCCACCAGTAAAAAGTTCTATTTGGTTGAGAAACCTAGGATTTATTAAGAAAATAGACAGGTGCCAGTTCAAAATGCTTAGCTTATGCATTAGCGCTATGAGGTCCACTGTGACAAAAACAGCAATTATAGACTATCTAGAATCACCACTAAACAGTTTAAGGACATTAATCACTCAAAACTGTGGACCATTGAGATCCATTGTGCTGAACATGAGAGCAACCTTCGTGTATTTCAGCTAAAGAAGTCTGTGGTCGCAGAACATGTCATTGACAGTGGCCATAAAACGGACTTTGCAAATGTGAAGATACTGGCTCAGACACCTTATTTTTGGGAGTCTGTGATAAAATAAGACTCAGTGACAACAACTTTTACAGAGATAGAGGACTTTTTCTGAGTGATGCATTGAAACCGGTGTTTTCAATGCTCAGGCAAGAGCATAACAAGTTAGGAACACCAGTGGTAACAAAGCAAGTCTGAGCAGGACAGATGGCATGACAGAATAACCCTCTATAAAATCACGATGCTCATTGCCTGGCTAGTATATGATGTGACAGTAAAGAATTTATATAAGTCCATCTGAACACTGGATACTGACAGTATAGTTCTCAATTGCTCTGTTTGCTTCCTTATCAAGCACATAAATCTGTATTACTTCTCCTAGAAATTCAGATTTATTATTAATTTTTCCATTCTCTGTATTTTACACTGTGGGTGGATCCCTAGTATTGGTAATGAATTTAGTCTTCTCAAAAAATATTTAAAGTCCAACTTACAGAAGGTTGAGTTGTTTGATTGCATTTTCAATACTTATAGAGAGAATTGCTATGTGATAAGCAAAGGCCAAATGGCCAGTCCCTTTGTGCTTATCTCATGATGGAGTCTCCATTTGTTGAGTTTCCAATACCTTCTCCAGAATACAATTGAAAAGAATTATGGAAAGCCCATATCCTTGCCTGACACTGATTTTAATTTTAAATTGCTCTGTGATCTCTCCCATGAATTTTCACTCTTGATTTTGTTTCAGCAAGGGTCTGCCTGGTTATCTTGACTGATTTTAAGTTAACACCAAATTCCTGTAAAATGTTCAGGAACATGTCTACTAAGTTGTAAGCTTTCTTGAAGTGCACACAGACACAGTTTTTTCTTTTAATTTTTGGATTTAGCATCTTCTCCACTTCTGAAAGAACAGTCTGTTATTTGTGTCTGATGTATTAAAACTGATGATGAGCACTATTACGTCATACCAAAATTAAAATTTTCCTAAACACCAGTTTGTTTATGACATGTTTGACAATATACCATATTTTAAAATTCTTATTCAGCCATAACATAGCTGAGCGCCACATACCATGATCACTTAATTGCAATTCCCAATGTCAACAATGTACGATGCTTCAAAATAAGCTTTACTAATTTCTTAAACACACAAAAATGATGATTATAATAACTACAGACCACTGATACCACATCAATTACAGCATGATTGGAACAACAATAATATTAACTGTTTATTGACTTCCTTAAGTAATGGAATGTCATACAATTATCCAAAATGATGATGGTTCCTCTAATGGTTACTCCTTCTTCATGATGATCACTTTTTATGACCACATAACAATTGTTCTGTGTGTGTTAAAAATAATCCTAGTTTGCTGAATTTGGGATATAAAATTGAAATATCAAGGCAGAATGTGATCAATAAAATATTCTATCCTTTGATTTTAAGGTAAATTTTTTAATGAGTATAACTCATGTATAGAGAAGATAGCCGAGGAGATATGTTACAAACGAAACGTAATTAGTAAAGGTATAAATTTTTAAGTAATCAACTTAGTACAGTGTGTTTCATTTTGAGAAATCTAGGAAACTTTGGTCAGACAATCGCCTGAATATCAAAGTGTAGTATGAGACCCACATTTTGAGTATCAAATATAGAGGGTGCAAAAAATGGATGCTAGATTTGTTCCTGGAAATTATCGCAGAATGCAATCAGTAACATATATGATAAAAGAGCTGGAATGGGCTTCATTAGAAGACATGAGGAGGGTGAAGAGGGTTATGGGAGTGTACAAGGCATATATTGGTGGTGAGGCATGGGAAGGTATTTGTGTAAGAATTAAAAGTAATACATGGAAGGGTAAAGATTACCATGACCACAAGCGGGCACTCGATTTCAGACACAAGGGTGTATGAAGATTCTCTTGTTTAAGTAAGGGTATCAGGGATTGGAATAAGTTACCAAGAGAAATGATGAATAATTTACTAGAACTTAAAAGTATTTAAAGTTAAAATTTGTGGAGGGAAATGTAGGTGGATTCAGGAAAGGGAGAAGATGGATGTGTCAGGACATTTCCCCCAAAGCATGCGTTACATTGAAATTTTTTAAATTAAAAAATAAATAAATAAGCCCCAAAATTGTCTGTAAAATAACTGATAATATCAAGCAGATTAAGTAAATAGCATATTTTAATTGAAATAGAGTATTTACTTCTTTATCCAGGATGGATTTTGTGTTGAGTTACAATCATAAAAAAATTCCTTTTTTACCAGTGGTTCAGAATTGTTTAGATCTTTCAAGAAAATAATAGGCCTGGAAAAAAAAAAAAGAAAAAATTAAACTTTTAGAAATCATTGAGTGGATTCTGAAATTATTTGCAAGTATTTTAACAGAACCTTGAAACTAGTTTTTAATTTTTTTTTAAAAACTGTTATGCATTGTATACATACCAGCACCTCCAGCAGAAATACAGAACAGTGAAGGTAATTAGGCAGATAATCAGAATAAAGACTTGCATAAAGTAAATTGTATAGGTGGACACAGAGGTATTATTTTGTATACCTTCAAAGGCTGGCTGTAGAAAAAACATACGGAGATTAGTAGTGTAGACATAATATGAATTATACAAATTTGTAAAAGATAGGATATGGGAATGCAAACCCAACACTTACATTAGAAGAAAAAAGGAGAATAGTGAAGAACACAAAATAAAAAGATGAATAAGACAATGATCCACCAGTGTGTTTGCATGCATTAAGGTGACACAACTCTGTATGGGAGAGATACAACAGAACTATGTTCTAGTCCTGGGTACCACATACTGGCCATCCTGAGAGTCTGATAGTGATTGGACAGTATTCAATCTCTACCCCATAAGTTTCTCATTTCACAAACCAAAAATATACTTATATTACAGAGCATAAGTTACATGTTTTGCAAATAGATACCACTACAAACATTCCTCCTATTGGTTAAATGCTGCAGATCTCACAAATCTGGTTCCAAAACAGAGATTGGGCACATTCCCTCCTACCTTCATGATTTCACACTGGACGTCTGGGTAACAGGTGGATTGTATCTCATGGTATTATGGGGCTGCTTGTCAGGAACAAAAGCGGGATACCGGGGTTAGTATCAGCTTCTTCACCTAACTTGAAGTCATCCAAAAGTTGTCAAGGTTCTGAAAAAAGTTCTATAACCGTGTTAAACCATGTAGAATGCTAACTGTAAAATTGACCACAGTCGCGACTTACAGTTTAACCTCCTGTAAGAAAGGTACTAAAGTAGAAATGAAAGTCTGAATCTGGATAACTGAAATATATATTCTTAAAATTTTTCACAGAATTTACAAAAGTCACAGTTAGCAATGGCAATCGGAGAAAATCATTAGCCGAAGATTACAAATCATGAAACAGAACAGACCGCACCACCCCAAATGAAATTGAAATCTGTTATAAACACATGTCGAAAAATGTTAGTCTTTTACGTTGGTCATGCCGAATTTAGAAATGACGCCGGTCGGCCATACTGTTTTTGACTTGCCCTGCCCATAAACCACCGCGCACTGGAATCGGCCTTCTCAAACTGGAGAACACATCAAGTACGTGTGGTCTCGTCAAAGCGATCTGATGGACTCTCTTACCCCCTCTCTCACAAGAGCTTATATAGGAGTGGATCAAGGATGCTACCCTCCGGCGGTGTTCTGCCGCGGTCTAAAATATTCCCTTGAATTTATTTTTATAACTTTCTTCAACGGCAGTTAGGTTAAAATCCAAAGTGTTTACGAGTTATGGGAGTTTATGTGTGTCATGTTGGATGGCAAAATTTTAATTTATTTTTAACTTTTATTTTTAATGTGACATCACGGCAAAATTCAAATCATCCCCTGATTGCGACATGTTCAGAAATTTTAAGGATTTACAAACGGCATTAGTTATAAACATGAAACTATAATCAAAGTGTTGTCCCGGATTTTAACCGCTCAAAAGTGTAAATTTTATTCAAATCGGTTAGGAATTGACGGAGTTATCACTAAAAACAGAAATTTCACACCTTAGCCATTTTATTGTGTATATATTTCTATGTATAACTCTGAAGGTATGTGATTTATCAAACCGAAAAAATTACTAAAGTGTAGCCTGTATCAAATTACGTGTTTTGAAAGCTGTCCCATCTTCGTGGCTGTGATAACTTAGGCACAATAAAATATTCTATCTATACCATGCGGTCTGTTGTCGTGTGAATTTGAAAATTCTCTAACATCTGTTCTATTGCGTTAAATGACGTGAAATTTAAGAATGTGAAACTAAAAGAGTTGGTCTTTAAGGAAATCTACTTTTAAAACCGGAATCAAAGTAGGCTTTTGAATAAGAAAATGTTAAAGTTGAGTGACCTATGTTGTGTGTTCGAATAACTATTTCAGCTCTTAAAACAGTTGGAAACTACGAGATTTAGATGAATTTAATTCCCTTTCGGCCTGTTTTAATTTATTATTTACTTTATATCGTGTGACAGTGTTAAAATTAGTGTAAAAGCATATTTTGGCTAAGGTGCCTCTGGCGAGTTATTTCGAAATAGGATTAACAAACAGCAGGTTAGTAAAATGTCTTTTAATTGTTTTAGAAAATTAATTACGTGTATCTACTAGCCTTTACCTGTTCTTATCGCTTTCAAAATGGTTTAAAGGTGTTGGAATTAATGCTGAAAGGTTTGATTATTTACGTCTGTATACCGGCTTCCTAGTTTTACTGATTTTTCATATTTCTCCGGATTTAAACTACTTGGAACCTATTAAAACTGAAAGGGACAATTATTTAATGCATTTTCGCCTACCTTTTAACTCCTGAAATTACTTAAAAGGCCTAAAATCGTTTATGGAAACTACTTATGCAAATGAGTTATCAATTTCCCCCAAAACTACTTCATGTTATTATTAAATGGTTAGAAACTATCATAAACTTATCTGCTATTCTTCTAAACTGCCTCAGGCATTGTTACATTTACTTTTGGAACTTTTAAATGGTCGAACTACATAACAATCTGTTATTGTCATCCTGCTTCATTCTACTATCCAGCAATCTTATTTATTTCTTTAAAATCTCTTTGGAACTATATTTTACTGTGAAGTTACTGTTATTGTAGATTTAGGCCTGGCTTTACTGTATTAACATCTATTCAGAAATACCTCAGTCTGGTATATGGCAAAATTTAAGGGTTAGATTTGCTTTATAGTGAAATTACTTATTTCTCTCTGGAATAATGTTTAGTAGTTATGATAAAAAGTTTGCTTAGGTACTATATTTACTGTTACTTCCTTGAAATCTGTTCAGAATATCTCCCTAACCAATATTAGGATCTGATAGTGAAAGTTTACTTTTGTTTGGAATAATCTATTTTCTGCTGGAATATCATTGATTTATTGCAATGTAAGGTTTATTTAGGTGCTTTTCTCTCCGTTATTTATCTCTTGTTGCTTTACAATGGTTTGTTTAGTTATTCTTTTAGCATCGGTATCTGTATGGTGAACTAAGCTTCCCTTTTACTAACCTCTTCCATAGTAAGGTGCTTACATGCCCCCCGAAGATTGAAGTAATTTTTGGAAAAATCTTACTGAACATCTTAAAGAAAAAGAAAAAAACCAAAAAGAAAGTTAAAATCCCCAAAAATTATTGAAAAATTCCCCCAAAATTTTGGAAAATTCGCAAAAACTAAACTCTCCCTAAACCTAACCGGTCGTTCTGTTTCCTCATTCATACCAAAGTTACTACACAAATATGAAAGTATTTACTCATCCACCCTTTAAATTATTATAAGTATCAAAACATTGAAAAAGAAAGAATGACAAAGTTATAAATATGCAAGTGTCATCAACAATTCAAAAAAATGAACAAGTTATCAGTGAACAAGTGTCACCAAAAATTCAAAATGTATCCAAAAGTCCCACATATGGAACTGAAATCAAACAGAAATTAGAAGTACTGAAGCACAAAATAAGTTTCACATATTGAAAAGGAAAAAGTTATAAATGTTCAAGAACAAAATATTACAGAATAGAAATCTTAAGCCTATACATTCACAAAATTCCAAAAGGAAAATATCTTAATACTATAAGTTTACAGAAAACAGATATATCACCAGAAATAGGTGTGTTTTACAAAAAAGAGGTATATTTCACAGAAAATACAGCTTCGCTCGTTTCTGTCTTTCGTTTCATAAACGTCTTTATCTTACTTATTATTTATCCCTAATTGCACTATCTCCTCACACACATATTTTACTTAAAGGGTAACCATATTCATAGTGATAAGACAGTTAATATTGCCAGAGATTTTGTTTATTTTTTCCCTTCTGCTATATTTCATATATGTTTTGCTGACTTCTTTATGCGGCTGATAGTAATTTTTAAGGTTGTAATGGAGCTTGACCTTTTGCTTGACCGTGTCATTTCTTTTGTGTACATCCAAATGTTATTTTGTAACCAGCTACCTAGGGAAGTTATTTGCCAGGCTGGGTTTGATGGGATGTCTGATACATTGGAGATGGAGCTGAGAGATACTGAGAGAGACTGTCAAGGAAGCGAATTTATTTGTGATAGTGAGGAAGTGGAAGCTCTTTTTGAATAAGGGGTGGAGATAATACTTGTGTTTCTATGTTACCAAAAAGGGGGGGGGTGGATGGCAGGGAAGAAGTAACAAAAAGGGGGGAATGCGATATTATTTCAGGACCAGGAAATAGGTAGCTAAGACTTGCCTGCGATCCTTCGTATTATTATTATTGGCATTTCCACCCATACCTATTATTATTATTACATTTGGGCCAGGAAGCGAAGACTTCAAGGCGGATCCCGTATCATTATTATCTGCATTATGGCATTTTAGGCATCGACCAGGGAGGAGATGACCTCATTTATATATATTTATTTCATTGCAATAGGAACACACAGGGTGACCTCATTTTGTGCATGAACATGGAGGAGGTGCAGTAGGATAGTCAGGACTCTGTTCCTGTGTTGATTTAGTTCCGCAGGCGTAGCAGGTCTCTAGGAATTTCCTGTTAAATGACATACCTGTTACATCTCATATATGGGCGTGACACATTCCCCACTCATCAAACTAAGTGTATGACTGTACAGACCAGCATGACACCCGTGATAGTATGTAAGCATTATGTTCCCCTGTAGGCGCCACTGTCATTGTTCATACACACAATTAGGATTAGGAAAAACATAGAACACACAGTACATCAACAACTCTAACGAGATCAGCGCTGACATAACTGAATTGTTTGCAAGTAATGTACTTTCTGAGATGAGATTTCAAGGTAGATGTTAGTTTTGTTTCTCATTGTGGAGGATTAATCTGAGAACTCGTTTGTTTAGATATTTACCCTTGTGTTTTAGAATAAGATGTAACATTGGGAATACTTGGATAGAGTAATTATTAGATTTTTATGATGATAGGAGGCATACATATACTCCTTACTCTTTGCAACAGTGATACCCAACATTTATTATATATATTCCTTACAACATATATGGTTTTGAATTTTGTGCCCCCTGGCACATAGTAAATGAGGACTATGGGAGGTAAAAGTATACTCCATACACTGCGAGATACTAAACCCTCAGGGGCATGCGCCTAGCATGCGTGGTCTGGCGTCCACGAGGTCCCCAGCTGTGGCTGTCTTTTCTTCTTTTCCTCTTGGGACAGCCTCTTCTGTTAATCTTTCCTGTCGGCTACCCTCAGCCAACTCTTCTTTCTTCGACAACCTTACCAACAGGTTCTGTCTTTTCCTTATTCCGGAGGTTTGGTATGATCATATGTCGCTTAGGTGATACCATGTTTAAGACTGCTCCTATTGTTTTCCCCCTGCATTTCGCCGACGGGTTTCTCAGTTGGCTCCCTTAGGTTTACTCCTCCTTTCCCAAGCCATACTCTGGGTGGATTAGAAAATGAGTTATTTCCCCTCCCTGACAGCTCCTCGTGTCACGTGGGACCGACACAGGAGTATGTTCTCTGTGGAATCCTCTGGGAAGTTTTGGTTCCCCCTGATATTAATGTTGATGTGAATATATTCGCCTCCTTCGTGACAGCTCCTCGTGTCGTGTGGGACCAATACGGGAGCATGTCTTGTTTGTCACTGTTCACCTGTTGCCTTCAGTGGTAGACCGGAGTGCCATGAAATAGTTCTTCTCTTTCGCGACAGCTCCTCGTGTTGCTGGGCCCAACACGGGAGCAGGTCATATATTGCGATAGACTCCGCTTACGGTTAATTCCAGGCATGGGTATCTCGTTGAACCTTGTTGTATTCCTTCATCATCAGAACCACTATCAATGCTCAGCATGAAAGCTTTAGGCATTTCTCCAGTTCATTTGAATTTTTTTTTCGCGACTGTCAATTTTGTCGTCATCAGGTAAAGCTTTGGAATAAAGTATGTGGTGCAGTTCCACACCATTGGGTTGTCCCCAGATGGGGTCTTTACTGTTCAGGTTAAGGAAAACTTTTTGACTTTCCGACTCTGCTATTTAGTTTTCAGGTAGAGGTCGAGGGGTCTGCGGACCAGATACTGCGTACTTCCAGTTCAGTTACAGTTCTGTTTTGGGAATTCCTTTTTGTTGTTGTGTTTGACCAACCAATGACCTCCACTGTCTCTTTCCTTCTTCACCTCTTCGCTTCTTCTTCTCCTTCTCCTTCTTACACCACATACTCACTATGCATACAACAGTATGATTTCTCAGTAGAGATGTAACATTAAGTCACCAAGACTTTTACATAGCAATTTTTTTTTCTTTCGGAAGATATATCCGATACAGTACGTGATTCAAATATGCTTTTAAATTAACCAAACTTCAAAATTCATTTTCACTGGTCTGGAAGCTTTAAAACCCTAACCAATCACATCACTACACTTGTCTCATTACGCTCGTCATCCTGTGAATTTCTGGTAGCACGCAGGTAACAGGTTCTTTTTCCAGATAGACTATTGTCTCGGTCAGTAGGTCAGTTTGATAAAAGGGACCCGTCCGCCATTTTTATCGCAGTTGGCTGAATTATTCTGTCGGGTTAAGATGTAGAGCTCTGTTTGACTAATTCACAGAGACTGGCTAAAGCGCGCGGTGGTTGATGGGAAAATTCGGTTGAGGGCATCATGGCTGACCGGTGCCATTTCTAAATTCGGCATGACCAACGTAACAGACTAACATTTTCCGACATGTGTTTATAACAGATTTCAATTTCATTTGGGGTGGTGCGGTCTGTTCTGTTTCACGATTTGTAATCTTCGGCTGATGATTTTTCTCCGATTGCCATTGCTAATTGTAACTTCTGTGACTTTTGTAACTTATGTGAAAATTTTCAAGAATATATAATTCAGTTATCCGGATTCAGACTTTCATTTCTACTTTAGTACCTTTCTTACAGGAGGTTAATCTGTAAGTGGCGACTGTGGTCATTTTTTCAGTTAGCATTCTACATGGTTTAACACGGTTATAGAACTTTTTCAGGACTTTGGTAACTTTTGGATGACTTTGAGTTTAGGTGAAGAAGCCGTACCGGCCCCGACATCGAGCTTCGCCCTAACATGCTCCAAGGGTAAAAATAATAATGCAATATTTTGGCAGTGAACCTTAGTCTTGTAAATAGATGGCTGATCTGTAAGGAAGGCAGAAGCATCTGTTCCAGTGAAGAATCAGTCTATATATACTACCAAAATCTACCCCAAGCCCCCATTTCCCATTGTTTCTCCCCTGATTTTGTACAAAAACAAACCTCTTGAGCAATACAGCCTTCTCACAAACTAATCCAGTGACACACCCTTTAAAAACTAACAATAGCCCCAAATTCATCACCTAGTTCACTCCACTGAGTCCCTTAATTTAATTCTCTGTCATGGGCATGACTTCCTACATTTCTTCCCTGAAATGTGCATCCTTCGCCACAAAATACAGCTCCTTTCTCCTGCTTTTTTCAAATATACTCCAGCAGATCATCCAAGTACTTCTTGGGCCACAGACATACCCCTTGTGATTCTTCAAAATTGCCAAAATAATACTTTCCATGCAATCGATATCACTATAAATACTTACTGCATGCACCTTGCCACTACCACCTTCTCCAGTATAATCACAAGGGAAACTTTTCCCATTTGGCATGCAACACGCACTACAACACATCTCGTATACATACTCACTTCACTCTTGACTCTACTGTATCAGTTCAGATATACCACTTACATTCCATCAGAAGTAATAGCCAAAGGGAAACAGGTTACACCAGCTACTTACACCATCTGGTGGCAGCCTAAGCCTGTTATCACAATCTGTTCAAGCTTACTCTGTTTTAGAGCAAGGGCTGTCAGCATCCTCACAGAAACTATCACTCCCTCTGAATTCAATAGATGAGAACTAGCTGATCCATATGTCGTTGATACCCTGGACTCAACTTCCAATAAGATCTTTCCAGCAGAACCTGCACTTATTCCTAATATTTCTTTATTCATGTACACATAAAGATAAAATCACCCATCACTCACCAAAAGTTGAAAGGAGGATGTCATGTAAGCATCTTAGAATTTTAATAAATTCTAGCCTCTCATCTCTAGGCAACAGGGGTAAAGCTTATTCTGTAGTAAAAGACAGTTTTCAGTTCATGTACAGGTTATGGGAGTAAAGCTTTATGTAGCATGAGAGACACAGTAACCAAACACACTAAATAAAACCCTTTAGGGATAATAAAAGTACTCAAAATTAAATAAATACTCTAAATAAACCTTTGATAACAAAAGAAGACATCAGTTTGGGAGGAAATAGATTAAATCCCACAAATGCAATTTCAAGTAATAGATTTTGATATAGGTTAACTTTGAAGTTTCTAAACCAATTTGAATGCAGTAAAGACTTTCAGTAGTTACTAAATGCCGAATACAAACTTTGAACGATAATAAATAAACTTTAAAACAACTGAAAATCACATAATCATCAGTAATCCAACTTTGTAATTATGAACTTCTAACTGGGGAACATTTTGTCATTTTAAACCAATTTAGGAGCAATAAAGTAACTTAATAGCAAATAAACCAACTAAAGTAACTTTCTGTAATGATATTAACACCTTTTACTAACCTTAAATATGATAATCCAAAATAATCCAGTTTAGTACACAAGCAATTCCTAATATTTAGTATTTCACTGTTTTAACACACTTTCGAACCAAATAAAGTAATTTTAATAAAGTGACAAGGCAATTAAAATATAAATTCACTAAAATTTCGTAGTTTCAGAACGTTTAAATAACTTAAATCAATTTGTTTATACTTCGTCAGATGCTCTGCACTTTTTATAATTTTTATCTCAAAATCCTAGAGAACATTTGGAATAAAAAGTAGATTTCCGGGAAGACCTAAAATTCTAATATAACATATAATTATTTCAAGTAATTCCAGTCAATAGAACCGATTTTATAGAGATCTTAAAATTTATTTTTCATCACGACCATGAGGTCGATTTAGAAATATTTTTCAACCGATCTAAAGTAGATACAGAGATGAGACAACTTTCAGAATACGTGATTTAATTCAGAGAATCTCATGGTAATTTTAGATTTGCGATAAAACTAATAGAAATAAAGTTATAAAATTAAAACTGAAATCACACTTTGGTTACGTCGTAGTTAAACTTTCACTGCACCAATCTTAATAAAATTTATACCAATAAACTCAGGAATTTTCGTAGAACACAGTGATAATAAAATAATTTGCATAAATCATAGCATTAATAAAATGACGAAATGTAGAAGGTTCGAGAACAATAGTACTTCCCCAAAGTAGAGAAATAGTTCACTCCTACACTTACAACTTTTAAACCAGTTGCTTAAAATTATTCACTAAATATCCATTATTTCACAATTAAATATGTAGAAACACTGCCACACTTAAAGTTTTGGATAACTGTTTAGTTACTGAGATATTTCAGATCTAAATTGTAGAGGTGTTAGCAGAAAGTTGTGTTTTGGCTCTGACGTCAGCGAAGGTATAAATCACAGGACGCGGTGGCGATGGCGTCTCTTTTCCGGGTTTGAAGTTGTGCTGATAAGATGTTATAAGCGTGTGCGCTGGTAGGTTGGCAACTCCGACTTTAGGTTGGTAGTTCAGTTCTTAGGTTGGTACTACCGGATTCAGCCATGATGGTTTTGGTCATGGGGGGCGTGGCAAGTATGTTGAGATGAACTTGTAAACATTTCAAAAGGGGTCGGTCGGCAGTTTCTCTTCACAATCTGCAAACTTGTGGAACGAGTGTTCGATATGCCTGCTCAACTGTAAATGCAATTTTGAACTTTTGATTTTGAAGAATAAAACCTTGAAGTTTTCTAAAAGTGACTTTGTGTGCTTCAGTTGTTAGCATAGAACCCTTTTCTATATTCGTGGGTAACGAATATAGTGGCGACCTGAGCATTCAGTTGAGTTACCTTGGCTACATGGTCAAATCCAAATTATTTACCGAGTTTTTAAGAGAACTGTTAGTCGACATCAAGAGTGTAAGTTAAGGCACTTAGGCGATACTCAACCCCGGTATCGGTCTATGGTTCCTTACATGGGACTTTAAGGCTAGTGTTTGTGAATTTCAAACTGTGGAGAGAATTAGCCGACCAACGTGTTACAAGTGAGCCCTAACTGGGCATAACATCATCTTCCGAAACCTACATCGACCTGGGCGGACCGAGAGCAGCCGACCTGACCACACCAACGACGCCACACAACCACAGCTTCAAACCTACTTCCAGACTTCGCAGCCGACTACGCCTCTTTCACTTCGTCCGAAGTGCTGACCAGTGGGTCCAGGGACTCGGACGACGCGGTGTTCGCCACACCACTTCGCTCCGTTCATCACGCCGACTACGGACTGCGAGCCTGCGCAAGTTAAGTAAAATTACTCTTCATCTGACATCGGGCCGCTCCATCCTAAACTTTGGCGACAGTTTAGGCCTGCCGGGAGCATTCTTTCCTATCATCTATGCAGTTTCTTCCTTCTTTTTCGTGCTGTATAGAAGCATTACACTTCCATCAATAGTTGACCAAAATATCTTATGATATTGTTCGAAGGTTACAATTACAGTAACCGCATTTTTACTATTATTTATGCCATTACGGTGGCAAACTTGTGCTCGATTTTACTGAGTGACAAGACTTTGGGGTAATCTATGTTACCTATCAGCCTAATTTTACCTGGCTTTTCATTTTTTTTTCGTGTCTACGAGTGAATTAACAGTGTTTTGGCAACCTTACGTTGATATGTAACTTCGATCAGCTGTTTTTCTGTATACCTCCGATCAGCTGTTGTTGTATGCAACGCAAAGAGTTTACTACTACAGAGATTGTACATCTTTGCCGGCGATTTGCTGAGACATACTGCATAGCAAAGATATTTTTTTTCTTTTCTATACCTGTGTTTACCATCTGCTTCAGTGATTGTCTTTGCTGTGTTTACATTTGGATACTTCGATTCTTACAGTGTTTTGTTTTCTTTAGGAGTTAATACTATCTTGTGTATTCATTATTTTTATTTCTTTCTCGTGTTTTGGGAATTTCTATTTTTATTTTTATGTGTGTTCTTGTTTACATTTTAAGCGTCGAACTTTAAAATTTTGAGATCAGCTGTTTGCTGATATTCTGCTATACCGAATTGTGATAATTTTTTTTTTGGGGGTATTCCATTCAATTCCTTTAATATTGTTTTCTTTGGTAGTATTTCTTTATTATTATTGACTACATGGCATCAAATGATGAAAAACCTGTTACAAGTTTAGTGTCTTGTATGAGGGAGGGGGGAGATATGAGAACTCATTCTATGCTAACCAGATCTAGGAGCTTAATAGATATGGCACAACAACCTGATGTTCCAAGTTCACAGTCTGCATCACAGACTGATGAACATTTCAATAGTCAACCTCAATTTGAGGTCAATGACACAAGTAATACTTCTGAGCATTCCCTGCAGTCTACTACTGATACTATCCCTGTTCAGGAGGAGCTTATAAATAATAATCAGCTACCCCACCCTCTACAAGTTGCACATTTAGCAGAACCGCTTGCAGGCTTGACACCTAATTCAAGTGCTGAACTCCTACATTGCATTCAGATGAATCTGACATAGAGGACACAGCGGCATTGCAACAGCCTAATTCACTAAACAACTATGATCCCACTTGTCATAGTGTTACCTCATACACAACCTCTGAGAGTGATTTTCCAGGATTTCCTGAGAAAAATAATGGGGGTAACAACACACCTGAAACACAGAAACCTACCCAAACATCCACTGAAACCATTAGTACTGTACCGCCAGTACCAACAACACCTTCGACTGACATTGTATCTCTATTTCAGACACTTACCCAACAAATGAATAATCAATTTGCCCAGCAAAATCAAAAATTCGATGAGCAAAAACATGACTTCCAACATCTTAATAAGCAATTTGCTGAACAAAAACAAGAAATCACTAGTAAACTTGATAAACACAAGGATGAATTCAATGTTAAGTTGGAACAACACAATAAAGATTTGAAACAACTGGAATCAAATTTCAGAACCACCCTCAACAATACATACATATCTCTGGAACAGAAACTCACACAAACTTTCACAGCCCAAACTAATTCTCTGGAAACCCGCATGGGGGGCAAAATATCAAGTTTTGAAAAGAGTTTAGCAAATTCTGAAAAGAGGTGTGAAGCAAATAAGAAAGAATTCACAAACCAATTACAAGACCACCGCACTGAGATGTTCCAGACATATAACGACCATGCCGATAAGGTTAAGACAAAACTGGAAGACTTTGAGAAACACCTTCATTCAGTTGGGGACACATGTTATAAAAATTCAAACATTTTAAGCAATAAATTGGATAATTTTCAAAAAGAAATTGTACCTAGAATTGACACACAAGATTCCACAATTGCTAAAATATCAGCTGACCTACAACAGTTTGTTTCCACATCAGCTGACTCCATTAAGTCAATTCACAATACTGTTTCTGCAGTGAGTGACAATGTAATTCATGTACATAATAAGGTTCAAGTTTTAGATACTGCTACTGCGACAAATACTCAACAAATTACAGAAGTACAACAAAATGTTTCTAGAATTGATGAGGATGTTACCTCACTTACGCAGGACGTTGTAAATAATAAAGTTAAATTGACTTCTTTAAATGAACAGGTTATGCACATTGATCAGAAACAACAACATACACTGCAACAAGTTTCTGCTTTGGATTTACAGGTCCAAAAGACACAAACTGATATTCAAGGTTGCCAAAGCAAAGTGGAACAGTTAGTTAAGCAGGGGATAGCAGCTGTTGATCTGAGAACTTCAGAATTACCATTACTTGGAAACTCGGAAACATATTCTGCACCCATAGAGGTGACAGAACCTAACATTAATGCATCAGCTGATCCATTACCACCTACTGACCACTTAGATTCTATTGCAGTAGAAACAACTAATTTTGCCAAAACTGAAATTCAGGTACAGCCCTCAGCTGATATTTCACAGGCCATTGACCCACCTGTTGTATATAATAATATTGTATCTGAACTTGTCAATATTGAAACTGATGTTCTGCCTGCTACGGCTGAGCCTTCACAAGTGATTAATGATAATGAACAATCAACAGTAACTTTATGTGTTAGTAAAGATTTTATGGATGTCGCTACTGTTCAAATGGAAGAACAAATTCATAATATACAATCAGCTGATCCCACACCACAGGCTGTTTGCTCATTTGAGCCTAATATTTCCAAATCCAAACAGCTTGTAAGGCGATACAAGCCTACATTTGTGGATAAGCTGAAACAGCAATTATTTCAGAAAATGTTTCCTGAAAACATTCACACTGATTTGCCACAAATTACTATTCCTAATTGGGAACACTGTGGTATTAATAAACAATTTTTCAATTCTATTCTTTTTCAGATTGTAACAGATTTTTCAGGCAGTGGGTACTTCGTTAAATTTTATACTGATAATTTCAGGAAACCCTTTGTATTCTGTATGGCAAAAGAAAACAGGGTTTCTTTTTCACAAACTCACTTGTCTATGCTGTACCAGCACAAAAAGACTATTTTGAGTTATGATTGTTTTGGGAGGGGGATAAAGATGAAAAGTCTGTTGAACCCCTTACCATCAAACAGAAGACCAACAGTCTTTTCGCTGAAAGGAGGAATGTAATTAAACTAAAAATTAGTATACCTCACAGGATGCCATCACAATTATCCTACCTTTTGAGGATATGTAAGACAATTCCTGCCATTTTTAATATTTTTCTACTTTATTTTGGGATTTTTTGTATTTGTATATCTGAGTTCATTGCTCAGCTGAGTTTGATTTGGGAAGTTGTATTGGGACCAGCAGTTTTGCAAACTCTTTACTTTTCTAATGAGTACTTTGAGCTAATACTATTGGAACATCTACCTTGGGAAGTCATATGCCAGATTAGATTGGATAGAATTTCTGAGACACCAAGGGCGGAACTTATGGATGTTGAGATGGATTGTCAAAGAGATAAAGTTGTTTGTGCAAGTGAGGAAGTTGATGCTCTAGTTAAAGTAGAGGTGGAGATATAACATGTTTTCCTATATTTTTGGGGGAGGCTGGAAGAGAAGAAAGTACCATTTTGGGGGAATGCATTATTGTTATTTTATTAATAGGGCCAGGAAATAGAGTCCTGCCTGCGAATCCCATTATTAGGGCCAGGAAGCAAAGACTTACCTGCGAATCCCATATTTATTATTAGGGCCAGGAATCGGAGACTCACCTGCGAATCCCATAATTATTAATTGCATTTCCACCCATCATTATTATTATTATGTATCAGTGTAACAAAACAGGGCGACCTCCTATATTAAAACACATTAGGCATCACCTAGGGATGACCTCAAATACTAAAATAAGGCGTCATTGTTATTTCATATAGTTACACAAATTTCATACACAATACATATATATATAGGAAACATGAGCAGTCAACACACTATAGAGACAAAAGCGGAAATGACCAAGTTTGTTACACATAATGGAATCTTGGAGATATGATATTAAAACTGATGTGAGTTTACATTCTTGTTGCTGAAGAATGAATTGAAAGCTATTTTGGAAGTTATGTACTGTCTTAAGTGTTTATCTACGTACCGTAGAACGGTTTTGGGACAGCAATTCCTATTGTCTTGTACACTAAGAAGGTTGAATGATGTTAGTAATGTGATGAGGATACACACATACTTTCAAATATTTTTACTATAAAAATAAACCACTCTACGCAAACTTTTTATAATAAACTTTCCTACACATTTTCCTACTTTAAGTAACACTTTCTTCGCTTTGTCTTATTTACCCAACTTAGGTTGAGGATATTTTGTGCTTTGTTGCACCTTAGGCACTTCATAGTGGCCTTAAGCAATCAGAATTTTGAGAGTAATGTTCTTTATTATCAATAAACTATAACACTTGAACTAACTTTCATAAACTATAACTGACGTGAGTACACAACTTTTCTTGTGACATTATTCTGGGATATTTGGTCCAGGGGACACACACACCCCATTATAAGCACACATAACCAGGACCTACCTCTTTTGCAGAATAAGTTGTTATAATATTTATAAAGGATAGGTGACTTTTTTGCACCAGTGTACTGGTGAACACAACTAGTGTTGTGATACTTTAACATAAGAGATCTTTTCTAACGTTTCACACTTACATACATGACATAAATACACTCATTTTACACAGCAGTGTACTGCTGCTTGGAAACTACGTTTCCTTATAACTTATGATTTACCCCTATACATTCTTAGGATGTTTTAGATTTATTTTGGGGACTATATTCTGTAAATAACTCTATTAAGTAATATTTCTGATACTTGTCATCACTTCAGTAGAATTTAAGTGATATAATATCTTGGCTTGGACCAAGTTTACCTTCTTATGTTTAATTTGACATGTATATGCTTATATTTTTCTTGTACATTCATTTATATTTATTCCTCTACATTATTTTATGGTAATATTGTTTACTTATGGGTATATTTATAACTTGTAATTTTTCTTACATTTCATTTACTTATGTCTAATTATTTTTGCTTAAGGAAGATTCGTATTTCTTGTTTCATTTCACAATAACTTGTGGGAGCATTATTGTAATTGCTATGTTTTTTGTATTCTTTTGTATTTTACTTTTATATTTTTCTTGTATATGCATAGGGTAGTGGTTAAGAATAGTTTGGCCGCCACTAATTCCCTACGGTTTTCTGTTTTGTATATTTCACAGACCAGCTAGCTGACCGAGTTCCCCAGGCTTCTCCTGCTGCGTCAGGAACCGGGCATGATGGACAATTGCTCGGCAGACCTAGCCAAGGCTATTGGTTTATATAATTTTGCGAGCCTTAAAGTCTGCGCCCGTTTCAGGACTTGGGTTTTCACCCATTTAGGGAGTTCTGTGACAAAAAGTGTGTAAGGGGAAAGTGGCAGATTTAACGCCATTATAAATCAATACAATGTTAAAACCAGAAGACGTTTATAAAACGAAGGACTTTCCTACATGGAATTGCAAAATACAACTGCTTATAACAATTTTTATTTTTATGTTTGTAAAATGATACACATTATTGTTTTTTTTTTTGGAAAACAAATTTGATATCTCTTGTGTAAATATATTTCAATGTAATTTGTGTAATGTGCATTTATACCACTTTAAGGTTTTTTTGTATTTTAATAATTGGTTTGATATTCTGTAATTGATTGTAACACATGTTTATAATTTGGTGATCATTTAATATTTCATATTTTACATTTTTTGCTATTTGGTCATAATTTGTCATCAATATTGAGCTTTTGAGAATGAATGAGTTATTGAGAATTTTGTAATAATTTTGTGAGTGAAACTTAAGATTTTTTTTTGAAATTGTTAAAACAATAATATTTTTGCTGTGGAGTATGAATGGTGGAGAGAGAACCGAACCGACAAGCGATAGTTAGATTTTGGGAGAATAGTTCATTTTCTTTTGGGATTGTAAATTTTTCTTTTATTTTTCAAGATGTTCAGTTAGTTTTCTTTGGGAAAATAACTTCAATCTTCGGGGGGCATGTAAGCATCTTAGAATTTTAATAAATTCTAGCCTCTCACCTCTAGGCAACAGGGGTAAAGCTTATTCTGTAGTAAAAGACAGTTTTCAGTTCATGTACAGGTTATGGGAGTAAAGCTTTATGTAGCATAGAGACACAGTAACCAAACACACTAAATAAAACCCTTTAGGGATAATAAAAGTACTCAAAATTAAATAAATACTCTAAATAAACCTTTGATAACAAAAAGAAGACATCAGTTTGGGAGGAAATAGATTAAATCCCACAAATGCAATTTCAAGTAATAGATTTTGATATAGGTTAACTTTGAAGTTTCTAAACCAATTTGAATGCAGTAAAGACTTTCAGTAGTTACTAAATGCCGAATACAAACTTTGAACGATAATAAATAAACTTTAAAACAACTGAAAATTACATAATCATCAGTAATCCAACTTTGTAATTATGAACTTCTAACTGGGGAACATTTTGTCATTTTAAACCAATTTAGGAGCAATAAAGTAACTTAATAGCAAATAAACCAACTAAAGTAACTTTCTGTAATGATATTAACACCTTTTACTAACCTTAAATATGATAATCCAAAATAATCCAGTTTAGTACACAAGCAATTCCTAATATTTAGTATTTCACTGTTTTAACACACTTTCGAACCAAATAAAGTAATTTTAATAAAGTGACAAGGCAATTAAAATATAAATTCACTAAAATTTCGTAGTTTCAGAACGTTTAAATAACTTAAATCAATTTGTTTATACTTCGTCAGATGCTCTGCACTTTTAATAATTTTTATCTCAAAATCCTAGAGAACATTTGGAATAAAAAGTAGATTTCCGGGAAGACCTAAAATTCTAATATAACATATAATTATTTCAAGTAATTCCAGTCAATAGAACCGATTTTATAGACATCTTAAAATTTATTTTTCATCACGACCATGAGGTCGATTTAGAAATATTTTTCAACCGATCTAAAGTAGATACAGAGATGAGACAACTTTCAGAATACGTGATTTAATTCAGAGAATCTCATGGTAATTTTAGATTTGCGATAAAACTAATAGAAATAAAGTTATAAAATTAAAACTGAAATCACACTTTGGTTACGTCGTAGTTAAACTTTCACTGCACCAATCTTAATAAAAATTTATACCAATAAACTCAGGAATTTTCGTAGAACACAGTGATAATAAAATAATTTGCATAAATCATAGCATTAATAAAATGACGAAATGTAGAAGGTTCGAGAACAATAGTACTTCCCCAAAGTAGAGAAATAGTTCACTCCTACACTTACAACTTTTAAACCAGTTGCTTAAAATTATTCACTAAATATCCATTATTTCACAATTAAATATGTAGAAACACTGCCACACTTAAAGTTTTGGATAACTGTTTAGTTACTGAGATATTTCAGATCTAAATTGTAGAGGTGTTAGCAGAAAGTTGTGTTTTGGCTCTGACGTCAGCGAAGGTATAAATCACAGGACGCGGTGGCGTCTATGGTCTTTTCCGGGTTTGAAGTTGTGCTGATAAGATGTTATAAGCGTGTGCGCTGGTAGGTTGGCAACTCCGACTTTAGGTTGGTAGTTCAGTTCTTAGGTTGGTACTACCGGATTCAGCCATGATGGTTTTGGTCATGGGGGGCGTGGCAAGTATGTTGAGATGAACTTGTAAACATTTCAAAAGGGGTCGGTCGGCAGTTTCTCTTCACAATCTGCAAACTTGTGGAACGAGTGTTCGATATGCCTGCTCAACTGTAAAATGCAATTTTGAACTTTTGATTTTGAAGAATAAAACCTTGAAGTTTTCTAAAAGTGACTTTGTGTGCTTCAGTTGTTAGCATAGAACCCTTTTCTATATTCGTGGGTAACGAATATAGTGGCGACCTGAGCATTCAGTTGAGTTACCTTGGCTACATGGTCAAATCCAAATTATTTACCGAGTTTTTAAGAGAACTGTTAGTCGACAAGAGTGTAAGTTAAGGCACTTAGGCGATACTACAACCCCGGTATCGGTCTAGTTCCTTACAGTCAGCCATGGCAAAAACACTCCACAAACACAAAAAAAGTGGTGATTTGGGCTATGCCCATTGCAAAAAATTAGAAACGTGTAACAGATCTTACTCAGGCATCCATGGTCAACACAGACACATGAATGAATGGTGGTTTTGTCAATAAGAAGTGAAGTGGTGGATGACAAAACCAATATCACTGAAAATGTTAATCACAGGTAGAAAATTAATCAAACAAAAATAAAACAGCTAAAGGACACATAGAAAGGGTTAAAGTAATTAAAAATGTAGAAGATAAATAATTTTTTAAAACTGAAATAAAACCTGTATATATGTTAGGCTCAAAGACTGAAAAATATCATTGAGGGGGTAGGGGGTGGGGGATGCAAAGACCACAATGCATTGGGATTTCTTGAGACATTGTGGCTTATCAGTATCTAAATCTGTGTGTTTATAACGAATTGGTCCAGACTGCATTTCTTCTTACTCTCTAAACAAAAGAAAAATGTGAATCGTCATGCGTGGAGAATGTTACCTCGACCAATGTGAATTTCACATTGTGGCCTTATTGAGTTAACCATAAGGTGTTCTGGCTGTTTTTTGTAAGTGCCATAATGCAAATAAACCAGAACCCGTTGTGATTCTTTTTTTCACGCAATGAGTTTTTTCAGTCTAACATATATAAATTAATTAAGCTTTCAAGTAATGGGTGTACCATGCAGATGAGTATCATTGTGGCCTGGGAGTGGAGGGGATATAGATTTTGGTTGTAAATTTTATAATGACTCACTTTTGCATCAGAATGAATGGTCACAGATAAAGTTTACTTCCAAAATCTATACCATCCTGTTGCTGTTCATGGCAACTCTCACAACTCATAAGTGACTTCAGTAATTGTTTCATGTCAGAGAAATCAAATCCCAATTCTTGAGGTGGAAATTGGCCTTCCAATGTTACAATTTCTAATTTTATAGATGGTCATAGCTCAAAATAATGTTTTTTTTTGTGTTTATTGAGTAATTTTGTTACTGTTGCCATCCTCAGCTTTAGTTGGTGATGGCAACAGTAACATGATTTTTTTCTTTACTTTCCACATTTATATTCTATTCAAATTTATAACTTTTGTGATGTTTCCCCACTTCCCATGGTTATCAATTCAAATCAACTGTCCCTGCCATCCATGTTTTGTTCTCAAGGTTCCTTAATTGTATGGCAGTCATCCTTGCCCTCTATATGATCTATTCACGAGATTAAGGTTCACCACCAAAATTTTGTTTCATACGTGTTTGTCGTTGTTAATGTTCATCTTGCCTTCATCTTTGTTAAGTGTTAGGCTTGCTTTCGATGTCTTTCCTTATTTTTAATGTTTTAAAACATTTTAATCCTCAATTCTGGTAGCTCAATCTTGTGAGTCTAATAAATTTATCTGAAAATAAAATAAAACAAATATCTGAGATGAAACCTATGTATATCAAATTTGAGCAAGGATAAAGGAATAATACTGATTATTTATGAAAGCTTATGGGCAGGGTGCAGTTGATATAAAATCCTACACATCTTTTATTTAAATTTTTAAGTTGAATTCCTTTACAATTTACTACGTAATATTAATTATCTCCTTTAATAACTCCATTCACTAACTCCCTAACTTACAAATGAAAGTATTCTCACTCCCTTTGTGCCTGAAATAGAGTACAAATTTATATTGATGGTCAAGTCCCTCTTCAACATGTTAATGCAGTACCCATTCAGTTTTTATCACAAATGAATGCCTTACACTTACCCACTACTCTTTTTACTCACCTCCACTTTTCCCTTAACTCACACTGTAAATCTTAAATTTATTGTATTAGTTAATGAGGATGCTGTATGGTATTTACACATTGAATCTATCATCCCTCCTTTGCATCTCTTCCAGATCCTGTATTGGACACCTAATAATGTGGGTCCCATATCATGGAAGCAATGGCCAAACCAAGGTATGTTAGTCCAGTTTCCTTGTATCACTTACACATCCCTCACATCCTCTTTTGTAGAGATAGGACTTTGAAATTTTTTCTATCTACATGACAGAAGAACATCCTGTTTGGGTAATTGTCTAATTCCTTATTTAGTTGCTTATGTGTTCACTACTACCACAATGATTTCTTGATAAATCTCAGCAAATGTAGGTTCTTTGTTTTTCCTAATTTTTTGTTTGGAATAAACATTTCTTACTCATGATTTCTTTGGACTGTTTCCACTTGCTCTCCACTGTAATGGTGCCATATTTCTTTGAAAATCTAATATTTAATATCCTGGAATCCATGCTTTCTTAGAATTATTCCCATATCCATCTTCTCTCTTCATCATTGGTAAGCTGAATCCTCTTATTCTCATCACAACAACTTTCCTTCTGTCACCTCAGGACTCTCACAGTAAGCATTAATCATGCTTAAGTTGATATCCATCTATTTTTGCCTTTTAGTGATTTGCTTTATCACTTATGTAACTCCTTCTCCCTCACTAACGTGTCCAAATTTTGCTTCCTCTTATTAAAAATTCCTGACGACCTCACTATTTCATTATTTGAAAAGAAATATACATTAAATTTTTTTTGTCATGACCCCTTCCCAGCAGTGCAAGAAAGGCCTGGTGAAGGAGGAAACTACTCCAAGTTACAAAAGAAAGAAAGAAGAACTGGATGGTGCACTTGCTGGAGGTGAGATGCCTTGGAAGAAGTAGTTTGTGGGAGGAGAGTGAGAGGAAGAAAGAGTTGCAAGATTACAGATAACATCAAATAAAATGGCAACTATACAGACATGAAGAGAAGGGCAGAAGACAGAAGAGCATGGAAAGAAGCCATGTGAAAACCTGCCTTAGGGCAGAACACAGATGATGATGATGATGTCATGAACCCAGTTTTGCTTATTCGTCCTACTAATATGGAAAGCAAGGAAGACAGATATCTTTTTATCTTTCCATAACTTACTACTAGTAACATGCCTGTTATATGTCATGGGCAATGAACCATAATAGAAATCAATAACCAAATTCAGCAAAAGAATTTAAAGGAAATACATGCACAACAAAAAAAGTTTAAAACAGGAGAATTGTCAGCAGGGCAAATGATCAATCACAATTAGTAATATTAACCATACCAATACCATTATGAATACATTCTACCAACTTACCCTCTGTCTCTTATAGGAAGAAATCTCTATACCAACTTTGGGAAAATATTCAAAACTCAGCACTACTTTCATTAAGCAAAACGTGACCTTCCTGTGTTATGTGCATTTAAATTATGTTTCCAAGGGCCATAACTATACTGATTATACTTCTGAAGTAGTAATATGTTGTATTGTTTTGGTGTGTTGCTATTGTTATCATTCATCTTCCTTACAAGAACTCCCTCTTTTGACAACTTCACTTACTTTTTTGGCATTAGAAATTTCTCCATTCATCTGCCTGTAATCAGTGATTCTTTACCACATTATTATACCCTCATAATACAATGCAGTATTCCTTACAGCATTAGCTAGAAACTCAGTACACAGTCCCCTTCGCCTTCCATTTATGTGTGGACCATTCCTGGCAGGCCCGCCGCTAGCTGTTTAAGCGCCCACGTGCAATACCGTTTATGCCACCCACTGTCTACCTACAGCCCGCTACCAAATACGCTGCAAATTACGTCACGGCGACTGTCGATCACTCGTTTTGCCGCTCCCCTCGACGTGCCGCCCCCCTCGATGTGCCGCCCACGTGCGGTGCACGCCTGCTTACGGCGGCCCTGATTCCTGGTGTGTCTCCTACTTCCAAAGGTGTCTTCAGGCAGAACTCATGAAAGACTCCACATCTATCCAAACAAACGCTCCAATTCCAGGTTTACCTACCACACTGCTTGATATTACCATAGCCATTCATGGCAATACAGACTTGCATTTATTCCATTATGGTATGCAGCACCCCTTGTGCCACCTTCCACAGATGACCTCCTGTTATATTAGCCATATCCCTATTGATAATATTTCCTGTATCCCTACCTATCTCCACCCTATCATAATGCAAGACAAATACTGCAGACAAATAACTTTTCAGACACCTTATAGACATGAGAGAATATGTGACAAATTATACTTGTTCACAAATCGCAAAGTTTATGATATGGACACAGGAAATTCATTTTGAAACCACTGTATTTGAGAAAAAGATTTTTAGGAGAAAGGGGGGCCACAGAAAAAAAAATCTTAAATGAAGCAGCATATGCAAAACATCTATCAATTTATATTAAGTAACTACTATAAATATGTCAAAAAATCTTTGAATAGTACATTGTTTGGAATAATTTACTTACCATAATATTCTGGATAGAGGGACCAGAGTAAAAGTTCTTCAAATAATCATATCTACCAGCAATAAGCTTTAATACTTGAGCTATTGGTAATACTTCATGAGTTGATTTATTTACTACATGTAGATACATGTCACACCTATGAAAACAGGACCAAGAAATGTCACAAACTAAACATTTTTGACATGACAGAATAAGTGCCATATTAAATATAAACTACAAGGGGGTACCTAAAAAAAGGAGATTATTTTTTTGAAAGCTATATATTTTCAAATTTTTTACAAAACAACCTCATCTTCTTCAAAATACTTTCCATTACAACTAATACATTTGTCCCACTGGTGCTTCCACTGTTCAAAACATTTTCTGTAGTCATCTTTAGAAATGGCTGACAGCTCCTTCCTCCTTTTTTGTAGACGTCTTCAATATTGGGTAATCAGTGTCCTTTCATTCCCTTTTTTGTGTGCGGCAATAAGAGAAAGTTTCATGGAGCCAGGTCAGGCAAGTAAGGTGCATGGGGCACTGGAACCATGCCATTTTTAGCTAAAAACTGCCTTATAGAGATAGCTGTGTGTGCAGGTGCATTGTCATGGTGGAAGAACCAGTCTCCTGTCTGCCACAATTCATGTCTTTTTTGATGAACACTGTTGCATAATCTTCTTAAAACTTCCAAATAAAATTGACAGTCTGATGTGAGTAAACAAACTCTGAATGAACTACACCCTTCGCATCATAAAAGAAAATGAGCATTATTTTGGTGTTTGATTTGACTTGATGACATTTTTTTTTTTTTGACAGGGTGATAATGTCGTCTTCCATTGGCTTCACTGTTACTTTGTTTCTGGGTCATAACTATAGCACCATGACTCAATACCTGTAATGACCTTTGACAGAAAATCTGGGTGAATGTCAAGCTGTTGTTTCAAAGCACGACATATTTCAACTTGACATTGTTTTTGATTGTCATTCAAATCCCGAGGAACATACTTGGCAGCAACTCTTTTCATTTCCAAATTTGCTGAACTGAGCTCTTGATAACCCACTAATCTCTGACAGTAGATCAATTGTTTGTCAACAATCTGAGAGCACAAGTTCTTGAATTTTTTCAACATTTTCATCGATTCAGGCAGTTGATGGACGTCCAGAACAAGGTTTGTCATCATTCTACATGTCACCATATTTAAACCAAGCAAACCACTCATACAATTGATTTTTTTCCATTGTGTCATCTTTGTAAGCTGTTTTCAACATTAAAACAGCTTCAGCAGCATTTTTACCGAGTAGAAAACAAAATTTCACAGTTGCACTTTGTTCACTTAAACTTGCCATCATATAAAACAAAACAATAACAAAACAGCGCTAGCAAAAATGGTCACTGCAACTTAACAGAAAAAGGCAGGTTAACAACACAGGTGGCACTGAACTGCCAATGAGTTGTGCTATAAACACCTAGCAGCAGGAACGTGTGCTACACTAGATCTGCCTATGGCAATGCTATTCCAGTTATTTTTGGGTACCCCCTCTTATGAACAGTTCTTGATTCATATAAGGAAGTGAAAATGTGTATTTCTGATAACTATGTACGTTCTCACAGCGGCAATGCTTTATAAAAACTTCTTGGGTTTCAAGCCATGTCAAAATTGAGCCATCTAGCAATGTTTTGGAAGCTTGCACTGCTTCCATTGTCAAGCCCCCGCTTAACATTACTGAAGTCTGCCGCACGGTAGTCTATTATATAACGCCAGCAGCCGGGAGCGGAGGGGAAAGCACGTGGAGGGGTGGTCTAGTTGCACCCTGCTCGCTTAGTGACGTCACGATCAGGTCACTCCTATGCCCTAATATGGCTCAATTCCATCTCGTTTGTAATAATCCAATTACTGGCTTCCAAGCTTGGCTTAAATTGAGGCCTTGATCACGATTAATAACATTATTACTAAGCCTAATCTCAATAGCCTCCTTCACAACACTGTCCCAAAAGTTATTTGAGTAACAAAGCCGTGCCGTTTAGTCGAAGCATGGCTCGTGTCCGTTGTCAACGGCGTGTTCGGCTAAGGCAGATTTTTCTTTTTGTCCAAGTTTAAAATGTCTGATGTGTTATTTGCGTGTTTCATTAATCGTTCTTAAGGTTTGCCCTATGAGATTAGGCTTAGCAATAATGTTATTAATTGTGATCAAGGCCTCAATTTAAGCCAAGCTTGGAAGCCAGTAATTGGATTATTACAAACGAGACGGAATCGAGCCATATTAGGGCATAGGAGTGACCCAATCGTGACGTCACCAAGCGAGCAGGGTCCAACTAGACCGCCCCTCCACGCGCTTTCCCCTCCGCTCCCGGCTGCTGGCGCTATATAATAGACTACCGTGCGGCAGACTTCAGTAATGTTAAGTGGGGGCTTGACAATGGAAGCAGTGCAAGCTTCCGAAACGTCGCCAGATGGCTCAATTTTGACGTGGCTTGAAACCCGAGAAGTTTTTATAATGTATTTCTGATGATTGAATTGAATTTATCAAGTTTTCTCTACAAATAATTTCTTAATACGGACACTAATTAAGATTACTAATTACTTTCAAGGAAATTTGATGTCTTGAATAGGTATTTAATAAGGCTGCATTCTGTATGGCATATGTTGGTGACAGTGTCATACTGCATTACATCATATGCAATGTATTGGTTACAAATTTAACACATATTTATGACTAAATAAAAAGATTAATTCAGTAGTAACATCATCATTACCTTAATTTAGTTTAACCTCCTCACACATTTTTTGCAAATATGGATTTAAATTATACAGGATGTTTGCTAAATAACTTGTAACAACCATTTTGCCTCCCATATCGATCTTACTAGTTGCCCTCTACTAATCAGATTGGTTATTCTTAAATTTGATATTTTTAAAAAATAATTGGGATAGAGCATATATCATGCTGGTTATTTACTCACTAACTTACTTTCACATTTCACAAAATTTTATTTTAAATTCCTTCAGTGAAATTCATTTTCAGAAAGGAGGTAAAACAAATAAAAGTTGATAATTACAGGCCAATTAGTCTTATGTTAGTGGTGCGAAAGTTGATGGAGAAATTGGTGTGCAACCATGTCAGTAATGTCTATGAGGGAAGAAACTGGTCTGGAAAACAGGAACATGGATTTAGGGTAGGACACTCAAGTGAATTTCAATTAATGGGCTACAAGCAAGATATTGTAAATGAAATGGACAAGGAAGAACAGGTGACAATGTACCACCAGATCTATACAAAGCATTCAACAGAGTGAGCTGTTAAAGGTGGTAGATAAGGTAAAATTCATTGGAGCAGATTAAAAAGTGACTTGCTGGGTGGAGGAATTTTTAAAAAGAAGAAAGCAAAGGGTTAGGGTGGGAAATGCAGTATTAAAAGAGGTAAAAGTTAATATAGGAGTGCCTCAGGCTAGTGTATTGGAACCATTGCTGTTCATTATTCTAATGAACAAATGTATTGTTGGGTTGGAGTCACATGTTAAATTGTTTGTAAATGATATAATGTTAAACAAAAGGATTAAAACAGTAGAGGATTGAACTACTAGAGGAGGATCAGAATGGAACATCTAGCTGGGTGGTTAAATATGGTATGAAAATAAATACCAAGAAGAGTCGGCATATTAGGCACATGGATAAAAATAAAGATTTTCTACGATTGTAGTGTAGGGAAGAAATTGCTTGTCATAGATTCTATCTGTAAATGTCTCAGCATAAATTTTGATAGTAAAAACAATTGGGCAGTTGGTAGGAAGAGGTTTAAAAGTCCTTCATTTACTGAAGAGGATGAGGGGATTTACCAGGGATGTTAGGGGATTGGGTTACAAAACCTTAGTGAGACCACTGCATCAATATGGTGTGGGTCCCATATTAAGGGTATCAGATTCAGTAGTTGTAAGGGGTACAAAGGAGAGCAGCTTAATTTGTCTGCAGAAATCACTGAAGAATTGATATGCTGAAGTTGCTGGGGTGGGAGTAATTGGAAGACAGAAGATGTATGAAGAGAGTGTTTGGTTTTTCCTAGGCTTAAAATCACAATGCATGGGCGGACATTTTTAGAAGGATTTGGAGCCCTAAATGGATGGGAAGAGATGACCATAATCATAAGCTGGCACTTGAATTCAGGTGAAAGAGAGTGGGAAAAATTTCTATTGTAAGTAGGGGAGTCGGGGACTGGAATAAATTACAAAGGGAAATAATGGACAGTTTATCAAAGACACTGAAGAAGTAAAAAGTTTGAATTCATAAAGGGTAGGTGTAGGTAGGAGGTGGAGAAAAAAAAATCAAGACATGGGAACGTGAGAGTATAGGAACGTTGCCACCAGAGCATGTATGCTCAGTTGCAATTGAAAATTAAATTTTAAAAGTTTAAAATTTAACATTTTCCACACTTTATAATATTTGTGTGTTTAGTATAAATTATTCAGTTTGCCATCAATAATTTATTCCAGTCCTGACTCTGTTATAAACAAATGAAAATTTTATCTTTCCTTTAGGAAGGGGTAGGTGGCATGGTTGGGGGGACGAAGAATACACAAAATGTGAAATGGCTTGTTCAGAAAAACACGAAATATGTGTGACATAATTTATGGATGACCCCTTCCTTCCTAAATGAAGTGTTAGTTTACATTCTTAATAATCTCATCATTTTCAAGAACTGCTTCTTATCCTTCTATCAATATCTGTGCAGAACTTTTAACAGAATCTATTTTAATAGTTTAAATAATTAAACTAAGGAAAAAGGGAACAACTTTAGCCAATATAATTGCAACAGAAGAATACAAAGTAGACAGGAAAACAAAAGAATTAATCAAACAGACATTAATGGATACTATCTCAAAAGTTAGGTTCTTAGGTGAAATATCTGAACCATTTCGAATCAGAACAGGGGTTTGACAAGGAGATGGACTATCACCCCATTTGTTCAATCTTTTTCTGAAGAAAGTAATCAAAGCCTCGGAGGAATAAACATTGGCAGGCTAGTCAAAAATAAACTTCACCTGCAGTGTTTGGTCTTTGCTGATGACCTAGCAATTTTCTCCAATAACAGGTACAGCTAAATGTGGTCTCCCAATCTCGAATGCTAAAACTCACTGTATGGAAGGCTCTTCATGATACCAAGATGGACATCCCATGAAAATGCGATTTGGCAATATCTCTCAAGTAACTAAATTCAGATATGTAGGTCAAATTATTTAATCTGCAGGACTAATTCATGAAGCAAACAAGGAGAGAATATCTAAATTACAAAGAGCCTATAGAATCACCTGGAACAGATACAAGAAAAAGTCAATGTTCTGAAGTGCCATGTTATAACATTATAAAGCGGAGGTATTATAGGCATGAGAAACTTTTATTATTGGGGGTAGATCATTGATTACAGATATTGAAAAGGAAAATTTTAAGGCATATCTTTAGGAAATTGACTACTATGTACAGGAGGAATTTGGATGAAAAGGAAATCACATGAACTATATAAGCATTTGGAAAAAAATTCAGAGACATTTAGGAAAAGATGAAAGAACACGTGTAGGCTGGTGACAGGCTGCCTAAAACCTACCCCAGTTGATAGGCTTTATCAGCTTTCTGATATATCACCCAGTATCTGAAGAGAAGTTGCTGTTAATAAGGAGAGGACATAAGTAGAATGGAAAAGTGTACATCCACTGCATGGTCATGCACTGCCACCCAAGAGACCCAAGTCCAGGAAAAGCTTCCTGAGAACATTGCAGGAACTTATTGGGTCATCTGAAAAGATGAAGCTGCATTTGTGGAAAACCAGGATCCCTCCTATCATGTGTTCACTGACAGTTGCAGAGCTTTTGCTACATAGTCACACAGAGGTTCTTGAAATGACTGCAGACAGGAGTGGGCAGGTCTGTGGATAATCTCAGGAATGGAGGTTATATTGATGCTACAAATATTAAGTGTGATTTGGTGAGGACCAAACCATGAATCAAATGCTTGAGTGCCATATGTGCCCATCATCCTACAATGAAGATGATCTGATTTGAACAATACTGAATGCAATTGAAATTG
The DNA here is from genome assembly GCA_031002005.1 of Vandiemenella viatica. Taxonomy (NCBI): domain Eukaryota; kingdom Metazoa; phylum Arthropoda; class Insecta; order Orthoptera; family Morabidae; genus Vandiemenella; species Vandiemenella viatica. The sequence continues at coordinate 35,695,062 of JARYHS010013631.1, read as the reverse complement.
CAAAGTACTGGGTAAAATACATTTAGAGTAGTTAATTTGGACAGTATTTAACTGCGTATTTGATGTTTGTTACTTGAGAATAATAATAATAATTTGTGGTAGTATTTGTAGTAAAGATATTTAAAATAGGATTGATTACATGAAAATATTAAGGTTTTGGAGTCTTTCCAGGTCAGTTAGATCATTTGTAAGGTTTTATATAATTTAAAAGGTTGTAAGCTACCTTAGTATTCCTAAAATTCTAGTTAGACACTTTGGTAAATGTAGAACGGGCATAGTACAGGACCCGATGCCATAGCCTAGAGCCATATACGCAATGAATTAAAGTCGCAAAACCAACTAAACATTTAATACAGTCTGTAAAACATCCCTAAGTAGTAAAAATCAAACTGTAAATTTATCTAAATTACTGTAATAGTGAATTGGTAAACAGAACACTTGGTTATGAGGTAATATCACCATAATACAACAATTTCTGTCACTTTAAAAATTCTTCATTGTAATAATCAGCCATTAGTAAAAAAATGTTGTCATGAGTCATTTTCCCTTTTTCTTGTAATTTATTTTTCAAGTATTTAATTCTTGTTACATCTATACTTGGGTGCACTGCCGTGCACCCACCAAGTCGAGACAACGGCGGCACTGCCTACCCTTTTCTCGAAGTGATTCGGGCCATTTTTGAAACTCAATTTTTTTGGTCGTATTTATGCTACATGTCTCAAATTTCCCTTATGCATAGATATCAGCAATCTTAGCAAACATACTAAAATTTATTTCATTACTGTTCTTAGTTCAGTTGTTATTAGGATGCAAACTACAGCGATTTTGTCACTCACTCACTGACTGACTGACTGACTGATGATCATCAAAATTCTAAGGCACTTCCCTTATCCGTAGAAAGCTGAAATTTGGTACACAGATAACATTTTACCTACATATTATAAGAAAAGTGTGAAACTCATAAATTTCCAAATACCTACCCTCTTATTAGAGTTAGCTTACTATGTTTAACTATTATGTTTAATATTACCTCTTACTTTTATAACTTTGGAAGTTATTGAAATTCAAAATTTTATTTTGGCACAACACCACGACATCAAAATTCCACTGTACTTCCTGATATTGGAGTTTTTCCCTGTATTTATTTAATTACAATCCCAAACATGAAAAAATTCTGGCACATATTTGCGGCTTAATTACTTTTCTCCAGATGAAGCTATAAACCTGAGATTTCTATACATTATAGAGGCCAGCAAGTTTAACCAAAGCCTTAAATTTTACTTTGTTCCTATGGTTAGTTTGGAAGTTACTTGTTATTTATTTGAGGTCGTAGTTAAACCAGAAGCAACGTTCACTGCTCGGCTACGATGCACATTAATTGTTTGCAGAGCTTGGGACATTGCTGATAATGATATTGCTGATTTTCCCTGTATTTATTGAATGGCAACCCAAACGTGAAATGTTCCTGTACATATTTGCCAGTTAATTGCTTTGATCTAGATGAAGCTATATGCTCAAACTGTCGAACCTGTCTCATGAAGAGAATCAATTTACAAAATATTTAAAAACAGAAAAACAAAAGAAGGTGCGGGGATATGTGTCTGTGTGCGTGTTTTTGAACATTGCAGCGATTGTAACACATTGTTCATCTGTGAAATACGATTGCCAATGTAACCTAACAAACCAACTTAGATAACTGGCTTTCTTTTTGTACGAATCAAAACTGCATATTCACCATTGCCATGAATGCATAATTTTACAGCTTGGTTTAGGCCTCATTTCCACGTAAATGCTAACTCGCTTTCTTTTGGTACTCGAAAATACATATGCGCCATTGCCATGGATGTATAATTTTACAGCTTGGTTCAGGATGTATTTTCACATGAACTCCTAATGTAATTGGTCACAGAAACATGGCCTCATAACAATCAACTTCGCCATATAGCATATCTCCTTCTTGGGTCCCTGGCGTTGTGTCATAGCCTAGATCAGCAAGTTAAAATATCTTAAATTTTAATATGTTCCTATGCTTAGTTTGGAATTTACTAGTAATTTTGTTTATGGTGGCATTGAAACCAACAGCAATTGCTTGGCTACGCTGCACACTCACTGTTTTCAGCAAGTGGGGCATTGTTGGTAACATATATTGATGTCTTAAATTCTGAAATGTTCTTATCCAATGATTTTCAAATGGAATAATTACATTTGAGAGGTGATTCAGAATAAGTGATAAACTTACAAAAAGAAATGAGATCCCACAAAGCAATACTTGTAAAAATAGGCCAGGTCTCGTATTTATGTAGTGACAAAAAGTTATGAGACCTTCTTCTGGGCCAAGTCTACACTTTACAGTGTGTATTCACTTCACTTTGTGAAGCAGAATGGTTTCTATCAGTGTCATAAATTGTTTATTTAGGATAAAAAAATCTGATGACTTGGCCATTATGCATGTCATAATTTTTACTGAAATTGTGTGAATAATATATACTAGTCAAATTAAAAAAAGAGCGAGGGAAATCTTGGCTTTTAAGTATTTATAAGTTTGAAAAAGCAACATATTTAAGGTATTTATATAGGTTAACTAAAACATGGCCTGCCTAATGGTCAAGTCATCAAATTTTTTTATACTAAATAAACGATCTATGACACCAAGAGAAACCATTCTGTTTAACAAAGTGAAGTGAATACATACTGTAAAGTGTAGACTTGGCTCAGAAGAAGATCTCATAACCTTTTGTCACTACATGAATACAAGACTTGGCCTATTTTTACAAGGATTGTTTTTGTGGGATCAATAGTTACATGATGAATATTAAAACTGCTATTAATACTGAGATTTTAATTACAAACTTGAAAAAGTACATACCAGTTACGATTTTTGTGTCCATTTGAATCTACATGATACCTTATTCCATCAACCACTACAAGATGTCCTGTTATATTAGATAACTCTGCAATTATCTCATCCTTTTCTTCATTCACTGCATCAGATGGTCGTGAAAATGTTATACGAATTAACTGGTTTGGCTCATAGACCCACACCTGCAAAATTTTTAAGAATTTATGCTATATTTTTTTCCCATGGGCTTACCAGCTTGTAGAGGTCTTTAGAAACAGGAGAGAATTTATGAAGTTTTTAAGTGAATATTAATTGTGATAGAGGGCATGCTCTGGTGGTAATTTAACTTGTCGTCTTTTACTCCTTTCTTATTTTTATTATTATCATGTATACCGTGAGTGTTAAATTACAACACCCATCTAATTTTGACATTTAATTTTAAATTCCTTCAGTATTTTGGGTAAACTATTCATCACTTTGGTTGGTAGTTTATTCCAATCCCTGACATGCTTAAAGATGAAAGAAAATTTTCCCATTCCATTAAACATGAAATCAACTGTCCCCTAGTTATTTTTACTCATCCATGCTCTACTCTTAATTCTTCAACCAACATCCACCCAAACCTCATCACCAACATACACCTTGTACTCTCCCTCAAGTAGTCAAGCAAAAAATATATGAAAAGAAAAATTTCCTCTTTTAATATTGAACAACAAATATTATCAACATTTAATCACAACCCTCACTGACCAGTGCTTACATAACTAAAGAAAATGATTGTATTTTTTCTAGTAAAACTATTTTCAATAAGTATTATTATTAAGTTTCCTTGTTTTTGCCCCATCCTGAAGCAAATCCTGGCTCCGCCCTTGCCTTGTACACTCCCAGCACACTTATCACCCTCCTACTGTCTTCCAATGAATCCCAGTCCAGCTACTTTATCATCTCAGTCTCTGACTGAACCCTGTGGTAATTTCCACAAACAAGTCTAGCTGCTTTCCTGTGTAAGGTATCCCTCATTCTATTTTCAATATTTGGTTAGAATCGGGCCGAGTTTTGGGGTTAACTGTAGTATCCGGTACCACACTTTAAATCAAGTTAACAGCATTTCTGGTATAATAAAGTGAATAAATAACCCATAAACAATGTAAATAACACCTAAACTGCATTAAATCAACGATATTTCTATAGGAAATAGGTAATCTCATGTAGAAGCAAGATCATAATAACAGATACTAACATTGGTTGGCGAGATATTTTGAACCGATTTAAACGAAGTAAATGTTGAATAATTGCAAATAATATGCATAAATAAACCTTTTATCATGTCTAAGACACATTATTTCAGAGATAAACAAGTAATTTCAGTAAAGGAAAAATCTAACCCATAAAATTTTGACATATTCCAGTTTTAGTATTTCTGAAGAGATTTTAGTACAGTAAAGACAATAAAGAACCTATATTACACAGGCCTAGACTCACTATAACCATAACTTCAGAAATAAATATAGTTTAGTAGGATTTCTAAAGAAATAAACTGGATGATAAAATAACAGTCTGAAGCAGAAATGAAAATAATTCATTGTAAGGAAACTTGACCATCTTAAAGCTCCAAAAACAGCAATAATAATCTCTGAGACAGCCTAGTAGATAAATTAACAGGTTTCTGATAGTTTTAAAGCATCTAATAACCACAAGAAGTAATTATATTGGATTTTTAATACTCATTTTGCTTAAACAGTTCACATACATAATCTTGGTCTTTTAAGTAGTTTCAGGATTTAAAAAGTAGAAAAACAAGCAGTAAATAAAATAATCTTTCAATTTTAATAGGTTTTAAATAGTTTCAGTCCGTAGAATATGAAATATCAGTGAGTAAAGAGACGCCGGTAAATCGATCAATTTGTCCAACTTTTAGGAATGAATTCCACCACTTTAAAGCCATTTCAAGAGCACTAATGACATTTAAATACTAGCTAACACACATAATTGATTTTCTAAATACATTTGAGGACATTTCACTAACCTGTTTTATGTAAATCCAATCGTAAAGTAACTGGCTATAATCACTGCACATAGAAAATGCTTCTACACCAATTGTAAACACGCCCACACAACATAAAGTAGAGAATAAATTAAAACAGACAGGAAGCGAAGTAAATTCACATAAATCTGATAGTTTACAACACTCTAAGTAATTTTAAAACTTAAAATGAACACGAAAAATTGAACACCCAGTTTTGGCAATTTATCACTCAAAAACCTACTTGAATTCCGGGATATAAAATAGTTTGCCGCGCCAATCCATTCCTTTAGCTCCACACATATTAATTTCAAGTCATTTAAAGCCATAGCACCGACGTTATAGGTTTCGTAAGTTCACACTGCGTAAAACACACGTGTAAATCACTAAATAATTTAAGGTATCTCAGGTATAGCAGCTACGAAGATAAAATAAGCACTAAAAGATGCAGTTTAAGGCAGGCTTCACTGTGATAATTTTTCCGGCGCAATAAGACATAAACTTTCGGAGCTATAAATAAAAACATGAATAATAGCCACATTTGACTGTTAGATTTTTTCGGTTTCCCATAACTCAACAGATTTAAACAAAGTTCACATTGAGAGACAGTCTAAATCAGGAATAATATTTTAAACATAATTCCGTGAGAATTACTAAAGCCGATTCTTAATAAGGATATAATTGAACACTGACTTAAGTGGTAGGCAAACTAACACATCCATATTTGGTAATTTGTTGAAGACCAAGGTACCACGTGACCTCAAGTTAATATAAGGCAACTAAGAGGCGGGAATTTGGTCGGCCGTCTCCAGTGTCATTAGTAACTCGGTGGTGAACGCACGTCGGGTGAGCTCCGCTCGGTCTGGCGGAACGGGCTGGTCCATGAACCAACCGGTGACGAAGGAACGCGAGAAACAGCAGCCATGTTGTAGTTTTGTGGTGAACATTTACTAACCAAGCAACTAGTCAGTTACATTCAGTTTTTGGGGGTTTTAAAGGTCGCGTTGCTCTGGAATCTCAACTTGTAATTTTTGGAGACGATTTCAATCCGATTGCCTGTGCTAACAGTGTTTTATAACATTCATGTGAAAATTTGGAAGAATATATGACTTTTGATTTCGACTTGAGGTTTTTATTTCGTAGCATACTACCTTTCTTGCAGAAGGTTAAGCCTGCAAGTGGCGACTGTGGTCATCTGAACTGTTAGCAATAGAAAATACTACACGGTTTCATAACTTTAGAATTTCTTGGAAGACATCTGGTTCAGGTGATATTAGCCGATACCAACCCCAGTACTCGGCTACGACCTGACACCTGCCATCAAAATCCTGAATTCGATACCCAAAATGTAGATCCCAAACTACACCACCATATTCAAGTAACAATCTGAACAAAGTTTTGTAACCCTGTTCCCACACTTCTCTGGTACACCCTCTCATCATCCTCTCCAGTAAATAAGATTTTGTATGCTTTTCATGCCACTGTCCAGTGTGTCCTGTCCAGTTTAGTTTACTATCAAATGTTATGTTAAGATATTTACACTTCAAGTCTTCAACAAACAATTCTGTACCCACCCCATAAACATAAACAACCATTAGTTTTTCTTATCTTTACATAATAAGCTGACTCTTCTTGGCATTTATCTTCATTCCATATTGACCTACCCAGTTAGCTATTATGTCCAGGTCATTATTTAACTGTTCAAAGAATTCTCTCATTTTTATCCTATTACATACCATTAAGTCATCTGAAAACAATGTAAATAACCACAACAATTTGATAGATAGCCTTTTTGATAACATGGAAATCATTACAGAGGATCCAAAATGTAACTGAATTTAGGAGTTCAGTCAGTGATCAAGCAAAATCAAGGATTAGATTTTAAAATATATATGAGATCTGTTCAAAATGTATCCAACATTTATTTTTTTCAGTAAGTAACGACAATTATGAATACTTATGAGAATTTTCTTGTTTTCCCAGAGCATCTCTTAGAATTAGGTACCGCAAGAATGATGATAAAACACATTTTAATGGCATTATAATTTTCTTCCAAGTGAACAAACAGTTTGAGCAGCAATATACCACTGAGATGCACCAAAAAGTAGGCAAAACCCAAGTGGAAATCATTTGGATGATTCTGCAGACTTTCAGCAATGATGTAATTACAATCACATAAACAGTGGATATGTTTATTTGAGAGTTGACTGAATGAATAAAGAAAGTGATAAGTATTCTAGATAATCATAAACAAACTAAAAATCAGTTGTGATCAGCACTGTTTCTATAATCATCATCTTTTGAAAGGTGTTAGATAATCATTTGTTTGGGTTGAGATCAATGTCAGTTTCAATAGACAGCATTTCATCAAGGATTTGAGCCTATGTTTTGCCTAAGTTGCTTGCACCATAACAACAATATATTGTAGTTTCTCAGGATAGGCTGGAGTGAGCCAACAGGGATTCTCATTTTTTCTCCTTCTTTTTTTCTGCTTGTTATGGCTTTATGCTTTATTGACATCAAAAGCACAGGGTGGTATTAACAGGAATGAGTTTGACCATAGCCGTTTGAAGAAATCATCCATACATTGCCCAAAGTAATTTTGGGAGGCCATGGAAAACAAAAATCTGGATAGTCAGATGGGGATTCAAACCTGCTTCCTCCAAAATATGATACTAGAACATTACCGCTCATCCATCACTATGGTTACTGGTAAGAATGAAGGAAGTACTGGGTAGAGCCTTCATAAAAGGTAAAAACCAAAGAGAACAAAAAAGGAGTAAGTGAAAATGTGAGTGTCACAGGGTAGTTTATTGGGACCATTACTACCAAGCATGGTGGGTGAGCACATTCATGAAATGGGTTCGAATCCCTGTCCACCCATACATATACTGCAACACCTGGATCACGTATTTCGTGCCAATGGTTATAGCACTAAGGAAATCCAACGTGCAACCATCGGAAGAAACAACAGAACCAAGACAGATGACAGAGATCAAGACAAGCCGTGTGCCTTTCTACCTTTCTGTGGAGCAGTAACATCAAAAATAGCAAGGTTACTCAACAGACAGGGCATCCGTTCGATTTTCCAACCTCCACCAAAAATTGGACAGCTGCTGTGAACTCCAAAGGATGGTCTCAATCTTCGGGCTCCTGGAGTGTACAAAATTCCATGTGAATGTGGCACTTCTTATATAGGACAAACCTTAAGGATGATTAATGAAAGACGCAAAGAACACATCAGACATTTTAAACTTGGACAAGAAGAAAAATCTGCCTTAGCTGAACATGCCATTGACAACGGACACGAATCATGCTTTGACAAAATTACATGCCTTTGTTACGCAAATAACTTTTGGGACATTGTTGTGAAGGAGGCTATTGAGATTAAGCTTAGTAATAATGTTATTAATCATGATCAAGGCCTCAATTCAAGCCAAGCTTGGAAGCCAGTAATTGGATTATTACAAACAAGATGGAACCAAGCCATATTAGGGCATAGGAGTGACCTGATCATGACGTCACCAAGCGAACAGGGCCCAGCTAGACCGCCCCTTCATGCGCTTTCCCCTCCGCTCCCAGCTGCTGGCGCTATACAATAGACTACCATGTGGCAGACTTCAGTGACGTTAAGCAGGGCTTGACAATGGAAGCAGTGCAAGCTTCCGAAACGTTGCCAGATGGCTCAGCTTTGACACAGCTTAAATCCCGAGAAATTTTTATAAAGCATTGCTGCTGCAAGAATGTACATAGTTATCTGATTGTGTTGTTGGATTATAGTTAGTTTGTTAGCTTTTAGAATAATGTAATAAGATATGATTATAACAGGAGAGGCCTGTGAACAGCTACAGAGAGATCTGGAGAAGACATCTACCTGGGTAGTTCAGCATGGAATGAACATTAATGCCAAGTTAACTTATTCAGTAGACACAGTTTAAAAAAATACACAAATAGAAAAAATATTTGTGATCCTAGATGGAAGGAAAGAGATGAGCATAACCACATGGCTGAAACTTAATATCAGGTGCAAGGTTGTGTGAAAATTTTCACTTGTTGATAAGGAGTCAGGTATTGAGATAATTACCAAGAAATATGCTTAAAAATTATTTGATATGCTGAAAGAATTAAAAATGTAAAAGAATATGAAGGTAAATGGGGTGTAATATTGTATTCAAGGAATTTATTATTAATAAAAAGTCATGAAATATTCAAGTAAGTATGTAGAGCAACTGAAACAAGGCATATGCTCCATAGGAATTATATAAAATTCAACAATGAATAATTTATTTGTGTAAGTGAAAATGACATTATTGGAAACTAATAAAAATATTCCAGATATTCAAAGGTATACTGTAATTTAAAGTGTAAAAGGACTGAAATGATAATTTAATTTATGAATTAGCAACTTATCACAAATGAAGGCAGGAGAGCTAAACAACGTAAAAAACATAAAGACATTTTACAAATTTTTTGTAAATTACTACTCACATTGGGGGTCAGACCAGGGGCGTAACTACTATGGGGCTAGGCGGTGCAGTGCACCGGGGCCCTCACGCTCAGGGGGCCCCCAAGTATACCTCAAGGGGTCCCAAAGCGCACCTCTAGGGGCCCTCAAGCGCAGTTTAGAGGGCCCCACGAGCCTTCACGCCAAACTGGCGACCTTTTTTTTTTAGCTCTACCGTCGTCTAAGGGGCCCCTGAGAGTACAAGAGCCCCTCACTAAGGGCCCTCGCTGTGCTCAGGGGGGCCCCAAAACCACTGATCAGGGGCCCCTAAAGAATAATTCAAGGGCCCTCATCCTCAGTTCAGGGGGCCCCTGCCAGCACACAAAGCAAAAAAAAAAAAAGGTCGCCCGTCTGGCCTGAGGGCCCAAAATAAATTTTTTGCACCGGGGCCCTTGTTGACCTAGCTACGCCACTGGGTCAGACATATGGCATGGGAAAATTTTCACACATCCAGACCTGTCACATGAATGAGCCAAAGAGTACCAAGAGCGAAGGGTAGGGATTTTAATGATTGCGGGTGGTAGAAAGTTGACCACCGATAATTGTGATGCCCAGTCATACTAAAGTAAATAATTTTTCTAAAAATTATTTTTGATCCATTAAGAAATATATGTATTTAATTGACTGAAAACTAGTGAAAATGTGACAGGTTTACTGATGGGATTTTAGGGTAGGTTAAGCCCAGGGAGATGTCTGGTGTGTGGGATATGTTGGTAGGTCAGTTTCCATCTATGGGTTTCCAGAAAGATAATGGTGTCAAGAAAAACTCTTACTGGTCTAACCGTAAAACAGGCATTGAGTATGCTGGAGTCATTTGAGTTAACATGGACTGTCATTGAATGGTATGGATTGGCAGTGTAAATACTTGGCATTTTGCCATTCATCCTGATGGACAGTTGTTTGGTGAAATCAATGTAAGAAGCATGTGCGTTGGGTAGTGATAGGATTTTGTGGAAAAGGACACATCTTTCAGGTAAGGAACATAGAATGTCATACTCATGATGAAGGATCTGGTTAGTGGATTCTGGGCCAGTAAAGAAATAGGTGATGAATATTGGGCTGCGGTCAGCTTTGGGAAATGCATTATGGGAGTTGTGGGTGTGTTTTTGTGCAATACTGGGGGGAGGGGGCGGTGGTAAGGGTTGGAAGCGAGAGGCTGTGATAGTTTTTGGGAATACCTGGAGAGTGATACATGATAAGAACAGAAATGTTTGCCACAGACTGAAAGGCTGAATGGAAGGGAACATTTGGTGTGGACGGCAAAAGTCAAAGTGTAGATCCTTTTGTAAATTTGTTGGATTGAAGTGCACAGAGTTGTGGAAGTGGGGTTGTAAGAAGATGTCCACATGAAGAAAGATGACACAGGTGTGAGAATACGACCATGTGATATTAATGGGGTGGCTATTGTTAAGGGAACTGAGAAATTTTGGGAATATTTTGGCATAAGATAGGCCATGCAGCCACCCATGGCAGTGCTGTGCATCTGGTGATGAACTTGGGAATTGAAGGAGAAGTAGTTTTTGGAGAGGATGACATAAACCAGGGATGAGAGAAAGGATGTACTGTGGAGAACCAGTGTGGAGAGGCACAATCCAGGAAGTTTTGAAGGGAACAGAGACCCTGACAGAGGGTGGGGGGTGGGGGGTGGGGGGTGAGGGGTGGGGGGGGTTACCATGCAAGGAGACTCATTCCCTGCCTCCATAAAACAAACGATGAGTGACAAAGGAGAAATACATCCCTTATAAAATATATAATTTTAATAAATGTACGAGGCGTATTCCAAAACTAAGGTCCGTTTGGTCATAATAAAGACATCGCTCATGAGACAAGGTTTTTATTGACAGTAATATGTGACTACATATCTAAATCACTTTTCCACATAATCGCCGTTCTCATCTATATACTTTCTGTAACACTGCACCAGCTTCTTTAACCCCTCGGCATTAAAGTCTACTGCCTGGGCCCTATGGTGCATGAATTCGATCAAAAGGACGCCCTTTTTTCCCAAAACATGGAAGCCATCATTTTGCAATTCATGTACAGTGGTTGCTTATACTTTTTTGGTTTGGATGAACTGGAATAGGGCCACTGCATTGATTCTGCGTTGGTGTATGCTATCCATGTCTCATCTCCCATAACAATGGGGGAAAACAAAGTCTTCATCTAGTCTATAGCCCTCCAGAAACTGTTGTGCACTATGCATTCGTTGCCCTTTGTGCTAACCGGTAAGCAGTTTGGAACCCACATTGTACAATATTTTTCTCGAGCTTCCAGCCGTGTTAATATGTCATATTTGCGGGACGTTTCGAAGGCGTCCATCTCTGCCTTCATTTTCAACCTGATGTCAATGTTTAACTGTTTGTTTATTCAGCCGCTGCTACGGAAACGGTGGAAGACAAAAACCAACACAAGGCGATTACGTCATCCGCTCTTCTGCTCGAGACCGACGCGAATCTGTTTCAGCATTTTAATCGCCGGGTTCCAGGCCGCACTGAGTTGATAACCAGTGTCCCTGTTGACTAATAAATCAGTTAATCTAATTTCCACAGCCTCTGTAATAACGCTGGCCCAAAAATCTTTGACCCGGGCTAAAATGGTTGTTTTTTCAAATTCAAAAGTGTGACCCTCTTGCACACTATGTTTGGCCACCGCAGATTTTTCTTCTTGCCCAAGACGAACATTTCTGGCGTGCTCTACACATCGCTGAACAATGCATCGCTGTGTCTGTCCAATGTAGCCGCGGCCACATTCACATGGTATATAATATACACCAGGGGTTCGTAAACCTAGGTCATCTTTAACGCTGCCGACCAAGTTACTAATTTTAGTGGGTGGTCTATAAATTGTCTTGACTCCGTGTTGTGATAGCAGTCTACCTATTTTGAAACTTAGGGCACCCACAAACGGCAGAAACGCAAGGCCCTTGGTATCAATCTGATCTCTCCGTCGATTTTCCTTCTGTTTAAACGCACGAGTAATCTGTCCCTGATTATAACCATTATTTAAAAACGTTTTCCGGAGATAGTCCAATTCACCAGCCAGGCTATGTTTGTCACAAATCCTTCGTGCTCTGTGTACCAAGGTAGTTAATACAGAGTTTCGTTGTGCCGGATGATGACAGCTGTTGGCATTTAAATATAAGTCGGTATGGGTAGGCTTCCGATACACAGTGTGTCCCAGCGAACCATCAGCACGTTTAACAACAAGCACATCAAGAAATGGCAGGCAACCGTCCTCCTCCAATTCCATTGTGAACTGAATATTTTCATGGATTGAATTGAGATGCGCAAGAAATTGGTCAAGACTGTTTCTGCCATGGGGCCAAATCACAAAAGTGTCATCGACATACCTATAAAAACACTTCGGCTGGAGTGGTGCGTGGCTTAGTGCCTCTTCTTCAAAAAATTCCATGAAGAAATCAGCAATGACAGGAGACAACGGCGAACCCATTGCTACACCGTCCACTTGTTCGTAATATTCTCCTTCAAACTTAAAATAAGTGGTTGTCAACACATGGTGGAAAATATCAATCATTTTTTGATCAAAATACCTCCTTAACAGATCTAAGGAGTCGACCAAGGGAACACGAGTAAAAAGAGAGACCACATCAAAGCTCACCATTAAATCACCAGGATCTAACTTCATGTTGTCTAAGATTTCCACAAACTCACTGGAATTTCGAATACTGCGATGAGCCTTCCCTACCAATGGGTTGAGAATATCTTTGAGGTATTTAGCCAAAAAGTACGTAGGGCTATCAATTGTACTTACAATAGTTCGCATAGGTACTCCTACTTTATGTACTTTCGGTAGACCGTACAACCTGGGAGGAACAGGAGCACGGGGTTGGAGTCGTCTTTTCACATCTTCTGGTAGTTCTAAGGAGCGGATAAGCTTCGTAGTCAAGTTGGTTAGCTTAGATGTAGGGTCACGGTTAATCTTCCTGTATGCTTGGTCCTCCAAAAGCTGCATAATTTTACTATGATAGTCCATCTTGCTTAAAACCACCGTGCAGTTACCCTTGTCTGCCGGAAGAATAACAATATTTTCGTCTTTCTTCAACTCACGAAGCGCACGCCTCTCTTCACTTGAGATGTTTGATTTAGGCAATTTACCTTTACAGAGCACCCGACATGTTTCACGCCTTATCTTCTCCGCTTCTTCCGCAGGTAGCGTGCGAACTGCAATTTCAACACCACTGATAATCTCCCGATAAGGCACAGATTTAGGTACCGGAGCAAAATTGAGACAGTGTTCGAAATTTGAGCGGATTTCAACGAAATTTTCCCCGAAGCCACATGTTTCAGCGCGAACTATTGTTAACCTATCAGACAGAGAACTTGATCCTGCTACGTCATCTGTTTTATCGAAGGGCCTCAATTTTGCTCCGGTACCTAAATCTGTGCCTTATCGGGAGATTATCAGTGGTGTTGAAATTGCAGTTCGCACGCTACCTGCGGAAGAAGCGGAGGAGATAAGGCGTGAAACATGTCGGGTGCTTTGTAAAGGTAAATTGCCTAAATCAAACATCTCAAGTGAAGAGAGGCGTGCGCTTCGTGAGTTGAAGAAAGACGAAAATATTGTTATTCTTCCGGCAGACAAGGGTAACTGCACGGTGGTTTTAAGCAAGATGGACTATCATAGTAAAATTATGCAGCTTTTGGAGGACCAAGCATACAGGAAGATTAACCGTGACCCTACATCTAAGCTAACCAACTTGACTACGAAGCTTATCCGCTCCTTAGAACTACCAGAAGATGTGAAAAGACGACTCCAACCCCGTGCTCCTGTTCCTCCCAGGTTGTACGGTCTACCGAAAGTACATAAAGTAGGAGTACCTATGCGACCTATTGTAAGTACAATTGATAGCCCTACGTACTTTTTGGCTAAATACCTCAAAGATATTCTCAACCCATTGGTAGGGAAGGCTCATCGCAGTATTCGAAATTCCAGTGAGTTTGTGGAAATCTTAGACAACATGAAGTTAGATCCTGGTGATTTAATGGTGAGCTTCGATGTGGTCTCTCTTTTTACTCGTGTTCCCTTGGTCGACTCCTTAGATCTGTTAAGGAGGTATTTTGATCAAAAAATGATTGATATTTTCCACCATGTGTTGACAACCACTTATTTTAAGTTTGAAGGAGAATATTACGAACAAGTGGACGGTGTAGCAATGGGTTCGCCGTTGTCTCCTGTCATTGCTGATTTCTTCATGGAATTTTTTGAAGAAGAGGCACTAATCCACGCACCACTCCAGCCGAAGTGTTTTTATAGGTATGTCGATGACACTTTTGTGATTTGGCCCCATGGCAGAAACAGTCTTGACCAATTTCTTGCGCATCTCAATTCAATCCATGAAAATATTCAGTTCACAATGGAATTGGAGGAGGACGGTTGCCTGCCATTTCTTGATGTGCTTGTTGTTAAACGTGCTGATGGTTCACTGGGACGCACTGTGTATCGGAAGCCTACCCATACCGACTTATATTTAAATGCCAACAGCTGTCATCATCCGGCACAACGAAACTCTGTATTAACTACCTTGGTACACAGAGCACGAAGGATTTGTGACAAACATAGCCTGGCTGGTGAATTGGACTATCTCCGGAAAACGTTTTTAAATAATGGTTATAATCAGGGACAGATTACTCGTGCGTTTAAACAGAAGGAAAATCGACGGAGAGATCAGATTGATACCAAGGGCCTTGCGTTTCTGCCGTTTGTGGGTGCCCTAAGTTTCAAAATAGGTAGACTGCTATCACAACACGGAGTCAAGACAATTTATAGACCACCCACTAAAATTAGTAACTTGGTCGGCAGCGTTAAAGATGACCTAGGTTTACGAACCCCTGGTGTATATTATATACCATGTGAATGTGGCCGCGGCTACATTGGACAGACACAGCGATGCATTGTTCAGCGATGTGTAGAGCACGCCAGAAATGTTCGTCTTGGGCAAGAAGAAAAATCTGCGGTGGCCGAACATAGTGTGCAAGAGGGTCACACTTTTGAATTTGAAAAAACAACCATTTTAGCCCGGGTCAAAGATTTTTGGGCCAGCGTTATTACAGAGGCTGTGGAAATTAGATTAACTGATTTATTAGTCAACAGGGACACTGGTTATCAACTCAGTGCGGCCTGGAACCCGGCGATTAAAATGCTGAAACAGATTCGCGTCGGTCTCGAGCAGAAGAGCGGATGACGTAATCGCCTTGTGTTGGTTTTTGTCTTCCACCGTTTCCGTAGCAACGGCTGAATAAACAAACAGTTAAACATTGACATCAGGTTGAAAATGAAGGCAGAGATGGACGCCTTCGAAACGTCCCGCAAATATGACATATTAACACGGCTGGAAGCTCGAGAAAAATATATTAATATTCAATGCCGTGAAAAATTACGATCCTACACTTCAAAGTTTGTGGTTAATTTGATCAACGATATCGTCAGTCTAAATACTGGGTCTTCCACTCCACTGTTCATTGTGCATGTTTGTGTGGCCATTTAAAAATTCTCAACACCAGTGTTGAACTTGTTTGTCAATCACAACTCACGATGGATGTCCGCAGCTGATGATGTTTTTTCCAGCAAAAATCTAATCACACCGCGCACTTTACAACTGGTGGGAGCTTTGATTGTCGCAGTCATTTCACTCTGCTCTCATTGAAAGGCATGTGCCTACTGTGGCACACCAACACTGCTGTCTGTTCCCCAGCAGTTGGTAGACAGCCCTGCAAGTGAGAAACATTTTTCAGGCCTATCATCGGTGACATATTGTTCACCGGACCTCAGTTTTGGAATACGCCTCGTATATTGTAATTAAAATAGTTCAAGGTCCAAATTTGTATTTTTCAAATCAAAATGTAACAGGAAAATATGAGGAAAGAAAAAGTTATTAAGAAAAACCACAATTTGAAAATAAATTATCTCAAACTTTTTGATCCGTGAACCCCTAATAAATTTTCCAGGCAGTGGCAAACACCCTAAAAAAACAATTTTTTTAAAAAAATAAGAATTTTTATCTTAAAAAAAGTAATACACTCATACAGCACATTCTTTTTAGATAATATTATGGATGAGCTTGTTTTTTTGTCATATGTTGACTTGATTTTGGGAACAATTTTGCTCAATTTCAGATTCAGCATTCAGTGAATTCCTGTATTTTGTCTTTGTCATAACCAGGTGTGAAAACCCACTCTCACATAAATATGTTGTCACGAAGTGCAAAAGTGGGGAATCTTTTTAAAATCACCAAGAAGAGTCCAATCAGCAGACATTTCCAGCAATGATTCATGTTTCTTAATGCTCAAACCAGAATTTATGCTTTTGGTTGTGACCATAAATGGATTTTGAATCCAGTCTTAAGCTTTACTGATATCTGGAAAGTATGTTTTCAGCTCATCAGAGAGCTGAGAAAGATGAACAATAATGCCAGCTTTTATTTTGGCATTCACTGATAAGGTGTTGGTTGAAACAAATTCATGCAGAAGAGGAAAACATTCAACAATACTTGATATCACGCAAGTTTTGCAAAACTCCATTTTTCTTATGAGTGTGAGTATCCTGCACAGTGAAAATGTTACACGTGAAACCTTGCATACAAGCCTTCTATTGCTGAGAGAAGAGAAAATATCCGCTAGATATGACACTCTTATAAGCCAGGTTTCATCTTCAAATCTAAATTTGAGGTTGTAGTTACTGTCCTTCAAAAATAAATAGATTTCATAGATTAAAATAAAAAAAAAAAATAAAAAAAAATAAAAGGCTAGCTAATATCCTGCCTTTTGACAATCAACGTACTTCACAGTGTGACAATAATGAAACATGGTCGCTGCCCATGTCACGACATAATAATGCAAAAACTCTTGAGTTTAGTGGACGTGTTTTTATGGAATTTGTTATCTTTATGACCTCTGACAGTACTGTTTCCAAATCACCAGGTATTTTGTTGCACACCAATACTACTCTGTGCAATGCACACAGCGTACTTTTGACTTCAGGAGCAAGATGTTTAATTCTAGTTATTAGTCCAGATATCCTACCTGTCTTGGCCTTGGTACCATCAGTCGAAACACCAACACACCTTCTCCACTCTATGCCATGTTCCTCAAAAAAAATCATTTATGACGTTGAAAATATCTTCTCCTTTAGTTGTAGTCTCCAAGTTTTTGCATAACAGAAAGTCTTCTTCAGAAATGTTTTCATTTACATATCTGACAAAACTAAGTACACTCTGCAGTCCAGTAATATCTGTTGATTCGTCAACTTCAAATGCAAAATAATTGTTTTGCAATTGTTCTGCAAGTTGATTTTCAACATTGACTGCCATGTTGTGAGTGCGCGTTGCGATTGTGTCATTTGAAAGTGGTATTTTATCCAGAAATTTTGCTGATTTGTCTCCTACTATGAAACTGACCATATCTTTAGCAGCTGGTAAAATTAATTCCTCAGCAATATTGAAAAATCTTAAGACTTGTTTTAATACTGCTTATGTTTTGTCTCCAAATGTCTTCACAGCAATGATGGCTTCATTGAGCTATTTGTGAGAACTTCTGGTCACATTACACACTGTTGCTCTGGGAATTGAGTCTCTTCTTTGTACACAAATCCAATTTTCAAATAATCTTCATCATATTTTCTTTTCTTTGTCGATGGAATGAGGTGTTCTTCTGGTTTATTTGTTTTTGCTGAGTTTCTTTTGAAATTGAACTTTCTGTAGAAGAAGATGCAATTTGACTCAACATAGTTTTCAAAGTTTGCAAACTGGATAACCTTTGAGTATCTGTGCATTTTACACATATTGGTCCATTTTTTAACCAGTGGTTCATGTTTACAACTACTCTTTAATCAAAATTACTTATCACTTTATGTTAGCCGGCTGAAATAAGTGTGTGCACAGGAGTACTCACTGTCTCGTAAGACAACCATAGTAAAAAGATGTTTTTCGTCAGTCACAAATTATTACGTAATTTCACGTGACATTATGCCATTGTAGCCCTGCCTTAAGCCATTCTTTCTGTCCCTATTGTTGCCAAACCGAACACACTGATGATGAATAATGGAAATTTATAGCGAAATGTAGAATTCAAACCTTGGAAAGTTCACGAATTTTTCATAATATCTATTACTTATGTGGCACATCAAGTGAAAGGAGGAATATTTCTTTGAAGGCATTGTGTTACTATGCTTACTAAATTTATTATCCCTGAAATATTCCCTATAGTCAGAAGCTGTTTGAATTTTAATAGCCTGAAGAAAACAATAATTATATTCAAATATTACCAATGAAAGATGTAAATAATTTACAGAATGATTAGTCGTATGTGTACTAAGGTGCATGGAGCACGTGCGATACAGTCAGTCAGCCGCCAGTAAGTAACTCTTGTCGTGAAACCCCTACAATCATGCCGTGAACCCAATGGGGTTCGTGTACCCCACTTTGAGAATTGCTGATTTAAAGTAATAAAGGTAATGAACTATACTTACATGAAATCTTGTAGATGCTTCCCTCTTTGGAGCAGCTTTCTCTTGAGCTACAATATTTAGTATGAACCTTCCATTGTTAAACTCTGTCATATAATTTGATGTTACTAATTTACCATCCTCATTTATACTAAATGGTGATGGTATTATAGCTTCTGGTGACCTATTGCAACTGTTTTTATAGAAAATGGACTCAGTGACATTATACAAAACAGTTCCATTATCATCTAAATCTGGATCTACTGCTGTCAGTGTTGCTACAAACTCATTAAGATTTGCCACTGAATTTACACCTGTAAAATATCATAAAAGAGAAAGAATTTACATAACAAATTTACTAGACCAACACAACTGACTACTGAAACATTAACAAATGAATTGAGAAATGTATTAGGAAAGTAACCAATGTTTAATAAAAAATACCAACATACATTCATCAGTATTTATTTTTGTTCACTAAGTGCATTTAAGATTTTAAAAATTATCATGCTAACAGGTTTTTGAGTAATTGACTGCTAATGAGTTATTGGTAATATAATTGATATTGTTAATAAGTGTGTGTATTATTCCACATAAATAGTACCTAACTAACATGATATAATATGTAGTCATAGATTACAGTGAAACTTGTAATGGTAACGGGTTGGTAAGAAAATAACTGGTTATTAGATGCTGGTAACAGGTGTATACTCTGTTCCACATAATAAGTAGTAATTAACTCGGGATTGTATTTGTAGATTACAGGGGATATTGATTATAATAATGGGTTGTTGCTAACTTGTTAACTATGTATAATATTATTATCAATTATATAGTACTATAATTGACATTATTAATAAGTGTATGTACTGTTCCACATCCCAGAGATTATTCTCACTTGGGATCAAAGTGAACATATCTATCTATCTATCTTCCTATCAATGATTAAATAATAGTTGTGAAATTACCTGCATAATAATCACTTTTCAAAAATTCTGGAGCATTATCATTTACATCCAGAATTGTTATGTGTATCTGAACAATGCTTGGCTCTCTTTCAATTCCAAGCTTATCTATTTCTTCCTGAAAGTGAAAGGGAATGATTCTGATCTATGAACAATCCTTTATTTATTTTCACTAAATATATATCTTTACAACATGAAAATTAATTTGAATGATGTTGCAAAGCTGGTTGTTTATTGCAGTGCTCTTCAGATACTGTGTTAGTGGAGTTGAACATCAAACAACTATGAAAGAAATCACAAAATGTGGATTAATTCCTGAACAAAAAGAGGGAATTAAACCACTCTCAAAATTTATTATTACTATTAATTGTTATGAAACTCAGACAATGATGATGTCAACTCCACACATCTCCTTTTGAATTGTGCAAGTTTTCAATTTAAAATTTTGTTGTATTTTAAATAAATGTTTAAGCACCTCCTTTGATTATTTATCTTTGCCCTTTACCTACAAACGGAATCCTTCCGTCTCCTTGAAACACAGAAATAAGCTTAGGAGGAGATAACTAAAAGCTTTTAACATTGTAAATAAATTACACAGTCATAAAGTTTTATAAAAGGACATTTAAAGTTAAAATCAGAACAGAATTGTGTGTGTAGCTAAAAATTCAAATCATATATGATAACTTAAGACAGGAAAATATTGAACAATGTACTATTTCACTGTCATGAAGACAGTTGCTAGATGTCACAAATCTCACATGTGCTCTGGTGGTTTTGCACAAGTATGCAAGGGAGAGGACCCTTTTACTAGTGCTGGCTGATGACAATTTTGTTCTGTCCCATGCTGCCCCCAGGCAGTGCACATACAAGCAGGCTCTAGAACATTATGGAACTCAAAAAAGTTAGTAACACTGTTGTCAGAGCACGTTAGGAGCAGCTGCTATTTTTGTCAAGTTCAGCTGCATCTCCTAGAACAGTGTTTCTCAACCTGTGGTCCTTGAAGATGGTTCAGGTGGTTTGCAGGTAGAATAATATAAATTTCGATATTGTATTTGTACTGTATAAGGCTATAAACCCAACTTTTTAAATGCCTTGTATATGAGCCAGGCAAAAATCTGGCATTTTCTGGATGACGATGGAACAACATTGTTTCTACAATAGTCTACTAATTTCCAGATGGCATCAGAAAGAGTGCCATTCATCTAGGAATTGAATAAATGGTCATTTTCTGAGGGTCTTAAATATGTATGAGGGACTGTGGTACATAAAAAGGTTGGTAACTTAGGAGTGGTGAAGTAAAAGGTTAACATTCTAGTGACTTTTATTTTATTTTCTGCATCTAGGCCAGCGGTAAAGTATAGCATCCATCATATTGCAAAATTATTATTTATTTGGTTTTGCAAAATATTAAGAATCTGGTTAAAATGTAATTAACTTTCAAAAGTTCACTTACAGTTTCATATTTGTGTTTTAGTATGATTTCAAAACATGGTAATATAAAATATGACCTAGATGTTAATAACACACTCATAGATAAAAAGTTAGGCCCATGTAAGCCATTGGTCCGTAACATTATTTTTGACAATTTACCTGTCTTCAGGCTGAAAAAGATTGAGAAACATTATACTAGAAGCTTTGTCATTATAAGAAGGCAATATTGTTTCTTAGTTACTTTGAAGAAGAATTTAACAAGTTTATGAATGCACGTAGCAGAAAATGACTATCAAGCGAAATGTGTTCCATGTTCCGCTGTGAGAAATGGTGTTCCATGGTCATCATGATCATCAAAAGTATTGCCACAGTATGAAATTTTGGGTTTCTAGGCACTTAAAATTTTTGGTTCCTCAGTTTTTGAAAAAATTATCTGTATTTTATAAGTGCAAGGAAAAGGTAATGGAAATGACTAATTGAATTGATCGTATTTTTTATTCAATTAAAGTAATGAATTTCACAATTTATGTTATTTTGAATATTACTTTTATTTTTTGTACACAACAATGAAAACAAAAAAATAATTTTCATGTTACTTTGTTTTCTTTTGCTTGATTTTTTAATTATTATTTTCATTTAATAAAAAAAATGTTAACTCTTGGGAACATTCAAAAACCTGGGGCTCCTTGCTATGTCCTAGTCATGCCTATTGGGTAAACCAGCACTCTCTCTAGGTCAACTCATCGGTTTTTGGTTGATCAATCATTGTTTTACTTTTGGTCAATTTTAAAGAATTTATCATTGATTAATTTTAAAATCATTTCTTTAATCTGGCAGTACATGCAGGTAATAAGACTTTCACAAGTTTCAAATTTTAAATTTGAGAGATTCTTAGTCAATTCTGAGCTGTTCTTTCAGGCATCTTTCACTTCAATATTGAAGATTGTAAGCACCTTAGAATTTTGGCAAATTCTAGTTTTGCTTAGGCGGGACTTAGAAATTTCGAGAAGTGTAGTTTTCAACTTTAAGTAATTTCCTGTAATCTTTCCCACAGTAACAACTTGATATAAAAATGATTTTAAAATGTATTTATCATATCGGGAAACGTTTGGTTCAAGAGATATTCCCGTTTGTTCAAGTTTTGAAACACGCGACCGGAAAAGTAGAAATCCTAAGATTTGCAATATCTTAAAATCGCGTAAAGCTACAACCGAAATTTTATCACCAGCGGTAGTCAGCATTGTCCCCGATATTTTGGCAATAAAATTAAGTAATTTGGTAAAGTCTAATTAGTGATTTTAATTAAGAAAAAATAATAAGCTTTTTTATTGAAGGAGATATTAAATTAAAAATTACATCAGCAGATAGCTCTAATTGAGACGATTTCATACATATATGGGTTTCCATAAAAAGTTTTAGTATTTGTCTC
Organism: Vandiemenella viatica; assembly: GCA_031002005.1. Lineage (NCBI taxonomy): Eukaryota > Metazoa > Arthropoda > Insecta > Orthoptera > Morabidae > Vandiemenella > Vandiemenella viatica. Next base: position 35,672,412 of record JARYHS010013631.1, on the reverse strand, counting down.
GTAATCAAGCTTTTGAAAATTGATTGTCGTTGATTGTCGGGTGAGAGTTTCGGGAAAGTCCACAAAGTCCGCCAAGATTGGTCACGTGATGAGTTTAGTGTTAAGACAATAGAAACCTTTTGGAATAGTAAATTAAATTAAAATAGATAGAACAGGATGATAGAAAGTCCCTGTAAAAATCTCAAGTTAAACTATCGTATACTTTTAAAGATATTAATTAAAGAAAGATTTTCCAAGGTCATAGGCGGGCGCCGGGCTATAATAGTTCATGCGGTTAGCACACATTGTCTCATTCTTACGCCAGGAAGTGATCGAGCAACTACGCGCATGACTTGACCAGTGATTTGTAAAATAGGAACTTAGCAAAATGTAGTCTGTCTTTTCTTACTTTCGGTTTCGTCTGGCCTGTGCTTCGGGAAAAGTATGTGAAGTAACATTACGTCGATATGCCGCGGGTCGTAACTTGCTATGCTGGTCAGTGAACAGTTTTCGACCATGTGGGGTGTCGCTTTATATAGTAACTTTAATGACTGTTAAGAAACTGGTAAATTTACTAAAGGGGTTCGGTCGGTTAAATTTCTCTCCACAACCTGCAAACTTTTGGAAAAGAGTGTTCGATTTGCCAGCTCAACTGTAAAATGCATATTTAAAATTGTGACTTTGAAAAATAAAGCTTTGGATTTTCTAGAAGTGAACTTGTGTGCTTCAGTAGTTTGCTTACTACCTTTTCTCTATTTGTGGGTTAACAAATATTGTGGCGACCTCATGCATTTAGGTTGAGTTATCTGGCTACATGGTCAAATCAAAATTATTTTGCAAATTTTCTACAGAACTTTGAGCCAACCACAAACTGTTAGTTGAGGCACTAAGGCTATACTTCAGCCCCAGTATCGGCCTTAGGGTCTTACAAGATCAGTAAACCATCAAAAAATTTCAGTATTATCACTACCTGAGCAAATCACAATGTATTATTTTCAATTTTCTTTCACCTATTACAATTTCAAGACTCTCAATGAGTTATTGGCTGTCATCCATGAGAAATAATTAGATAAATAACTATCCCCTAACTGCACAGTATTCCAAGGTTAGAGTACAGTACTAGCATGATCACTACGGTGAAGTACTTTTGTAGAATTAACCCTATTGCCAACAAACAAAGCAATCTAGTTAAAGATTATTGAATCACCTTAACTTGATAAAAACAGAAATGCCATTTACAATGTAACATTTTGTAAATTCAGACAAATGTATGAAAGTAGGTAAAAAATTGTTTGTATTTTTTTTTTAAAAGTATTGAAAACTTCTATTGGCATGTTAGGCAATGTTTGGACAGGGGTAAATCTATCAAATCTATGAGTGTGCATCTTCCTATCACTGAAATGCTATGACGTTTGGTTTGTATGATATGTACATTGGACGCTTTTTGGATTGGTAAAATCTTACGAGTTCGTTTCACCAACATGCTAATGTTAACAGTATATCTGCAGCTATAAGTGTAATGTTTTGCACCTAGACAGCAGTGAAACTATAGATTATACTTGTATCTAATATATAAAAGTGATTTTTTTTTTTGGTGCCAATGTTCTTCAGACAAACACACAGTTTGTGTCCAATTTTGATGGAACTTTGCATTGTGTTTATGTTTGATTTAAAAAAACCCAAACCCTCTCCTCCTTTCCCCCCTAGCCTTTATTTCTGTCAATGTTGTTCATGCATAACAACAGATTTTATATGATTTTGATAGCACTAAGCACACATATTCTTCAAAACAATGTGGTCTGGTAGCGTAGTGGTTAAGGCACTTACTTTGAAATTTTCTCTCTCTGGTCACAGGTTCAAATCTCATGGTGAGCAGGAATTTTTAGGAGTTGTATTTGAGTATTTGAGCTATGCCAAGAAGTTCTGTGGTTCAGATTCCACATTGAACTGTAGGTCCATGTATCTGGTTGCACTTCTGGTTTAGGTTAAGGTGGCTAAGACGGGCAGAATGACAGCCAATTGAAACCCTGTCACCAGGTCATTACAACCACACAGTATTATTATTATTTGGTATTTATGTAGCAATCAATATGATGTGCTGCACATATAATATTAATAATATTAAGTTTTCACTTCTTTCAGCAGTCGCCTAAGATTACCAATTTTTGTGTGTGTGTTTTTCAGCCTTTTTTTTTTTGTGATGCATAGCAAAATAAGAAGAGCAGGTATACATAGAAAATAAGTTGCTGTAAGTAATTAATTTATGACAGTCCCATGGTAATGAACTGGACTGATGTTTCGTAAATTTTACCTTGTTATATAGTATGTTTGTTTTTTAAATACTTCTATAAAAGTAAATAATTTAAAATAACAACTCAAAATTTATTAACAAATTTTATCCTACCTGTGTGACATAATAATCTGGGTCATTTGTTGCTTTAATAAATATACTGTATATATCCTCTTTCTCACGATCAAGTGATTTTTGTGTATAGATACTTCCATTAGTCTTATCAATGTAGAATGAATCTTCTGTATTGCCAGCAATAATTGTGTAGTAAATCTGTGCATATGTATTTTGTGTCTGGTCAATGGCTTCTACTTTTCCTGAAAAAGAAATTTATAAAACATAGCATGAAATATTATACTTAGCGTATCAAAAATCCTATGTAAAACAAATAAGCAATAATATGTATTACTTACCAGAGATGAAGACAGGAGAGTAATAGTGAATACAAAATATAATACATTTTGCAATACTTTGGTATATATTTAAAGATATGAGGTACATAGCAATGGGATTGGATGTGTACTCAGTAAGTTTCATCACATGACTAAATTAGTGGTGGAACAGAGATTATGATGTAGACTATAAACAAGAATGGTGGCCCTTATTGTGTTAGGTGCAAAGAAGATGAAATAGGATGGTGACAACATGAAAAAAAATAAGAAATAGTTTGAGAGAGAAAGTTACAGAAACACCAAGATAGAAGCAAGAAGAAGAAACAGAGAAGAAAGCCCTTAGGTAAAATTACAATAATAAACAGAAGAAAAATGCTTTAAAACAATGTAATTAAGAAATTACAAGGAAATAAATTAATCCTCTACCAGAGATGAATGCTGGAGGACAACAATGAACATAAAAGTATGGGGACATTTTAATATATTTCAAACTAGAACCTTATTTATGCAAAGAGAAAAGACAAATAATAAGGGGATGTTAAGTCATGTGATGAGATTTTGTTTGTATACATTTGATATCCTCGCCACTAATCTTGTTTCTCTCATGATTGAGGTTATATATCAGCTTCATCTATGGCAAGTGACGGGTTTACTTTCTCTATTTTCCATGTTTTTACTGACTAAAGGTGTTTTCATTCTAATTATTATTATTGCAGTTTTTGAATAAATGTCTTATTTGGTGTTTGTCCTGCTTGTTCTGATATTTCTTGTTTTGTAATTTTATTACCATACTAAACATTTTATTTTTTGTTATTTGCTATGCCCTCCTCCCCACTTTTGTTTACTGTCTACTATGTATTCCACTTCCTCCTTCCTTTCCCCCACTGCCACCTCCCTTGTCCACCTTGGACAACTCTCATTAGTCATGTGGTGAAATTGGTGTGTGAGTACTTGATATATCTCTCATCTCTTTGCATGGATAAGGTTATATAATAAAATGTTTAAAATGTGTTCATATTTTTGAATTTGTCACTGCCTTCATGTCTTCATCTCTAGTAAGTGATGAGTTTGTCTTCCCTTTCATCATATTTTCATTGCCTAAAACATTTTCCTTCTGATTACTATCTTAAAAAAAATTATGAAATACCTATAAACTGATGTTGTAGTGAATTTTCAACCACATAAAATCTATATGGATTTGTTGATTCATTTAATAGGAATTCTGGCTTGTTATCACTTGTTTCAACTAGAAGAACCGTTAAGAAACGGTATGTTTCATATGATGAAGGTGATCCATGATCTTTAGCAACAAGAATTAACTGCAAAATAAAACATACTGAATTAAATCACACAAAATTTCACTTGAATTTACCACTAGTTTAAAATTCTTACCTCATATTTTGTCTGATCAGTTATATTCAGAAGAATTTTAGTTTTCAGTTCACCTGTGTCAGCATTGATTTTGAATTCATTAGTTTCTTGTGATATGTTACTCCCAATTTTAAAGTGGTAACTAATATGTCCATTTTCTCCATGGTCTTTGTCAGTTGCTTTCAGTGTCATTACCAAAAAGTTTTGAAGTCCGTAGGTCTACCAAATTATAAATGTTTAATGTTTATGATAAGCAAAGTAAAAATATTATAAATAATGGAAAATGTATAGTTAAAAATAAAATCAGAAAAGAGTCTTACCATTGGAACTTCAATAGTAGAGTTTATAAGAGATGGCATAATAAATTCTGGTTTATTGTTATTCACAGAGAGAACTTTTATCTCCACTGTAGCATTATCTGAATATTCTCCAAATCCATTTTCATCTGTGGCCTCTACCACTATGTAATAAATATTTCTATTTCCAGTGAATAAAGTTATTGCATATAGGATCCCTGATAATGGATCCAGTTGAAAGAGGCCTGGACATTTAAATGTATATAAATTGTAAGTGAATAAGAAAACAAATTTGAATTATAGCTTAACTAAGAGAGTGAGATAGATAAAGCATGATAATTGATTTTGATTTCAAGACTGTAGCAAATTTTTATGTTATTTGATTTTGCTTCAAGTCTTCATTTCCCTCTGAGTGATATTTTTATTTACTTCATGAACAGATTTACATGAAATTATGAGACCAGAATGTGATATCTTGTCCTGTCCTTAGAGTCAACTGATATTGCAATGAACTGATATGAAATACTGTTTCTGCCTCAGACCTCTATTTAACAAAAATTGGGATTGTCCCATGTTCTGAATGTATATGGAAACTACAGGATTTAAAGAATTGGATTTTTCTAAATTAATTCTTTCTCCTTTCCTTAACCCACCTACTTTTGGCCTCTACAAATTTCAGCTTTAAATTGTTTCACCATCTATGGTAAGTTATTCATCAATTCTCTTGGTAACTTATTCCAAATCCTGACCTCCCTACCTATGAAAGAAAATCTTCCCATGCCTCTGTGCCTGAAATGGAGTGCCAACTTGTGGCCATGGTCATCCGAATATAAACTACAGATTAATGTATATTTTGGAGCCTTAATTAATAATGGACTCAGATAATGACATAATTGTTTAGTGACAAGTGAGTGTAAGGAGAAAGTTATTGCTTAGTGACACAGGTGTTAGTTAACAACTATAAATTATGTGAGGGCAGCCACATAGCTCAGGTGGTAGAGTGTCTGACTACGACCTGGATGACAGGGCTTCAATCCCCGATGAAGCCAAGTAATTTTTCTCAATGCTGAACATATCAAATGAGTACTGCTGGGGAAACTCTGTGAGAAGGTAAAGAAAAAGGGCCAGACCATGTCACTGACCATGGCACATCCACTCCAGTGGCTACAATCAGGGAAAAAAGAAATGCGGAACTCTGCCTCTGTTAAACTTATGGGAATACAGCTTGAAAGCTGTGAAAACCCTCTGCTTTCGCCTTTTAATTATGTGAACCTGTGGAAATAATTGTTAAATAGAGATCAACCATCTTGCCTCATATCTGTGAAAGTATAAATATGTTTCATCCATCATAACCAGTATGATGGTTTATTTTGAAATTTGTGGTTACAACTTAATTTCATGTTTAAGCATTTTTCATATAGACTATAAATAGGAGGGTGTTATCCATTAGCTGCTAAAAAAAATTTTAAACTTTTTTATTTTTTATTTATTTTTTACTATGTGTTAAAATGTGGAAAGAAGAAAAAGTGGGAGGTAGGAATTTTTTCTCTGTAGAATAGAAGAAAGACATAACAGAAAAACAACATGCAGCTATAGAAGATATGCAGCTAACTGAAATGTATGAAACTAGTCTTTTTACAATATCAGCAGTATTGGCTAATAAATAAGAACTTATGATGGCTAAGGTTGCTAAGGGAACTTCAAGGTACATAAAAAGAGAGAGAGAAAGAGAGAAATGGTGGGTAATACTACATCTCAAAATGAAATTTGAAAGAAAACTAAAAAGACTTATCAAGATATGAAAACAATACTTCAGAATCTTGTTCTGTGGTAATGATATCAATTGTAGCAGAAATTGGTTTGGCTACTTTTAAAAAAGAATGTGAATTCACAGTGTGGTAAGGCATGATGAGTCAGCTAATGCTGACAAAACAGCAGCACATTAATTTGTCTATATCTTGAACAACGGGGCAGTTATCACATAAGCGGAAAAAATAAAACAATGAAAGATATGTTCAACATGGCTCTTAGAAGCAAATGCCAGGTAAAATCAGTGTTAACTATCACTTAGAGAATACCTAAACTTTCAGAAAGTTCAACATGTCTAAAGCAAAGTTTGGTTTATCACAATGAAATTTACAGACTAGGTTGGTGAAGTGTTTGTACCACCTGCAAAGCTTATCTTCAACAAAACAGTCTGGATATAAAAGCCTTTTGACCAGGAATAATGATCCTAGCCATCCAATGGGCATACATGAAGTGCTGGCAGAGTAATTAGGATTTTTCTTCTTCGCAAGACTTCATCTCCAATTCGACCATGGATAGCCATTTTTTTTACAATACAATAGGCCTTTTTACCAGCTTTTTGAAATACATGAGGCTACTAAAGAACCCCAAGAAGATTTTGGGGGAAAAATTCTGCACTGTTATTGAAATTAGTCTAATTGTAAAGACTTTACAAGAAGAAACAATCAAATTTCTCTGTGCTGTATGGAGAAAGCTAGTTTCTTTCTTTAGTAATGAAAATAATTCAGATCAAGAATACAAACTGATAAAAAAATATTGTGGAAACTGCTCAAAATCTGATTTTGGAATTAGACCAAGAAGAATTATTGGAGATTCATGACCAAGAACAGACTAACTAATTGAAATTTTCAGCTAAAAATATGAACAAAAGGAAATGGTATTTCATTTGAATATAGAGATGGAGAGAAAGAACACATTATATCCACTGAAATCATAAAAAAGGGCAGAGGTTCATATGTTTCTGTTAAGTGGAATCCAAGAAATCTGAGATTATGAGAACTACAAATCTGTTTAGTGAAAAGTTGAATCAATTATCAGAAACAACACAAAAAAGAGGCAGAAGCAGATAATCCTAGACATGGTCTCTTTGCTGTCAAGTTGAAACAACTTCATTGTACAAAACTCCAGTGTTTTACCAAACATGCCTTCTTCAGATCTTAAAAGCATATATCTTGATTGAAGCCTAGACATGTTTTTTAAAGGTCTGTTTTTTTCCCTTCATCTTCTTCTTCTGTTACTGCCATTCTCACCTATTTTAATGTAGGTGGTTACCCTCCCCCCTAAGGTGATGAACTGGCATGGTTTCCCCGTTGCCTTCCCCAGTTTGCTGTGTTTGTAAGCATTATTGTAAGTGTGAATGACTGTGATGATGGTTGTGTTGTTTGTGTTGTGGATGACAGATGACAGAAGGGTAAATGTGAAACCTGATGTTGGCCCAGTCAGGCCTACTCTGCTGAAAGACACAAACTTTAACATCACCATCCGAAGGATAAATCACTATCATCAATTTCGAATTGCTTCACTCCATACGCATAGCAGAGAGGTTAGGGATTTAACCTATGACTCTGCTGTCCAATCTGATGAATAGGAATTGTGAACCCCTCTTCTTCCCTGCTGGCCAAGTCCTAATGATTAAAGTTTTCTTCACTGCCAGGACTCAAACTATTTAACCCTATGTCAGTGCCAGACACCATCATGGTTCCGCAACCGAGTTTATGAGGTATGTAACATTAACACTAACATGCCAATCATTTTTATTATTAAGTTATTATTATTATTGATATTGATACTAGTTACATTTATTAACTATAAGTTCCTTAATAAGTATATCAATCTTTGTTACTTGATTTGTAATAGCTAGCTTAATTTAATTGCGATAGAGCACATGCTCCAGTGTCAATTCCCTTAGTCATCTATTTACCCCTTTTTATTTTATTTTTTAATTATCTTATATAATTTAATTAATAAATTCCAGCCCTATCTACTTTTGCTATTTACAAATTTGAATGTTAAATTCTTTCAGCATTTTTGGTAAATTATTCATCACTACACTTGCAATTTGTGCTAATCCTTGACACCCTTACCAGCAAAAGAAAATTTTCCCATTCCCTTATGCATGAAATTGAGTGCTAGTTTATAGTCATGGTCATCTTTCCCCTTCCATGCACTATTCCTATTTCTTTGACCAGTATCCCTCCAAGCCCCATCACCAACATATTCCTTGTACATTTGCAGCACTTTTTTCACCCTTTTCCTATCCTCTAATGACTCCAAATCCAACACCTATATCATATAAGATACTGATTAAGTCCTGAGATAATTTCCACAAACAAATGTTGCTGCTCTTCTTTGCACATCCTCCAACTCCTGTATTTGATACCCAAAATGTGGGTTCCAAACTACACCACCATATTCAACCAATGTTCTGACAAAATTTTTGTAATTCAATTCCGTAACTGCTCTTGTACATCCTCTCATCACTCTCTCCAGAAAATGAAGGATTTTGTAACCCAATTTACTCTGCCTAGTTGAGTTTATTATGCCAAGATTTTTACACGTGAAGCCTTCAACAAAAATTCTGACCTCATCCTATAATCATAAACAATCTTTAGTATTTTTATCTGTGTACCTAATAAGTTGACTCTTCTTGGCATTTATCTTCATTCCATGCTGACCTATCTGTTTACATATTCTATCCAGGTTACCCTGCAACTGTTCACAGTCTTCTCATGTTTTGCTCCTGTTGTATACCATTATATCATCCGCAAAAAAAAAGAAACAACTAAATTCTGATTAAACCATCAACACAATCATTCATTAGAAAAATGAACAGCAATGGTCCCTATACACTATCCTGTGGCACTCCCATATTTACTTCCACTTCTTTTGATAATGTATTTGCTACTCTAATAGGATTCTAATCTGGATTTTAAGAATTCAACTTCTGTTGGATTTCCACAGAGTAAACGGGATAGTACAGATTTGTTATATTTAAGTAACAATCTTTGAAGCTAGGCAGCACAGCTGGGCTGGGCAGTGAATGTTGATTACATGCCTGCAATATTAGGGTGTGGGACAGTATGAGTGTTGAGCAGCTTGGAGCAGGATGTAAGGAACAAATTCATGCTCTCTGTACACAAGCTTAAAATAGCCTGTGAAATGTACTTAAAACTTGTTTCAGTGTAACATAAGTGTTTTAAGAGATTTTTCATTAATATTTTGAGCAGAACAGTGAGTTTTTTATTTTCAGACATTGTAATAATTCTACATTGCTTCATGGTCACATGCCAGAAAAGTCTAATTAAAACAATCTGAGCTAATGGCTTGCATGTTTTAAGAGAGGAAAATTGGGCCATAGTCATCTAAATAACATGCCATTATCCACTAATGGAGTGATTAGCTAACAACTGGCTGACCATTCCCAGAATAATTGGTAGTGCACATTGAGTGAACCTGCCAGGATAGATCACATTTAATGACAAATATCAAGTTAATGTTGGGTTAGATCACAGGTGGGCATCTATGAGTATACTGGACTCAAAAGAACACTGTTTTAAACTCTTATAAACTGCTTTAAGAAATTTTCTGCTAAGTTGTGTATTTAATTGTGAATGCCAAAAAATTAAACATTCAGAAAGAAAAATGTTAAAAATCTTCAGCATCACACAGAAAGAAATTTTCTGCTAAGTTGTATATTTAATTGTGAATGCCAAAAAATTAAACATTCAGAAAGAAAAATGTTAAAAATCTTCAGCATCACACAGAAACTTAGTAGATGAACACTTTCAGTGTTAGGATATTTAAGGCTATTACCAATTTTGTTCCAGTTTGGGTAAGTTTTAATGTGCCAAATTAAAAGAAATTTGTTAATTGATGATAAGCATGGAAAGACATTGGTGGGAAAATTAAGAGAGGTGCTTAGAGGGGTAAGGTTGACCATGACCACAAGCTGGCAATTGATTTCATGCACAAGGGTGTGGGAAAATTTTCTTTCATAGCAAAGGGTGTGAGGGACTGGAATAAATTATCAAGAGAAGTAATGAATAATTTACCAGTAACACTGAAGGAATTTAAAGTAAAAATTAGTAGGGGGCAAAAGTAGGATGGAAGAGGAAAGGAGAAAATGGAGTGTGTAGGGAGATTGCCACTGGAGCGGGCACTCCATCACAATTTTATCAATTATTATTATTAACTTACATGAAATTTCCATCACAAACAATGCTTCAGTCTGCTGCAACCATATGAGCCAAAATTTCTGCTGAGCTCAAGTAACAGTAAATCAAGAAATAATTTAATGTACTGTTTGGTGATCCCGTGAGTAAGTAAGTATACTACTGAGTAGGTAAAAGAGACGTAGCACCTTAAGAAAGGTTTATAACTACATGTTAATGGAACTTCATATCTAACAATTGGGTTACATCTTACAAGTCAACCTTCCATAAACTAAATGTCTCAAAACATTATAACCCTCCTTGCTATTTTTACAGTTGCAAAATAACTATTTTTTAGACAAATAACTACTGTGCAGAGTGTATATCTATACACTCTTTTAACTAGACATTGAAATTGATGGCTTTAATGAAACATGTACTATTTATGATTTTTTTTTTCTATTTTTAATTTTTTTTTATCATGTGTTTTATTTTACTCGAATTTTCTCTGTTCTCTGATTTAAAATTAAAAATGGCTTCTTATTACTGAAATAAATTTAATCAATTCTTTTTACCAGTTGTACAATCAAATACTTTCAATTGGTCTGTGCAAAGGAATTATGAACTATTTACTAGTTTTGTAAAAATAATCAGATAATGTGATTTCTGATTTTTATCTTTCTGTTTGTATTTCCATATTACATTGTCTGTGATATGACACTTTCTTGTATTATTTTTTCCAGCAAGATCCCTGTTGCATTGTTCAGAAGTGGTGGAAAAGTTTATGTAACTGCTGTTCTGTGGTTGCTTCACATATTTAAAAAAAGTAAAGGACAAAGGTTTCTTAACAATGCTACCATTTCCCATAGAATTCATGAAGGTAAAGTTCCATATTTCAGTTACAACCTTCAGCACTAGAAGGAATGTGATGTGATCAGCACCATGCTATGGTCTTTCTTTACTATACCATAGAGTTTCCTCCATGGATATCAAGCTGAGTGTGCCTGGGAAGCATTCAACTGTGAGGAAAAATCATCAGCTTCATCAGGCATTGAATCCCAATTGTATGGACTGCAGTCAGACACTCTACCATCTGAGCTACATGGCCACTTGAAATCTTGTCATTTTTCTATTTTCTCACATATTTCAATTTGTTACCTTCCTATATTTAAAGTTAAAATCAGAATAAGAGATTAGTTTAGAAATGTAAACAGCAACTATGAAGTACTCTTTTTCAGTTGTGAACTAGAATTGAGAAAGAATTAATTTTGTAATAATATAATACAAAAATAAATTGAATTTAAAATTAAAAGAAATAAATACAGACTGGCAATGCATTTTGGTACATGAGCCACTAATGTAATTTGTTGGAAAAGTTTGGTTGAACAACAAAAATTCAAAAAGAAAATGTTTATATTAAGAGCAAGTGATAGAAAGAGAAATTATTTGAAATTGGTTAGAAACTGTTTCCAATTTCCATACTTTTATATCGTTAATCTCTCACCTGCTTCATTTCCAGAGACAATCTTGTAATGCACTGCCCCGTTGATCCCTTCATCAATGTCTTTAGCGTAGCATCTGGTAATTGGATATGGGAATTTCAGAAGCAAACTGTCTTCGATTAATATCGAGTAATGCTTTTGGCTGAACTCTGGTGAATTATCATTCTTGTCCAACAATTTTATGTGAATCTATAAAATACAATAATGCAACAGCTTAGTTGATCTTAGAAATTCATTAAAATGATTTTGAATAAATATCTGATATTAAATGTAGGTTTACATATTACCTACTCTTTGCCCACAGAAATGAACAGGATGTGTGAGGGATTAGAATGAGTTACCAAGAGAAATGATGAATAATTTACCAAAAACTTTGAAAGAATTTAAAGATAAAATTTGTAGAGGGCAAATGAAGGTGGGTGCAGATAGGGGGAAGATGGGTGTGTAGGGGAATTGCCACCGGAGCCTGTGCTCCATTGCAATTAAATTAAATTAAAAAAAATAAATAAAAGGATGATATCATTGGTAAATGCTGATTGATACTGTTTGACTTCCTTGATGCAGCAGCACAGTTCTTTTTCTTATTATTGGGGTAGCCATAAAGAAGGTACCACTTCAATGTACAGGGTGCGGCAAAATGATCTGACGGTATTCGCCGCTGTATTGTCGAGCGAGTAGATGGTGGTGGAGTGGAGGCGCATTCCAGAGCCCACACGTGGACAATTTTAAAATTTATTATCTTCTTGTATCATGTATTCTTGAATCTCGACGAAGAAATTTAACTACCAGACATTTGGTAGATCCGAAGATTGCAGGTTTATTTATTTGATAAGGTAGGAAAATTGTTTATAATTACAATACATTTAATAAAGATTAACACTTAAGAAATCACGTCTAAAGCGGATCAACATTTTAACTACAATCAACACGCCATGCATCATCAGCGATAATCCTACTATATCGGTACTTCAGAGAGCTTACATAACCAACGTATCCATAGATGTAAATTCTATTACCTTAAATAAAATTACTCTAAAGGCATTATGCCTGTTCTGTTACACTCCCACCGATGGAACCAGGCGGAAGTTGGCATTGACAAAGCCCCGACTTCCGTCGCCAGGTAACCCTTAAACTAAGATTGAAAAGATTATACATATCAGACTATGAAATGACTTATGAAATACAAAAAAATTGGCTGGCAGCCACTCGACTACTCTTATGTTAATAACAATAATTTTTAACATTATTGCACAAACCTTGAAGTCACATATAAATGGAGAAAGAAATACAATGTAACATTAAAACAAAAACAAAACAAAGAAGAAGACAATCAAACACCACTCGTTGAACAAAAGTTGATATTGATCTTCATAGTGTTTTTTTTTTCTTTGTCCCCAAAATGCACACCTTGCCACAGGGCTACAACGGCTAACACTTCACCTACGAAACACAACATGACATGAGCTATTATTATTATTAATTGTTTTTCACATTGGTCCTATTACTTTGCCTATGTCGAAGCTGAACTTCTAATCGTAAGTTAAAAACAAAATACCTCCTTTTGGACCCTAATGGCCTCAGAAAAGTGAGAAACGTGGAGGATTTGTCTGCATATAAATGCACTTTCAATCAGTGCCTGACCCCGCACTCCCATTCAATTTTAAACTTTTATAAGATTTTTTTTTTTTTTTTTTGAAACCACCTTGAAAACTCCTCTTATTCCATCATTCCGGTACTCTTCTACAACATCCTCTTCTTTCACACCTACCGGCGTTCCCCTCGAATTCCCGGTGTGGTTCTCACACACACTAGTCATTCCCACCAAGGCTGCCCAGCATTCCTTCCTATGTCGCACAGTTCTTGCGTCTCCCCATGATATCACTCTTATCTTTTTATGCTCTGGCACTTCACTCCAATCGAGGTATTTGCATGAGACCGCACACATCATGAAAAAATCTTTCTGCGTCCCCTTATCGGCCACATAAGTTTCTTCCCTTAACAATTCTCTATGTACGGCTATCTGCCTATCCACCGACCAATAATGTTGTCGAAACTCCCTCTTGAATTCATTAAATGTGTTACAATTGCCAGCAAACCAGTCGGCATATCGCCTCGCTCCTCCGGCCAAGTACCAACGAACCATCTCGATCCGCTGTTTTTCAGAAGCAACGGAGAAAGGTGCAAAGTCCTCAAAGTCCCGAATGAATTCAATGGGGTGCATATGCCCATCACCATCAAATTGTTCCCATTCAATTTTCTCTTCGACCCACGCTGCTGTTGAAGTCGAATGATGGCCCCTGACATTGGATACATCCTCCCTTTCTACTGCCGGAACTTTCACTCTTGTAACATCTTCTATCAACGCTGCTGTGGATAATTGGAACTTACCCACATCTTGTGAAATCAACTCGAAATTTGTCATCAAACTGCTTACCTTTTCTTCACCTTCTTTGATGTGTTTTCCCAAAAGGACACAGTGATCTTCTACCGCCTCCAGTCGCCTCCCGTGACTCACATTGACTTCTTCCACGACAACTAACTGTTTACTGAGTACTTCGTTATCCTGTCGTAACACTATTGTCTCCCTACTCACACTATGCTCTAAGCTAGTTAGCCGTTCCGCTAGCCGTTCAGCTTGTTCCTTACAATCAACCTTATGTTGCCTTAATTCTAATTGGAAATTCCCTAATTGTCGAACATTGTCTTCTACCAACATATTTAAATTCCCCACTGTACTCTCAAGTGATTGCAATCGACCCCCAAGCTCAGCCTTCAAATTACTTTCTACAGATTTCAAATTTGATTTCAAATTACTTTCTACTGATTTCAAATTACTTTCTACTGATTTCAAATCAGCCCTCAAGTTGTAATTCATTGACTGCATACTATTTTGAAAAGATTGCAACTGTACCAAGATAGCACGAACTGACCCATCTGTGAACTGAGGACCTGAGTCGTTCAAGGACTCATTTCCTATTGCTGCCATCCCCTCCACCATTTCACTCATTTCTGTAGCCATGTTGTCAAAACTTTCAATGCAATCGCTCAACATTTCGATTGCAAAGAAAAAAATATCCACCGAACCAGCAAGCAAACAAAAAAATTAAGATGGAAACATAAATTCTGCTCCAACACCAATCACAGTTATTGTTAAACAAGGTGTACGCTATTGCATGCAATGAAATGCAAACAAGGTAACAAATATTAATTAATAAAATTCCCCAGGAAAGTTGAAACTAATTTTTTTTTCAATATTAACTCAAACTGACTTTTACTCGGGAAGAAAATAATTTAATTTTTTTTTTTTTTTTCAATGCAAATGATCATATGAAAATTCTCTCATGTCAGCTTGTGTTTCTTACAAAGATAAAAAAATTGGCACTTTCCTTTTGAAGAGAAGAACTGCTAGCTTCTAGGACTGCGCCCCGCTCTGCAATGCCGCCCCTTACAGTCTCCCGTAAATGAAGTTGGTTCTCTGCGTCGGTCGTATTGCTCCAGCTGCTGGTGTTACCTATGCGCCGGTCTCGATAATACTGAGCGGATCGGCTCTCCTCGGGAATCGTCGGCTCAATTCGGTTGTCGCGTTCCGGTGGTAATGGCTGCTCGCTTGTTAATTATTGTTACTTTATGTAATTCACTTTTCCTACCTTTTGTTTCAGTGTTTGTCCGTGGTTAATTATGCTTTTAATTAATCCCACTCCAAAACACACTGTCCTGTCACGGTCGCCATGTAGCTATTTTAAAATTTATTATCTTCTTGTATCATGTATTCTTGAATCTCGACGAAGAAATTTAACTACCAGACATTTGGTAGATCCGAAGATTGCAGGTTTATTTATTTGATAAGGTAGGAAAATTGTTTATAATTACAATACATTTAATAAAGATTAACACTTAAGAAATCACGTCTAAAGCGGATCAACATTTTAACTACAATCAACACACCATGCATCATCAGCGATAATCCTACTATATCGGTACTTCAGAGAGCTTACATAACCAACGTATCCATAGATGTAAATTCTATTACCTTAAATAAAATTACTCTAAAGGCATTATGCCTGTTCTGTTACACATAGAGCAGTGGTCAGGTGAGCACCTTGTGTTTGTTGTCGATGCGTTTTTTAAAAGTGGCGATTCCTGAGTTGCTGTTCATGGCAGTTCTGCAGATGTTTTAAGGCTAAACTAAATTATAACAGTGAAAGAGTCCTTAGATGTGCAAATAAACCAAGGGCTATCTGGAACATCATTAAAAATAATCTACCTACAAATAGAAACATCATTCAGGATGGGACACCAACCAACTTAACAGCTGAAGAATTCAATAACTATTTTATTGATAGTATTAGTGAAACAATTAAGAAAATAGCAGTTAGTCAAAATGAAGCCAACTACTATCTGTCCAAAGTCAAATGTGCTGATACAATATTTTCTTTCAAATCCGCTTCTGTACAGGAAGTCCATTCTGCAATTATGTCTTTAAGAAATAGTAAGTCTATGGATGTCTACAACCTAAATTCAGAAATTGTCAAGCTTAGTAGTTACTTTATATCAGAAATGATGACAGAGGTTGTAAATGGCTGCTTTGATAGTGCAATTTTTCCAGAACAGTTGAAGGTATCTAAGGTAATTCCAATTTATAAAAAGGGTGATAAAAAATCCTTCTGTAATTATAGGCCAATATCCCTGGTCCCAATTATGTCCAAAGTTATTGAAAAAATTATCAGTCAACAAATTTATAAATATCTTGAACAGCACAATCTCCTCTGTAACAACCAGTTTGGGTTTAGGAAAAATCGGTCAACATGTGATGCAGTTGCAAATTTTATCGAGGACTGTCTTGAGGACCTCGAAAATAAACTCAATGTTGATGCTAAGTTTTTTGATCTGTCCAAGGCATTTGACACTGTATCCCATGAAATTTTACTATCGAAACTCGAGCACCTAGGTTTTGATGATAAGGCAGTAAAGTTAATTAAATCATATCTAAGTAATATATCACAAATGGTCTCACTCAACAATAATGTATCTAATCTTAGGGAGGTAGGACATGGTGTTCCTCAGGGATCTATTCTTGGCCCCCTATTGTTCATCCTATATATCAATGACCTATCACCAATTATGGAAAACGGTAACTCCAAATGCTACAACTATGCTGATGATCTATGTGTAAAAGTAAGCTCCACTACAACTTCAAATGACAAAGCTTTCTCATCAAAGATAGATCTACTTATGGATTGGTGTAGTGCCAACAAACTATCTCTTAACTTAGAAAAAACACACCACCTTGATATATCCTTAAAGAGCAACTCTACCTGCAATACTGTCAAATTCCTGGGAATAATTATACAATCAAATCTAAAATGGCAGAGGCATATTGAATTGATATCGAATAAAGTCGCTAAAGGAATTTTCATGATTAGGAGACTTAGAGGTACAGTGACAACAGATGTCTTACTCTCCATTTATTATGGTTATGTCCACTCCTACCTATCCTATGGAACTTACCTTTGGGGAAATAGTCCCTACTCACAGTGTCTCTTTGTCTTACAAAAAAAAGCAGTTCGCCTGATATGTGGAGCATTACCTAGAACACACTGCAAGGAATTATTCTTAAAGCTAGGAATCATGACATTACCGGGTTTATATATATATCAATGTTTACTTTTTGTAAAGAAAAATCAACACCTCTTTAAAAGACATATTGAGGTACATGATCATAACACTAGAGATAAGCACAATATAAGAATTGAATACTGTTCACTTAGCTTAACTAAATATAGTTTTAAGTCAATGGGAATCAGATTCTTCAATCATCTACCTATGAATCTGAGAATGATGACACTAAATAAATTTAAAAATAGCACTAAGGATCTTATAACTGCAATATGTCCTTATAAAACTGAAGAATTATTGATGTAATATATATTTAGTTACATTATTTATCTTATACTATCAGTGGTATTAATATGTATATATAATTATAGTATGTATATGACGAAGCCTATTTCAATATTGTATTGACTAATGGTGAATAAAATGATATGATATGATATGATATGTGTCCAAGAGGAAGAGTTCCAACTCGTAACACAATTATGCTAGAGGTGAGCACCTTCAGAGCTACCAGTTAAGCATTAAAAACAAAGTCCACAGGTTGACCAAGGTCATCCAGGAGGCCAGAGAATATCGATCGAGTAAGAGAAGCTGTGGAAGTCAGTCCTCGGTGGTCAACACGTAAACAAGCTGCTGCTTTGCACATGTCTGACCGCTCGGTAAGACAAATTTTGTGTTTCTATCTGCACGTCCACACATACAAAATGGCTATTGTCCAGCAGTTAAAGCCTAATGACTATGCAAAGTATAAAGCATTTGCAGAAGAAATGATTGCTATATTGATTGATGAAGAAATTTTAATGATGAATGACGAGGCACATTTCCATCTGGATGGTTATGTAAACAAGCAGAACTTTCGTTATTTGTCAGCTACAAATCCAGAACAACTGCACGAACGTCCTCTGCATAGTCCTAAGTTTACTGTGTGGTGTGGTGTAACGAATAGTTGTGTCATTGGGCCATACTTCTTTGAAGAGAGTGGTCGAACCGTTTCGTTCAATTCGTAATGTTATTTGTTGAGGTTGAAAAACTTCCTGATACCTGAACTTAATAGAAATTATTTAGTGCACAGGAAGATATGGCTCCAGCTGGATAGGGCAACTGCCCTAACAGCCAATGAGGTTATGGATGCATTGAAAAGCAAGTTTCGTGGTCAAATGATCTCGCGTTTTGGGGACATTGAATGGCCAACTCGTTCTCCAGACTGATTCTTGGCTATCCGGGTGGCGCCACGTCATGTTTCTTGAAACCGACGTTTCGACCCTCATTCTGGGGTCTTCTTCCAGGGCAGAACTGCGTCTTCGGTCAGTGAGCGGTCTTGATTTATAGCAGAGGCCCGCGTCCGTCTAGATAGTTCGATTTGCCCAGCCAATCAAAGGTCCGAGTCATCACGTGGTCCCTTGGCCTGGTGGGGTACGGTGCGGTCTGGTGGGGGGTGACACGTGACATGCTCTCTCTGCACCAGAGAGAGCCAGGCGTCATGTAATTTGAGCCCGTTGTCTTTGTTATTATAGTTTGGGCGTTTAGTGATTTCTAACGCCTCCTTTACTCTCCTTGGCCACCACTTATCCTCGAGCACTAGAAGTGTAATGTTTTCAAAATCTATTGCATGACTGGTTTCGGCTGCATGATGTGCTATGGCAGATTTATCAATGTTATTAGATTTGTAGTTTCGGATATGCTCGCGCAGCCTGTCCCTTATAGTGCGCCCTGTCTCTCCTATGTACATACGACCACAGGTGCAAGGAATCTCATAGACACCGGCAACCTGTAGTGGAGACAGCCTGTCTTTAACTTTGACAAGCTGGTTGCTGACTTGGCTGTGCGCTTTGTAGACAGGTTTTATGTCAACTTTTGAACAGCTTCCCGATTCTGTCAGTAACGCCACTTATGTAGGGTAAAACCACTACTTGGCGTTCCTGAGAGGTGGCTTGATTAGATGTTGAATTAGCGTCTTTATCTGTCATGGCTGCATGCAAAGCCCGTCTAATACAATGATTGTGTGTAGCCGTTCGACTTGAATGTGTGTTGCAGCGCCTCCAACTCCGTTGTCAAACTATTTGCGTCACACAACTTCGTCGCTCTTGTATACAAGGTCGTTAGGACGCCTCTTTTTGTCGCTGGGTGGTGGTGCGATGCGGCATGTAGATATCTGTTTGTGTGTGTTGGCTTCCGACATACTGAGTGTCCAAGGTTCCCGTCGTCATGTTTCGTTACTAGCACGTCTAGGAACGGCAGCTGTCCTCGTTCCTCCGTTTCCATAGTGAATTTAATTTTTGGATGTGCTTTATTTAAATAATCCAGGAATTTGTCAAAGGCACTTCGTCCATGGGGCCACACCACAAATGTGTCATCAACGTAGCGTAACCACAGACGCGGTTTGAGGGGCACGTTATCCAAAATTTCCGTCTCCAGCGCCTCCATAAAGATGTCTGCTGCCATCGGCGAAATCGGTGAGCCCATGGCCGCTCCTTCCACTTGAGCGTAAAATTTCCCATCGTACTGGAAGAACGTTGATTTAAGACAAAACTCGGCCAGTTCCGCCCATTCTTCTGAGATGTTAAGGGCCGATAGCTTGGTGCGTATTATTGTCACTGCTTCTTCCACAGGTACGTTGGTGTAGAGCGACACAACATCAATGCTTACTAGAGTGTCAGTTTCTTCGATTTTGAGTGAAGATATGATTTCTACGAAGTGTGAGCTATTTCTGACGGTCGAAGCGATGCCTTCTGACAAGGGTTTTAGTTTGTCGGCGACATAGTGGGCTAGTGGATGAGTTGGAGAGTTAATTGCGCTGACGATCGGCCGTAAAGGTATTTCTGGCTTGGTTCATAAATACCAAGAAAACAATCATGATCAGTAGCATAGATAATGCACAGTTATGGCAGTATTGCTGCTAGTGTATACTGCAAAATTTTTGAAACAATTACCAAGATGGAATTATTATTCTTCATCATCTTGGGATAAAAATGTGTTTACAGCTTGATCTACTAGGAAAATTTTACTGTGTGCCACAAGCACTCAGGTAAAGAACCTTATATAGAACAGGAAATTAAAAGGGAATAAATTATTCATCCTATTTGTTATCCAACATTTTTGGAATAATTATCACCTCCCTTTTACAAAGCAAGGTACATATATTAATCTCATATAATTCTGAGGTAAATTTATATATTTACTACTGTTGTTCCTTAGATACCTGCAGAAAGAACCAACGGGATGTGGAACATGTCATAGATAATATATATAAATGCAAGATAAATGATAATCATAATCAAAAAATATTATGCATTAGAAACAAACAAATAAAATAAAAAATATTTTTTTGCAAACTAAATACTGCAAACAGCATATTAGATTTAATTAATTCTTGGATGGAGCAGAAGTAGTTTCCAATAAGGTAGTATCTCAGTTATTCTTTAAATAAATCTTTATTAACTACAAACTGTTTTACAATTTTAGGAAGTTTATTAAGCAGATGTGTTCCAGGATAATGAACTTCTCTGGACAATAATGTTTGTGTTTTGTACAATTGCATGCTGGAAGTTCTTGGTTTTACTCTACACAGCAGCCTGTTACCTCTTTTACATGTCAGTAAGAGATTTATGAATTTTCAGAGCTGGGGCAAAAATTTGAGATTGCTGCCTCTTCAGACATGGTTCCACCAAAAAAATTTGCCATTTGCTACATTTTCAAACAATATGGGGTTGTTACCTGGGGTAAGTGCACCAGTTTGCTCCCCAACCCCTCTTCCCCAGATCCGGTGCTGTTCTGCACAATCAAAATCTTTTTGTAAGAGTTCCCTCAAAAAATTATTCCATATGACATGAGTGTATGAAAATAAGAGGACCTGCCATTAGAGAAAGTGTCCTTATTACAAAGGTGGCATCACTTAATTTCTTCATTAGTAATGAGAAAATATTTTCTTTGTCATATACGGTAACCTTAAATTTTCAGATGTATCTTCAAAAATAGTTTAAAGGGTATTTAGCACATATAAAACCAATAGAAAAACCCTTTTATAAACATTTTTGAGCATTTTTAGACTCAAGAGGTACGTTAAGAAGAAGAGTTTAGTCAAACGAGAAGGTAAACAAAATTTTACGAAGGGTTGTCTATTTTTCTAAGTGATTTGGCTACGTCCATTTTTAGAGATGCAGAATAAAATTAAGATCAGAATAAGGAATGACATTTATAGTCTGGAAAATTTTGTTAGGGAGTTACTGCAAATTTAATCACTACTGTGATACATGTTACAAGTTACATCAGAACTTAATTTTCAAGCTATGGTAATTATTTGTATGTCAAAATGTTCAGCATAAGAAGATGCACAATAGATGAAAAAGTAGAATCAATAGCTAAATGAGAAGAAGGTTTCACAGTTTTGAAAATTAACAGAAGTACAGTACATACCTGACAGTATATGGACTTCATTCATATTGAAGATAAAATTCAACTGATTAAGAATAGCCACTTTGATTGTTAATTCCAGCAACATTTATGCATTAAAAAGTAAATTTAAAAGTTATGGAAAGTGGTGTCTAGGTGCAAGGTTGATGAAACAATGCCAGACAATAGGTTTGAATAATGTTAAGCAAAGTCGAGGAAGAAATTACTTTGAGGATGAATTAAAGTCACCAGTGGATAGTAGAATTTTGGTGAAGGAAAATGATAATTATTTGAGCTCGATAGAAGCAGTAGGCCTAATTCCTGAAATTTTTAATATTCAAATTTGGAGAATAGATTGCACAATATAATGAAAGTTTGGTTTTCACTATAAAATACAATGAGTACAGTAATGTAACATACACCAGAAGTTAGGGAAATTTTTATAGTTTGTTTTGACACCAAACTCAGCTTAGGGGATTACGAGCAATCAAATTTAGGAATTTCTAACTTTGGAATTTTATATCCCAAGAACCATAGCACATAGGAGAAAAGTTCTTTTGAGATAAAATGATGTTTAAATTGTAAAAAATCCAGGATGATTGAAGGCAAAAATCAGGATCCTTTTTGTCCGATCACAGATCATTTTTATTTTCATCATGGGCCAAGTGAATACAACAAGCAGCCAGAAACAAGGAAAAGGGTAGTTTCGGGCTGATAACTAAGCAGGGCAGATGTGTGTCCCAGGCAGTGTGATGTAGTGCAGGGAAATTTCTAAGTAGCAGCAACATGCTGCCACAAAACAAAACTTTCTTCAGTATGAACTAGTAACTTTCAGAAATAATAGGGGGATGAAGGAAGTTTGCTTACTGTGAGTGTGCCTAATATGCAATCATCATATTTTTGGATCTGATGTTCACTGCCTTTTCAAAAATTTCTGGTACTGACAGGTGTAAAACATCTTTTTCTATAACATACAAACTTTTAAATTTTTAAGAAGTCTACAGTGTTATCTTTTTCTAAACATACCTTTAACTATTGGGGTGAAATCAATAGTTTGGCAGCCAATTCATACTTAGAAGGCACCAGGTACAGTCATAGTTCAAACGAATCTATGTTGTAAAACCCCCAACTGCACACTTGTTCAACATTTTAGCAATTGAGTTTCTCATCTATTTGAATGCCTATGAATTTATTTATACTCCTTGTTTGCAAGACTGTGTAGCTTTTATACCTGGTGCACATAATTTTCTATATTAAACCTAATGTAATGGGTTTTATCAAAATTTAATTTTAATGTGTTTGCTCGAAGCAGTTTGCTAATTCAATTAGTATGTAATTTGCATTCAATTGCAGATTACTGGTTTTTTTTCAGTCATGTTAGTGTCATCTACAAATAAAACACTCTTATTCAACAAATATTTTACAAAGTTGTTCTACCTTATTACACACAAATCAATTTTATTATATCTTTATTTGTTTTAAGATATTTACAGATTTTCCTGTTTCATATTTTAGGATATTCCATATAGTTTCCATTTTATTACTGAATATGTTGAAAAACTAATTGCCACATTGCAGGACAAATTAGAGGTGGCATATTTGGTTTGACTACTATTAATATTGCAACTTGTTTCATACTGCTAAAAAATAATACTGATGTCAGAAGTTCACTCCTGATTTAATTGAAACTCGTATAAAAGTTTCCACACCACCACCAATACTTTAGTTAATCTATTTGACCATGCAAAACAATAAAATCAGAGTTTCTTATCTGAAGAATGTAAGAGTAGTGACAGTGGAATGTGCAGGCAATAGTATTGATAGGAACGCAAATTATAGTATACAGATTGAACTGAGGAAGTAAGTGAGGAAGGCATAGAATACCATGCAGGTTCTAAGTCACCATGATTGGCCACAGTTGAACCATGTTGTGAGGTGGGTAAATATGGAAACAGAGATGTTACTTGGTAGAGGCACAAGTTCTGTTTTGGGGTTGCGCCCGTGAACACCATTGGTAGGTGGTGTTTCACTAGGCACAGCCTATACCTAAATAGAAGGGGGAAGTGAGTACCTACCGAATTGTTAGCTAAAGCTGTAAGGGAGTCCACTTCCAGTTATGATGGGGCCAGAACTGTGCCTTTTGTTTGTTGGTTAGAACAGGGGCTGTTTGTGAATGGAAAAAAGTGAACAAAGGGATACTGATTGTAGATGTACGATGGGAAAAAAACGCAGAAACTAAAGAAATACATGAAGGTGGTGAAATAATAACGCATGAGGTTACAACTGGAAAGACAAATGTTAGTGCTGAAAATATCCCAAAGACAAAAATAAGATTGTTATTAATGAATTGTAAAAGTATAATGAACAAAGTAATAGAATTTGAAAACTTAATAGTGATAAATGAACCACAAGTAGAGTACTGGCTAAAAGAAATAGTATTAAACAAGGATGTTTTCCCTGTTGGTTACGGAGTGCACCACAGAGATAGAGGAAAATTGAAGGAGAAGTATTCATACCGGTTAGCAAAGAATACTACAGTTGTAAGCACCTTAGCATTTTGGCAAATTCTAGTTTTGCTTAGGCGGGACTTAGAAATATCGAGAAGTGTAATTTTCAACTTTAAGTAATTTTCCTGTTATCTTGCTCATAGTTATAATTCACCATATAAATCATTTTAAAGTGTAATTATCATATCGGGAAACGTTTGGTTTAAGAGATATTCCGCTTTGTTCAAGATTTGAAGCACGCGATCGGAATGGTGAAATTCTAAAATTTGCGATATCTCTAAATCGCGTAAAGCTACAACCGAACTTTTATCACCAGCTGTAGTCAGCACTATCCCCGATATTTTGGCAATAAAATTAAGTAATTTGGTAAAGTTTAATTAGTGATTCTAATTAAGAGAAAAAAAATAAGCTTTTTTATCTAAAACAGATATCAATTTAAATTTTACATCAGCAGATCACCCTAATCAAGACGATTTCATACATATATGGGTTTTCATAAAAAGTTTAAGCATTTGACCGGTAATTAAGTTTTTGAAAATTGATTGTCGTTGATTGTCGGGTGAGAAGTTCGGGAAAATCCACAAAGTCCGCCAAGATTAGTCACGTGATGAGTTTAGTGTTTAGACGATAGAAACCTTTTGGAATAATAAATTAAATTAAAATCGATAGAACAGGATGATAGAAAGTCCCTGTAAAAATTTCAGATTAAACCATTATCTACTTTTATAGATATTAACTAAAGAAAGTTTTGCCAAGGTCATAGGCGCGCGCCGGGCTATAATAGTTCGTGCGGTTAGCACACTTTGCCTCACTCTTACACCGGGAAGTGATCAAGCAACTCCGCGCATGACTTCATCAGTGATTTGTAAAACCAGAACTTAGAAAATGTAGTCTATTGTTTCTACTTTCGGTTTCGACTAGCCCGTGCTTCGTGAACATTATGTGAAGTAATATTACGTCGGTTTCGTCGTCGCGGGTCGTGACTTGCGAGGTTGGTCAGTGAACTGTTTGCGACCATGTTGGGTGTCGTGTTGTGTGAAATCATAACTGCAATGACTATTAAGAACTTGTAAATTTATTAAAGGGGTTTGGTCGGTTCAAAATTTCTCTCCACAATCTGCAGACTTTGGTAAAGATAGTTCGATATGCCTGCTCAACTGTAAATGCACTTTTGAACTTTTGACTTTGAAGAATAAAACTTTGGATTTTACTAACAGTGAACTTGTGTGCTTCAGTAGTTTGCTTGAACCCTTTTCTCAATTTGTGGGTAACAAATTTTGTGGCGACCTAGGCATTTAGTTGAGTCATCCTGGCTACATGGTCAAATCAAATCAAAATTATTTAGCAGATGTACTAAGAATTGTGAGTCTACAAGAGTGTAAGTTAAGGCACTAAGGCGATACTTAACCCCAGTATCGGCCCAGTTCCTTACACAGTTCTCTAGTGTTCACAGATTGCTGGAGTAGTAAAAAAGAAAAAATCAGGGTGTTGGCTGCTTAGCATAGTGGAAGAATAATTGATGAAAATGAAGTTCTTGGAGAAAAACTAAATTCATATTCACAGTTCAGAGGAGAGTGTAGGATGGTTAGAAGGGCTTTAAATTTACAACTGGGTAGGAATTAATACAAGGGAACAGAAATTTGTAAATATCTTTATAAGGGAAGGAAGTTTTACACAAGTGTTAGAGCAAAACATGAGAGGACTAAACATGTTGGATACCTTTCTAATAAAGCCTGATGAAAATCTTATGGGGTGTCAGGTAACTGAAAGAATAAGTGATCACTATGTAGTACTGATAGATATTAGGGTGTTCAGTAAACCAGTGGCCAAAATAAAAGGGGGAAAGAGGTATACTTATAAAAAGGCACAGACTTTAGAATTGAAGAGATATTTCAGCAAATGGAAGGGTGGCACAAGTACAGTGGAGGAAAAGTGGGAAGAGTTTAAGGAGATTGTAAAAAAAAGTGTGAGGAAGTGTTTATTCCAAAGCAGAAAATAAAGAGAAGTAGAGAACTTATTTGTTACAATAGGGAGATAAGAAGGTTAAAGGGGTTAGTGAGATGGATACACAACAGAGAGAGTCAGGAAGGCTGTAGGGAATACTTAAAACAACTAAACAAGCAATTAATAAGAGCAAAGAGAGAAGCAAGCGAATGAAGAGTATTATTGGTGCTGGGGGACCACTGAATTACATCTAGAAACTTCTATGGTTATGTTAGAAATATGAATGGAACAGAAGGTATTCAGACAATTGTGGATAAGAATGGATTTTAAAACAGCAGAGATACTGAGTGACTAGTTTAATGAGACCATTAGGGATAGATGATGGGAGGGAATAAATATGAGGGGAATCTCCCTTTAAGTATAAACGGGGAAACTAAAAAATTTGAAAAAGATTCCCAGGAAATAATGATAGAACTCAGAAGCAAAATATACATTGATATATATATTGCAAAGTGTCTGGTGTACTACAGATGCATTAAAGATTGTGGGATACCTTACCTTAAAATGTTATTTAAAATAAGTGTGGAGTTTGGCTGCTTACCAGAGAACAGGGAAAGTGATAGTAGAATCAGTTCATAAAGGGGGCGTGACAAATAGGTTTTAAACTTACAAGCTGATTAGTTTGATATCAGTGACAGGCAAAATGGTGGAGAGATTGATATGCAACTATATCAGAAATGTCCATGATGAAAGGAACTGGTTTGCAGATCAACAACATGACTTGATAGTGTAGCACTAGATCTTTCTAAGGCATTTGACAGAGTGGGCCATAAAATGATTTGAAATAAATTGAAAACTGTTGGATTGGATTAAAAAGTTACTTGCTGGATAGAGGGATTCTTAAAAGGCAGGAAGCAAAGTAGGAAATGCATTATCAAAAGAGGTGGAAGTAATTATGGGAGTGCCACAGGGTAATGTATTGGGACCGACATTGTTAATTATCTAATGAATGATTGTGCTGATGATTTACAGTCAGAATTTAGGTGTTTCGCAGATGACATAATGGTATATAACACGATCAAAACACGAGACGACTGTGAACAGTTGCAGGGTAACCAGGGTAGAATATATAAATGGGTAGATCAGCATGGATATTAGGTACACAGATAAAAAACTAAAGGTTGCTTATGATTATAGGGTGGAGTCAGAATTGATTGTTGAAGGCTTCAAGTGTAAATTTCTTGGCATAATGTTTGCTAATAAACTCATCTGGGCAGAGTACATTGGGCAGGTGGTAGGAAGAGGTTACTGAACCTTCCTTCTCACGGTTCGATATATTTGCGGCCCGCCGCCGTGTTCTCTTTGCTTTTGTTGGGACCTGAGTTGATTCCCGCTGCGCTGGTGTTATATCGTTGCCCTGGCACAGATAAAAGGGGCGGCTCGGTCGCTCTCGAGGCAGTGAGTGGTGTGGCGTCGCGGAGGTCTTGTGCTCCGCGGTTCGGTGTATGGGGGCCTTGTGCTCGCGTTTCTGTTATCCTCCTAGTTGTCTCGGAACTTGTCTGCAGCTCTAAGGTTACAACGGGCTTCCCTGATTGAAACTTCCTGGCAGCTTGGCTGTGAGAGCGATCGCTATTCCTTCTGGTTCTGTGTTCATGGTCGCTCCTACTTGGGCCAGTAGTCGGTGTTGTGGACAGTTAGTTGGATGGCGCCCGTTACCCAGTGATCCACAACTGTGCACTAAGTCTACCTCCAGCTATCTGATTGTAAGGCTCGTGTTCTATGCTTCCTGGTCCAGTTATGGACTGGCACATATGTGGTTGAATTGTGCTTGATTCGAATTGCATGGAATTACTGTGTAATGTTACATGTGAAGGGTGGCTGATGATGGTGCAAACCGTTATGAATCGGTGAATTATGGATAATATGTTCTGGTGTTTCTTAAGCTGTTGTGCCACTATCGCCTTAACTAATAATTGTGTGCGCTTAACCACATTCTAATTTTTCTTAATAATTGTATGCATGATGGTTAATATGGTTTTGATGTATTTGTTTCATTTGTGAGCGTGATCAAGGCGCTGATTTCCCGAACTCTCCAAGCGCACTCGGTGAGCTCGCCGTGGGGGCATTTGGACGACAGTGTGTTTACTGGGCGCGGCCTACCCGGCGGTGCGGACCCGCAGGTGGAGTTATTTACTTCCACCCGGAACGTCCTACCCAGGCCCAAGTGCGGACCGCGTTAGGTCTTATCCCTCAGGGATTTGCAGAAATATTTACTTATTTTGTGTGCATAGTAATTGTAAGGTTATGCTTAGAAATGTATCTGTTGTGAAGTGTTATGAAAATGTTAAGGGACTACGTCCGCATTGTGATTGGGGTATTGTATCTGGTTTGAAAATAAGTGACATTAGTCTCACTTACATTGCATTACATTTTCTGATATTGTTGAATTGTTTCTTAATAAATGAATTGTTATTATTGAATGATTGTCAAGTGAGAAACGCGTTCCCATCCGGCACCTCCCATTTCCCTGGTAAATTGTTTGGGGCTGCCCTCCTATTAATAATACCATATACCCTTCATTTACTGGAGAGTGTGATCAGAGGAGGTACCAGAGAAATAAGTGAATTGAGTTACTAGACTTTGGTTTGGGGCTCTCATTTTGGATATCTGGATAGTGTGCGGGAAGAGCAGCTACACTTGTTAGTGGAAATGATCACGGGACCCAATTAGTAACTGATCAGATAATAGATAAATAAAGTCATTTGAGGACATGAGGAGAGTGTTGGGAATGTACTAGGCATATGATGGTGATAGGACTTGGAGGGATATTGGTCGAAGAATTAAGAAGAGTGCATAGAAGGGGAAAGATGATTATGACTACAAGCTGGCACTTGATTTCATGCATAAGGGATTGGGATTTTTTTTTTTTTTTTTTTTTTTTTTTTTTTGTAGTTAAGGGTGTCAGGGATTGAAACAAATTACCAAGTGAAATGGTGTATAATTTACCAAAAATGCTCAAGGAATTTATAATTAAAATTTTTAAACTGAAATAAATAAAAGTAGATGTGGGAGGAATTTAATAAAAAAAATAAAAAGTGATAATTACATGGTCAAGGGTATTGCCATCAGAGCATGTGCTCCATTGCAATTAAATTAAGTATTTAATCATGATCTGTTCTCTCCATATCAAACCAAACCAAACAACCACTCCAGCCAATATCAACAAATTTTGATACACCCTCAAAACTTGCTAAAAAAAAATTAGTCCAAAATACCTGAATGCTGTGCCACAGTGTTCCACATCCCCTGCATTATATCTCTGGATAACTTATACTAGCTTTAAGATATTTTTTCACAATTTAGAACCTGAAAGCAGTGCAGTCTTGTGGTCATGCCAAACTGTGCTGCAATACAGATGACAACAATCAGGAAGCAAGGGTTTTATTTTTTAGTTCACCAGGGGCACTCAACAATGCTGCTCAAAGTTTTGAGATTTCCTAAACAATTAATCTTATTGAAAACTATAGGAATTCCTCTCCATCATTTCTTAAAGTATATAAAATACAAAAATCATTAAAAATTTATATTCAAACCTGTAGCATCAAAATATTTCAATCTGTCCTAACATGAACATGCTTCTCAATAACACACAGTCATGAAATACAAAAATTCTTTACTCACTATGTTCCCATTTGCTTTTCCCACAAGCTCTCTACTAATTTCAACCTAAATTCTTTTAGCATTTTTGATAAATATTCATCATTTCTCTTTGATATTTATTCCATTTCCTGACCCCCTTACCTAAATAAAATCTTCCCACACCCAAATGTCTGAAATTGAATGACAGTTTGTTGTGATATTCATCTTTTCCCCTCCATGCACCTCCCCTCATTCTTCTACCAATATCTTTTCGCACCTCATCACCAATACATTTCTTGTACTCTCCCATGACTCTCTTCTGTCTTTTAATGAATCCAATTACAGCTCCTTTATCATATCACTTTTTGATTGTATTTTCCAGAGAGGAATCTAGCAGTCCTTCTTTGCTTCTCCCCTCAAACTCCTGCATTTGACACCTATACTACACAACCACATTTAAGCAATGGTTTGGCTAAAATTTTCTAACCAAATTCCCTTACTTTTCTAGTAAATTCCTTTATCACTCTCTCCAGCAAATGAAGGATTTTGAAACCTTTTCCTACTATCTGACCAATGTTTCCTGCCCAGTTGAGTTTGTTATCAAATGTTTTGGAAAGGTATTTTCATTTCAAGTCTTCAACAAGCATGTGGCGAGACAGTATTAAAACCAAGTATGTGTTTGTGTTAAGTGGATGAATCGGAACGATTCATTTGTGGAGAGTAAGACGCGAGGTGTGAGTCTGATTGTTGGAGTCAGTCTGCCACTGACCATTGGTCGTGAGTGAATGTGTGCCCCGTAATAGTTTGGCCATGCTACTGGCACTATTGTGTGGAGCAGATGCAACTTTATAAAAACGCCACTGCAAGCAGATAAAAAAAACAGTGATTTGTAAAGATTAGTACATTTGTAGGAGTTGGAACAAGGTGTACGAACCAAGTGATGGTGGTGTAGTTCCGAACTTTCAAACAGGAGAAGAAGTGCTGCACAGCCTTTATACACGATCGAGTTAAAGAAGTATACTCATTGGTGGTGGTGGTCTTGTATGTGTGTATTTGGATAATAAATCGGAAGAATATTCATATGGCGACTTTATGACTCAATAGTATAAGAACCTGCAATCAAGTAATAACCAGCACCCCAACAATTACCCCACACCATGCTGCATTAGTGCCTGCAGCCAACATTATCGTTACAAGCAATTCTTTCCCCACCTTACAATCATAATCAATCTGTGTTCCTAGTAAGCTGACTCATCCCATGTTATCCTATCCAGCTAGATATCTTGTCCAGATCATCCTGCAGCTATCCTACTATTTTGATTCTCTTATATAGCATTATGCCATCTGCAAACAACCTATCTTCTGATGGTAACCCACCAACACAATAATTCATTAGCAATCGTACCAATATGCTATCCAGTGGCAATCCCATTTTCACTTCCTCTTCTTTTAATACTTCATTTTACTACCCTAACTTTTTGGTTTCTACCCTTTAAGAATTCTTCTATCCAGCAAATCACTTTTTCATCTACTCTAAAAGTTTTTACCTTATCTGCCACCATTTTATGGCACACACTATCAAAAGTCTTTGAAAGATCTATTGCCACCCTATCAATTTGGCCACCCTAGTCCATTTGATCTGAGATATCTTGCATATAGTCTAATAACTAAGATTTGTATGGATATTCTTGCTTAAAACCATGTTGTCAACTTGAAAATCACTAACATTCTTCAAAGATACCTCTGATATGGTTGCATATCAATCTCTTCATTAATTTTCCTATCACTGATGTAAAACTGATTGGCCTGTAATTTTAGAACATATTTGTCACCCCTCCTTTATGGACTGGTACTATTACCACACTCAAATATCCAGACAAAAGAAGGGAAAAACTCAGAATTAAACAAAGAAGTATAGAGGCTAAAAAATAAAAAATAATTAAAAAATAAATTGAGGAACTTAGGTTAAATGGAAACACAAATTTTCAGCCAAGCTATGCTGCAGTGGCCAGCAAGGCAAAGAGTTTAACAAAAAATAAAATCATACCTGTGAAAACAAGTTGTCTTTTCATGAGTTCAAGATGTGGCAAATACCCAAAAATATTTGTGGAACAGATTACAAAAATAATCAAACCATTAAAAGATAAAATTAAAAATAAAATAAGTGTCATTTAACCTTATTTTTTCATATATGTCTTAAAAAATTCTTTAAAAGGTCCTTAACACACCTAAAATTAATAAAAAAATATGTTTAGAATCATTTTCCAGCATTTTTAGAGTTAAAAAGCATTATAAGATAAAGAGTTCAATCAAATTTGAGAGCAAACAAAATTTTACAAAGGGATTTATCTTTTCTATAATGCCAACTGCATTCATTTTCAGAGATGTAGAATAAAATCATGATCTAAATGAGGTTAGGCACTTATAGTCTGGAAAATTTAGTTAAAGAGTTATTACAAATTTAAGCATTAATTTGACATCTATAAGAAGTTGTTTCTGAATCAGTTTTTTTCAGATAACAGCCTTAATTTTCAAGCTAAGGTAATGATTTATTCATCAAAATGTTCAGCATATATAAATGCACAATAGACAAAAAATTACAACCAGTAGTTAAACGAGAAAAAGGTATTAGGTGAATTATGTACCTGAGAGTATGTTTAGTGCATTTATGTTAAAGATAATATTTCACTGATTAAGAGTAGGGCCTATCTACTTTGTTTGTCAATTCCAGCAATATTTAGGCATTAAAAGTTAAATTAAACATTTATTGCAAGATGGCAGCCACTCGCAATGTTGAAATCACACAATGAAACAATACTGGAATAATAGAATCAAATAAGATTAAGCAAAGTTGAGAAAGATGATACTTTGTAATTAATTTAATTTAATTACAATGGATCACATGCTCCTGTAGCAATATCCCTACAGACTCATTTTCCCCCTTTCCTGCACCCACCTACATTTGCCCTCTACCAATTTCAACTTCAAATTCTTTCAATGTTTTTTGTTAAGTTATTCATCATTTCTCTTGGTAACTTATTCCAATCCCTGACCCATATACCTAAAAAAGAGAATTTTCATACAGCCTTGTGCCCTGAAATCGAGTGTCAGTTTGTGGTGATGGTCATCTTTTCCCCATCCATGCATTACTTTTAATTCTTCAAGCAATACCTTTTCATGCATCATCACCAATATATGCCATGTACACTCCCATGACCCTCTTCACCCTCATTCTGTCCAATGAATCACATTCCAGCTCTTTTATGGAAAGAATTAAATTACCAGTAGACAGTAGAATTTTGGTGAAGAAAATGACAGTTAATTTAGCTTTACAGGAACAGTAGTTCCTGAGAAAATAAATATTGAAGTTTGATGAAGATTGCAGCATTGCTTGAAATTTTGATTTTCAATATTAAATACATTAAGCCCAGTAATGTAACATACACACAGCTGGGCAGAAAATTGTAAATCCATTAATTATTAATTAATGAAGTTAAAAAAATTGCAAAAATTTAACTTTTAAGTTAATCTAAAAAAGATTTAATGGTTTTCTTAACTTACTTTAAATTGAATTACCATTAACTTTAGTCTGTTACATTGGTGGTTAACATCGTTTGGTATGTTTGAATTGCGTGCCATGCCATGCTCGTACTTTCGACGAGATGGATGGTGAAGGAATAATATGTAATACAAAGTGCAAGTGTGATGCGTATATAATTGTTATGCTAGGCATGGCGTGGGTGTGAGAAGGAAACCTAGAGTTTTGGAGCATCAAACCAGCTCTCACTGCTCCTTTCTAATTCGATCGGCAATCAATTTTGATATTTTTATAATCTATCTTTTTTACTGCCAGGAAAATTTCACTTTTTAGTTGGTATTGGTTTGGTGTTCATTAGTGAAATAAGTTAATTTGTCATTCATTACATGATTACATCATGAAAACTAAACCTCTGCAATCCATTTGTGAGAGCAGCAATGCTAAAAATAGCAACCAGAATATTAAAAAACCTTGGCCACATTTATGTGATTATGTTGCACTTAAATCAAAACTAGGAGATCAGTTGATTTATGAATTCAAACTATGTTTGCCTAAACTGTCAACAATCCAGGCTGATGTGTCTAGCATTAATAATATGAAGAGAATGCATATATCCAAATATGTAAAATTTGAAGAAAAAGTAAAAGCAGAGCTAACTCATAGGAAAAAAAGAAAAATAATTCTAAGCCTTTGTAAGGTATCTATCAAATTTTATACCTGCATAACAAAATTTTATTCTCAGAACCGTCAGTTAGATGGTTATTGTATTTTATTTCATTTTTATAGTCAGTTTTACAGTTCATAAGATAGTATTTTCAATTTCAACATTCTTCAGCATTTGCCTGGCACGATATTTCGGAAGTTCATACTTAAATTATTTATTTTTAGCTAAACTATTAAAGGTGGGATATTTTTCATGATAACCAAAGTTAACATTTGCTTTAAGATCTAGCTATTTGTAAAATTTCAACACGACAGAATTATTTTTATTGTCAAGGTCAAATTAGATGATGCAAGGATTTCAGACATGCAATTTGGTATCTGATGAGCCCGCCAGAAACTATCCATATGAATGAGGAAAAGAATCCTTTTCCACAGTTCGTGAGAGAGCAGAGTCGCCAGGAATCTTTGAGAAGCAGGGAGCGTGAATACATAGACTTGTGCGTGCAGTTAGTCACCCTCAGACTGCCAGGAACCATGAACTCGATAACATGTAGCTTACTAGGCCTGCAAGTTTCATATCAAGCACTACTGAGCAAGTTTTATTTTGGAATAATGTAGATTCGTGCATCCAAGTTTTATTATAATGAAGTTTTGAAATAGCATTACGCCAAATGGGGCCTCAGGATTGTTTGAATTTACTAAACTGTGGTACAATGGGAGCGTGTGACTTACATTTATTTAATTTCTCCAACTAAAAAGTTGAACTGTGAACTATTAGGGTGTGGTCTGGCTTGAACAGTTAATCGAACTTGCAAAGTTTTCTTCTGGTAACTTGTCCTATCGCCTGTACAGTTTTTGACTTTGAAAAATCTGAAGATTATAGTCATTCAAATAACAATAAACTCGTTGACATCATTGGAACTTTTACCATTCCATAGCTTTTGGTTTAAATAAGCTATGTGGTGACTGAGTTATTATATTTAAGTCAAAACTGTAGCATCCAAAGCTACACACATCAGAGCTAAGATCAAAGTTTTATGCTCCACCCCAAGCATTAACTTTTCGTCTTATACTGTCTTCAAGTGCTGTGGATTCATCTGATGTAGATAACAGCAGAATTAATTTGTTTTCATTGCCATCTGCTAATACAAGTTTACGTCAATAAAAAATTTGGCATCATAGCTACGAGAACCATCATATTCCAAGCTGGTGTGGACCAATGTATTGCAAACCTTTTCATTGCCAACATGATTCCACTACATGTTGAAGAATCAAATACATTTGAGAAGCTGGTGAAAATCTTGAACCCCAGTAGAAACTCTTTTTCCATAAGGGCAGTTGGTAGATGTATTATTGATTCAAATCATGGTACATAGTACCTTCGTATCACTTGCAGTAATATCTATTGCAATATATAAACATCAGTTTCACTGTTGGATGGTTACCTTTTAATGGTTGACTTTAACTTATATTAAATTTGCAAAAATGTAATGCTTTAATGATTATTGAAGTTAAATTTTTAAGTAGCGGATTAACGATTAACAAAGTTAACTTTTTGATTAACTGTGCCCACCTATGAACATATGAAGATCAGAAGTTGGGGGAATTTTATAGTTTGTCTTGACAAAAAAATTAGCTCAGCAGATTAAGAATTTTAGGAGTAATGATAAATTTAGAAATTTTTAACTTTGGAAATTTATATCACCAAAACAACAGCACTTAGGAAAAAATTTCTCATAAGATGAAATAACAATTAAATTGCAGGATACATCATATTGAAGTTATAGAGTGATTTATGAAAATAAGGAATTTCTTTGTCTGATCAAACATCACTCTGATCCAAAATGCATATAAGGAAAGCTGGAAACAAGGTAAAGTGCACAGATTTCATCTGAAAATTGAATGGAGTGGATGTGTGTTTCATGCGGTGTGATGTAGTGCAGGAAATTTCTAAGTAGTAGCATCATGATGGCACAAACCAAAGCTTCCTTGAGGTTGGAGTTGTAAATTTCATCAGTTGATGGTATGAAGGAAGTTTTGCTGACTGTGGGTGTGCCTAATATGCAATCCTTACTTTTTCGGAGCTGAATTGTGATTTCTTATTCAAAACCACTGGTACCAACAAATGTAAAGGAACTTTTAAAAAAATATACCAACTTTAAAATTTTCAAGAAGTCTACAGTGTTATCAGACATATCTTTAACTATTGGGGTATAAACAATCGTTTGGCAGCCGTTTAAATTTTAGATGGTACCTGACACGGTCATAGTTCGAAGCAAGCTTGTAACACACTTACAGACATTCTTCTTCGACATAAGGAGTGCCAATAACTCAGTATTTATTGATGCAGAAACGAAAGTGGATGTAAAAAAATTAATGAAACACAAAGAATTAAATCAGAAGCTAAAATACGAGCTTCAAACAAAGGAGAGACCAATGGAAATTCTATATGAAGTACCAAAAAGTCTTGAGTTAAATGATTTAGTAGACAAAGTATATGAGAAAAACTTTGAAGCAAAACTATCAAACAAAGAGTTTACAAATCGTTTATGCCCAAAATTTAAGACAGGACCCCATGAAAAACAAATAATTCATCATGTTATAAAAGTAAGCCCAGCTATGATCAAATTATTATTAGATCAACATAAAATATATTTGGAATTCAGTGCAATCAGTTGCAAGGATTACAACATGTTACCAATCTGTGTCAAGTGCAGGGACCTCAGTCATGTGAGTGAACACTGACAAACAGGTATATAGAGACGTAGTAATTGTGGTCAGAACATTCACAAGTGTGATAAATGTGATAAGAAGTTGATGCCTCAAACTTATATCCCATGCTAGAAAAGAGGTAAGCCATGCAAAAACAAAGGAACTGCTATTACAACACCTAAACAATGGAATAGATTATGGCTAGTCTACAATACAGTTGCAGGATAGATCAAGAAATTATGGTGAATATAGCAGACCTGATATATAAATCAGTCAAAATGGTAGTTGGAAAAGTGGGTATGAAAAAACAAAAAGAAGAGAGGCAATCCCCCATCTTGTAGATGAAGAAATGCTGCAAGAACCAAAAAATTTAGGAAGAAGAAGATGATGGAAATACAGAAAATGAAAGTAAGCATCAGCGTGCAAAAGATCAGCAGAAGTGTGCAACTGGACGAAAATTTCTTCCACCTCTGATTTTGCTTATTACCCGCATTTTTTTAGAGGCAAAATATTATGTGCACCAGCAAATAAAATACCCAAACTTTGTGATAAGCAAACTGAATCCCATTACTGCAGATCCAGCGGTATTGTACACTCTGATTTCGAAGATACACTTTGGCTAACTAAACTCAAAGAAGTGCATACGCTTACAATTGCCCTCTGACATTTGACAAGAGTACTTCATCCTAACAAAATTCTTTGACCATGATTATTAAAATCATTTTTACTGATCTGATATATAATTTAATAAAATAGTAATAAGCAATAATTTTTGACCCCTCAGTGTGACTCAGTGCACTGGATTGGGGAGGTACAATGGATCATGCATGAGCCCAGGCCCCAGTGTACTAGCCAATGCTGACTGCTGTTTTTAGGTGGTTTTCTGCAGCCATCAAGGTGAACACTAGGACAGTTCCCAATCCCCATCTCATGAACTACACATTTAAAAAATAAAAAAATTACAATAATCACATGTTGAACATAGTCACATCTTTCACAGACAGATTTGCAACACTTCACTACCCCCCATTAGTATTTAGCATTACCTGGCAGGAAGTATAAAATGCGTGGTGTCAGCGAGGGCACGTAGACTTAAAACCCTAGATTCAAATTTGACCATATCAATGATGACTAAAACTCATTGAAGGCAGCTGACTTGTAAATGTTTGGGAAAAGGTAGTGAAGAAGAAGAAGCAATAATTTTTTCTTCTGTGAATCTGAATATGGTCATTTAAGATTTATGGTGCATGATTACTTTCATTTCATTTTTTAAAAGCAGAATTTTTATGATAATTTAATGTTTAAGTAAATTATAATGTTTAATAAGTTTTTATCATGGTATTTGGTTTAATCTGTACTGTAAATGCTAATGTGTTACTTGTAAGCATCTCAGAATTTGTTAAATTCTACACCTCGTCACTGCAGGGTATGGGGAACGGGAATCATACAGAAGCCGACACTGCAGCTTATAGCCCTACACAGGCTGATTTAAAATCTAAAAACTAACTTAACATGTAGTAAAAGATTTAAATAGACAGTTCATGATAAAAAGTCACCATTAAATTCACCTAAATCATTGCAATACTCAATAGTTCAGCTTGTAAACACTTTATTTTTGTTACGGGGTCATATCATCATTTTTCAACATTTTTTGACACAGTAAAAATTGTTTATAATAATAACTAACCAGGAGAAATTTTTAATAAATCAACAGTTTTAGACAAAATAAACTAAAGAAAACACGATTTTAAAACTTCGATAAACACACTTGCAGTTTCAACACCACGTAACGTCATGTTTTCAGTAATTTTCGGAGCCAAAAAATAATGTTTATGTAATAAATAAGAACAATGCACAACATGTAAAACTTTTGAAGCATCCCACACAGTCAAACAAGCACTAAATCAGTTTTAATACAATTATGCAGTAGAAAACAATGACCACAACTACAGATCACAATTGTGGATGATTTAACACATGTCAGTAAATAAAATCACTTTCAAAATGTGGAATGAATAAAGCTGGAGGCCATGCCACAGATTATTTCTCAAAATGAATAGTCCTTGAACAGTAATTTTGACAAAATAGTAAGTTTATTGGATAAAGGAAACAAAGAAACTGCCGCGAGGCACTGAAAATAAGATAGGATAGGGAAAATAAACAGTTACCCGTCACTTACCACAGATGAAGGCAGGAGGGCGAGACACGTAAAAACACAAAAACAAAAGAATTACACAATATTTCGACTTTTTAGTCTTCCTCATGTAGGAGACGAGACATATGGCAGGGGGAAAGATGTGGTCACATCCGATGTGGCAGGCTCGGATGTGACCACATCTTTCCCCCTGCCATATGTCTCGCCTCCTACATGAGGAAGACTAAAGTCGAAATATTGTGTAATTCTTTTGTTTTTGTGTTTTTACGTGTCTCGCCCTCCTGCCTTCATCTGTGGTAAGTGACGGGTAACTGTTTATTTTCCCTATCCTATCTTATTTTAAAATAGTAAGTTTAGACAAATAGCGACTTCCCGATACACCACCTCGATTTTTGTGAGATCGATAACTTTTAAAATATACCACTTACAGAGAAAATATAAACCATTCTGGAAAGCAGAGAAATCATAGAACCCAGTGACATAAGTTTTAAAGTCTGAAAGTAAAGAGATCATTAAAAAACTTGAAATACAATGACAAATTCCGGAAAGTCCCTTTGCACACACAAAAATTGTATTACTACACATTTAAACTATTTACAGTAAACTGAGTAACTTTAGAGGGATAGTTATGATAAACTAAATCAATCAACAGGCCAAACACCATACACTGTGAAATTTTGAGCACTTGAGGTTACAGAATTTTCCCGAACTATGTTTATAAGTGGATTGTTACAGATGTTTTAGGCCCGAGGGTATATAAGGGCTTGCAGTCATGAGGCTGCCACCCTTATGTCGAAAGTTATTGGAGCAGTTTTCATGCTGCGCGGAGCATTCTGGGTAGTCCAGGAAGTAGCCCAAACCACCATACTGTTTGACAGACATAATGAAAATTTTGAACGTGTGACTTGATAATTTTAAAAATGAGACTTTGAAATTTGCTTTTCATTCCTCTTAGTTACTTGCAGTTTAGGAAATGATTTGTCAGATAGCCAAAAGAGTGATTTAAAATGTGACTTTGAAGACTATAGTGAAATTTCAATCTGAACTGTGCAGCTCATTTCCTTATTAGTACTCATGAACCTTTTCATATTTTCATATATATATATATATATCAGTTGGCTGCCAGCCACCAGCGTGCTGCCTTCTGACTCCTACTGGTGAAGTTATTGGCTCGAAAATTTTATTCTATGTATGTTCGTGTTTTTTTTTTCGTGTACAACGCCGCAGGAATCCTCTTCTATCCAGATGTTTAATATATATATATATACCATAGAAGAGGATTCCTGTGGTTTCAAAACATGGAAAAAAAAATGTACACATGTAAACACGTGCAAAATTTTTGTGCCTATAGCCTTTCTTCAGTAGTAGCGAAATGGTTGCATGATGGAGGCTGCCAGCCAACTGAGTTAACCAACAAGGCTAGTAGCTCATGGTGGGGAGGAAAAACAACATAGCGGGAAGTGAGGGTAGGGGTAGAAAGGCATAAATCAGAAACCAGAAAATGATAATAAATAATAAACCTGTTCATAGGAACCTGTCACGGAAGTGCGGTATACATCAGATGATGATCCTAAATTAACTTTTACACCTTGTATGTATGTGATAAAAACTGAGAAAAATGTGCAATAAAAATATTATGAAATTTAAAATTAAGCAAAATTCAAAGTTACAAACTACAAAGATTGGCCATGGTGAGTGATGGTTCTGTGGGAAAAGGTAGGAGGTGAGGGGGGTGGGTGGAAGGGGGAAGGAAGATTGGTGCTATCTTAAATTAGTCCTGGTGGTTGTCTGGTACCCAGTTGATACTGATAAGCCAGTTCCCACCTTCTGAGTTCTGAGATGCGGTTTTTTCCGGGAGGAGTCTGATGGCGCAGAACGCGAAGCATGTGTTGAAACTGTTGGTGCTGAGTGGTGGCATGATTAGATACAGGGTGGTCAGGGTTCTGGGTGAATACCGATAGTCTGTATCTATTCATTCTGATGGCCAGTGGGTTAATTGTCAGACCTATGTAGGAGGCTGGACAATGGTTACAGGTGAGTTGATATATAAGGCGGGAGGATACACACGTGGCAAGTCCTGTGATGGAGAAGCTTTCCCCAGTTACTGGGTTGGTGAAGGTGGTGGAAGGTGGGTGCATATTGCATAGTTTGAAGTGGAATCTGTTGCAGGGAAATGAACCTTGGGGCTGTCTTGCAGGCTGGGGGGTCCTTTGTTTATGGACCAAGAGTTGGTTGAGGTTTGGAGGTCTGTTGAAGCATGTTCTGGGTGGGTGAGGGATGATTTTTGGAAGGAGGGTTCTCATCTCAGGGGAGGCTTGAAGGAAGTCATAACCTTGTCGCAGGACTCAGTTGATGGATTCCAAACCCCGGAAGTGTGGGTTGATCAAAACTGTGCTGTGGTTGGTTTTAGAGGGTTGTGGGCTGTTGATAGGTTTAGCAGGTTGTAATGTGGCCCAAGAAACTTGTTTGTGAACTAAGTCTGGTGGGTAATTGTGGGATGTCAGGGCTTCAGAAATGTTGCTAGAATACTGTTGGAGGCCCTGTTCATTGAAGCATATGTGTCTCCCCCTAATGCCAAGGCTATAGGGGAGAGAGCGTTTGATTTGAAGAGGATGGCAGCAATCATAATGAAGGTACTTTTGTAAGTTGGTGGGTTTGATATGGACAGATGAGTTGATGTAGCCATTTGTTAGGGATAGGTCGATGTCCAGGAAAGT
Source organism: Vandiemenella viatica (assembly GCA_031002005.1). Classification (NCBI taxonomy): domain Eukaryota; kingdom Metazoa; phylum Arthropoda; class Insecta; order Orthoptera; family Morabidae; genus Vandiemenella; species Vandiemenella viatica. Next base: position 35,630,745 of record JARYHS010013631.1, on the reverse strand, counting down.
GTCATATGTTTGGGAGTAAGTCCACATGAATTTCAGATTGCTGACTGGCAATATTGAGTTTATTGAAGAAACTGAGTAGGTTGTCTTCCCCATGGATCCAGATTATACAGATGTCATCAATGAATATAACCCATAAAAATGGTTTCACATAGGCTCCAGCTAAGAATGACAATTCCAGGTGGCTGAAGTAGAGGTTACCATATGGGAGAGCCATACGGGTGCCCATGGCAGTGCCGCTAACTTGGTGGTAAATTTTACCATCAAATGAGAAAAAGTTGTTGTTCAGTATTATCTCAGCCAGGGTGATTAGGATGGATCTGTTGGTGGGATGCTGGTCTAGAAAATGTTCCATCGCTCAGAGACCATGACAGTGTGGAATATTTTTTTATAGGGAGGTTACATCAACCGTTACTAGAAAGGAGTCAGGGGAAAGAGGTGTGGGTACTGTAGACAGCTGAGAGAGGAAGTGTTGGGTGTCTTTGATGTGGGAGAGGAGCTGGCTGACTATGGGCTGTAGATGCTGGTCCACCAGGGCAGTGATATACTCAGTTGGTAAATCGTATGCACCAATTATGGGTTTTCCTGCATTGCCAGGCTTATGAACTTTAGGAAGTAGGTATAGGGAAGGGTATCCACACACATACACACACTATGATTTGTTGTCTATGCTATGACACTCACAGGTACAGAAGCACTTCTTTGTTGATCCGCAGGGGCATCATCACTTGCTACTACCTCGAGCTTCAGCAGGGGCAATGCCTCACGATCCAACAGTTTAGAATTTATCACAGTCACCTCACCAGTATTTTGTCCCACCTTGAAATCATCACTGTATTTTCCAATCAGACTGTACTTCACTTTTCCAAATGTTCCTTCATCATCATCTTTTGCATAAACAGTAATAACACTGGTACCAACAGGAGAGTTTTCTGGAACTGTGACTGTGTACATTGGCTGTTTGAAAGGAATAATTGTATTATAACTGTTTCTATCATTGTTGATATGGAAGTTAAATATATCTAACCAAATAAATAACATGAATATTAAATAATTAATTAAATGTCAGCAACAATGTGAAGTGTTTTTTTTCACTGTTCCTTCAACTTTGGTGAGTGATGGATTTATTTGATCTATCCTTCCATAAAAATGTTTTTGAATGGTAAACACAACATGGTACAAACAGGGAACATAAATCCATCCATAGCTGAAGGCAGGAAGGAAGGGAAGGAAGGGAAGCAATGGACAGATGTGTGTTTCACACTAATTAGCATTCATTACTCCAGTTCACTAACTTTCATATATGGTATTTATTAATTACAAGGAGAATAATTCAGGGGTAATGAAAAGAAAACAAAAAATGATCTCTTGGATGCTTATCACAGTGAGAAGATGATTTAACAAGATGAGACAATCTGTGAGAAAATGTATGCATGTTAAGAGTTCAGAGGAGGGAGTAGGATAGGAAATACAATTTGGGACCAATCTATTATTGAACATCACCAGGCTGGAGGAGAGAGCGGGTGTATATCAGGCAGAAAATTGGCGATGAGGGCTGGATGAATATTTGCTGAAGAATTAAGATTAGTGTTTCAAATAGTCATAAATTAACACTTGACATCAGGAAAATGATGGTGGCTTAGTTTTGATTTGTAGTTAAGATTTTCATGGACTGGGACAAGTAATTGAGAGAGGTTCTAAATAATATATCATTATCAATTATGGAATTTAAAGTATAAATGCATATAATGCATAACTAGGTGCATATAGAATTTGAAATTGTTGGATAGGTTCCATCACAATTAATAATAGTAATATAATAAATAATAATATTACCTTAGAGAAAATAGGATTAATATCATTAATGTTTATAACATTCACTGTAATGTTTGTAGTGGCTGACATCTGTGATGTTTTACAGTCATAAGCAACAATAGTAAAATTTAAGTGCTTCACTTTTTCGTAATCAATCCTCTTCTTGATCTGGATAGTGCCTTTATAACAACAAAGAAAAATGATTACTGAAGCCTCATGACAGAATTGCTTTACTTAAACAATAATATTTGTTGATCTAAACATATTTTGACACCTTTCATCATAAATCATTGCAATCTCTTTTAAAAATAGATTAAGTAAACATATATGTGTGTAATAGGTATAGAAAAAGTAAAATAGTCTGAGTTTCATGAGCTACATGAAAGGTGAACAAATGCTAAAAAAGAAAAGCTCAAATAGACTGTATGATATGAAGAATCATGTATGTAAGAAAACATGTATTATTTGGTTTTTATGGTCATAGAGCATAATGTTCCTCACTATTACTGAGAACTTGAAATTCTTTAGAAAAAATACAATGAAATATGATAAATAATATGCTTGAAAAAGAAATGTGGCTTCAACACAATAAATTAGAGATGGGAATTGTTAGCAGTAAAGACAGTATAAATAAAATAAAAATAACAGAAAAATTATAAATTATAGAATAAATCTGACAGATTATTGCTAAACAACTTTTAGTTTTCTTTCTTAATGTAATATCTGATGTTTTTCGCTGTCTATTAGGCTAAAAATGCTATATTTTCCCACTCCTATACATATCTACTAATTTAATTACAGTTACACGATTTGATGTAGATTATTTTCTGAGTGTTCCAGTTTCAGTTTTGATTGCATTAACACAGATCTCTTATTCCAAGTAATAACAGCAAAAAATAATAAGAATAAAAAAAATTGAAAGGAATAACATAATCGAATAGGGAAAATAGAATGGTACTTAGGAGACTTACAACTCAATTGAAAGACATGGTGGAAAAATTACCATTATTTATTTAATATATTTATTTTTATTTGTGGAGATAAATAGGCCTGACGTAAAGTCATTCAAATTTTGCCAAACCTTATTACAAACAAATATTATTTATACTGGCTAACATATAGTGATGAAATATAACAGTAGTGGTTTGAAAGAGTGAACCATATAATGGTGGCAAATAAGGTTAAAATGATAGGGGTGAATTAGAAAGTTCCTTGTTTATTGAGGAATTCTTAAGATGAAGGCAGCATAAAACCAGGCAGGAAATGCATCACCAAAAGAGGTGGATTCAAGAACTGGAATGTTGTAGGGTAGTGCATTAATGTTCTTTATTTTGATGGATGAAATTTGATTTCCTGCAGACATTGTAATTTTTTATAATAGGATTAATATGAAAGACAATTGTCCACAAATATAGGTGGCTGTTGGCTGGATATATATTTGGATAAGACTACACTGGCTGAAGATAATAGCCAAAAAGCACAAGCTTTAGTGGTATACAGACATATGCTTTTTTCTTTAAAATTTTATAGTGATGGAGGGTGTGATAGTTCTGGGGCTTTGCTAAGTTAAGTAAGGAAACTTTTTTTTATTTTTAGAGCATTGGTAGTGGTATTTAAGGTACATAGCAATGACAGAAGATAAGGGAGGGGAAAAAGTTTCAGCAGAGATGTTCTGTGTAAGAATTGCCTCCTTTAGTCATGTTGAGAAAGTTGTATCAAACAGATAAATTTGGAGTAAACACTGGAGCAAAACTAAGATCGTGGAGGTGCGTATATGCTCAATCGGTAAAATTTTACAATCAATGTGTGAATTGCTAAAGGCTTTTTTTTAAAAAAAAAAAAAAAAAATAGTAATAATAATAAAAGTTGCTTTCAAGATAGTTGTATTTCACCAATTTTATCCAAGTTGGCAAATGAAGGTAGTTTTGGCATCAAATGCAAAAAGTGAAGAAATTTCTATATTTAAATTTTTAAGAGGCCCAAAGTGGTCATTAATTTGGGAAGTGAATGTATACGTGTTTTTCCAAGAGGAGGTCAGGAGAGTGGCCTGTTTTTTGTTTACTGAAGACATATGTTATTTAGCAGGTATAAGTTATAGAAGTGTTATTAAGTGCTGTTAGGGTATATCTGAGTAATGTTAGAAGTGTCAATGTATCAGGAAAAATAATTTAAGCAAAGATGTTGAGAAATTGTTACCTTTGTAAGTACTGTTTGTGGATAGAATTTTCTGAGAGATAACCATTGTATTACCAATCACTGAGTCTAAGTAAAAAGACATGGTGGATTAAAAGATAAGTCAACAGTTATATTTGATTAAATTAGTTTTATTTAAATATTCTGAGATGCTTTCTAACCTGAAGGTGGGATTGCAGGCATATTATTCGCTTTATGCTAAGCAGATAAGCGGTGAGTTAACCTTTTCTTAAAGAATATATATATTCTTGCCTACAAAGGCCTTTCACTTCATTGACAATTAAATCATTAAATGTCCAAAATTACTAGAGGTGAGCGACAGGAAGGAATATGGCCATAACCTTTTGAAGAGACCCTTCCAGCATTCACCTCTAGTGATTTCAGCAGACCATGGAAAATCAAAATATGGATGGTGACTTGAACCCATGTTGTCCCAAATTCCAGACCTACGTTTGGTCATAAACGATAAGATTAGTAGTTCAGATAATAAGATAAAAAGTGTCTGTACCATTATTAAAAGAGAAACAACTGTATCATCCCTTGAACATAAACCTATCTGTATATCTATAAGCATTAATGATAAACTTGTAAATGACCCCTCTTATGTAGGAAGTGCTTTCAGTAACTACTTCTTAACAGTTGCTGAAAAAATAAAAGGAAAATATATTGGGAATATGGATGCTATATCCTTGTCACCAAAAACAGCACCTATGTCTCTATTTCCCACCAGTGAAAATGAAATTGAAAAAATTATTAAATCCCTCAAAAATAAAAAGTTATTTGGTTATGATGAGATTTCAACCCATGTAGTTAAAACAATGTACCACCAGCATTAGTAGAGTTATTAGTCATATTTGTAATAGTTCTTTTGAAGAAGGTATCTTTCCTGACTCACTCAAGAAGTCAATAATCAAACCGCTTTATAAAAAGGGTGATACCTCAAAGATTGAAAATTACAGACCGATATCACTTCTACCAGCATTTTCAAAAATCTTTGAAAAAACAATGTACAGAAGGGTGTATGCAAATCTACAAAAGAATGACCTACTCAGTAAAGTTAAGTTTGGTTTTAGACAAGGTGTTTCAACAGATTCAGCAATTTTTGCTTTTGTAAACAACATACTGGAATCAATGCATAAAAAATTAAATTCCCTAGGTATATTCTGTGATCTTGCTAAGGCTTTTGCCTGTGTTGATCATGAGATTCTACTAGGTAAATTAGACCACAATGGAGTTAGTGGTAAGCCAGGACTTTGGTTTAAATCATACCCGGAAAATAGAAAGCAATGTGTATCACTGAAAGATGCTAATACAGGAGATGTTATAAACTCAGAATGGGGTATAGTTAAATGTGGTGTGCCTCAGGGTTCAATTCTTGGCCCTCTGCTGTTCTTAATCTATATAAATGATCTCCCACATATACTAGGTGATAATGAACACATGGTGCTCTCTGCAGATGATACTAGCATATCCTTGAAAGACCCATTAGCACGAAACCTCGAAAACACAGCAAATGATGTTATAAAGAAAATTAACAGGTGGTTTAATGCCAACAAACTAATACTTAATGTAGAAAAGACACAGTTACTCTAGTTTGTTACAAAAAATAAAACAAAGGACAGCTATAATGTGATATCAGAAGGAAAAGCAATCAATGAAAGCAGTTTCACAAAATTTCTGGGTGTATCTATAGATGACAAATTGAACTGGAAACAGCATATTCAACAACTTCTTAAAAAACTGAATTCTGCAACATTTTCACTGAGGGCTGAGAATAGCTAATATAGAAACCAGAAAGTTAGTATATTTTGCATATTTTCATTCCCTGCTTACTTATGGCATCTCATTCTGGGGAAACTCGTCATAAGCACAGAGGGTATTTAAATTGCAAAAGCGTGCTATAACAACTATTTGTGGAGCAAGCCCACAGACGTCGTGCAGAAATCTATTTAAAAACCTGGGTGTACTAACAATGCCAGCACAGTATGTATACTCTGTACTATCATTTGTAGTGGAAAATCCTGAACACTTCAATTTTAATGCTGACATACATAGCCATAATACCAGAAATAAATATAATATTCACAAGGATTACAAATCACTGTCAATTGTACAGAAAGGGTTAAAATTTACTGGTGCTTCCTTATTCAATGTATTACCAACAGAAATTAAATGTTATCTACAAAAACCCAACTACTTTAAGTCCAAACTGAAAGAGTTTCTGCTTCAGAACCCATTTTACTCTGTGAAAGAATTTCTTCTTGGAATTTGGTAACTAAGAATAACTGATCAAATAGTATATATGGTGTATGGAAGGGGACGGTGACAAAATTATCCACAGTTACTAAAATGATATATAGTTTTTCTTTCTGTTGAAACTTTTGAGAAATAAACTAATTACACTGTTTACAAAATTTCACTCATATAGTAACTAACATGGGATAGCATGCACTCAAAAACTGCTGTGAAAAATTATCATACTAACAGGTTTTTAAGTAATTGACTGCTTATGAGTTGTTGGTGATATAATTGATATTGCTAATAGGTGTGTGTACTGTTCCACATAAATAGCAACTAACATAATATAATATGTAGTCACAAATTACAGTGAAACTTATCATGGTAATTGGTTGGTAAGAAAATAATTGGTTATTAGATGCTGATAACAAGTGTATACACTGTTCCACATAATAAGTATTAATTAACTCGGGATTGTATTTGTAGATTACAGGAGATATTGGTTATACCAATGGTTTGTTGCTAACTTGTTGTCAATATATAATAATATTATCAATTACATGGTAATATTGACATTACTAATAAGTGTATGTAGTGTTCCACATCCCCGAGATTATTCTCACATGGGATCGAAGCGAACATATCTATCTATCTATATCATTAGATGATAAAATTGGCTGGACAGAATGCACTGAGCAGGTGTTAGGGAGAAATTTCAAAGTGTTACATTTACTGGACAGGGAAGGATGGTGAGGTATGTTCCAGAGAAATGAGGCTCAGATACTTGTTTGAATATGATGGTATATTATGGCTGTAAGATACAGAATTTGGAACAATGTAAAGGAAGGGAGCTAGACTTTTTTGTAGAAATCATATTGTATTGTAGCTGGGTTGAGAATCAATAGAAGGCAGGATGAATGGAGTGGTGGGTATACATAAGACACACATGGCTGTTAAAATATTGATAGATATTGTGTGAAGACATAGGAATGATGTGTGGAAGTTAATAGATGACTGTAATTATAACTAGGATTGAATTTTATGCACAAGGAAGCTGAAATGTTTTAGCTAGCAAGTAAAGGAATCAGAGACTGGGCAATTGTTGAATTGAATTTCTGACAAACTGCAAAAGAGTTTGATTTAATAACTCTATCAAATGCAAAAACAGGTGAACAGAGAAAGTTCTACCAGCATGTAAGTTCCTTGGCAACTAAAAACAGGAATAAACCTTTCTACTATATATTAGTGATTGAGGTCAATCACTTGCCTAAAAACCTCATACTTTTCAAGATAGTATTCAGGGTGGGCAAACATGAAATAGTTAAGCAATGGTAGACTGCTATGACCTTGAGAAGTAGCACGCCGATCAGCAAGTCACCAGTTGCCAACTGCCAGTAATTACTGCAAGTTGGTAAAATGACTTCACACAGCAGGTTAGTGAGGAGTGTTGCTCTCTCCTCACAGTGGTAATAGGAGGGGGAGGAATCTATTATAAACCCTGGGGGCAGCAATAGCGGTTCTAGCTGATAGGCTGTTTCAACATACCACATCAATGCAGAGGATATCACCGCCAGCGCCGCCAGGAAAAGGTCATAGATGAGAAGATGATGCCAGTCAGAGCAGCAATGTTATATGAAATAACAAGTAGAGAGGGAAGAAGTATGTTACATAAGATATAATGGGTACAATGATTTGGAGGGTAGTCGGTAATTAAAGGAAGATGATAAAAGGCTAGTCATGAGAATTATGGAGGAGCTGCAGTTCACTGGGTGTATTCCACAATAGTTCCCAATAGGGAAACATGCTAAATTAAAGATTGTGAAGAATTTTGATAAAAAAAACTGGAATCAATTATACAGAGATTTTGTGTATCAAAGTTATAGTAGCAAAGTGGACGTTACTAGTTAACTAGCGCAAGACAATTGGAGGGCATGGTGGATAAAACAAAGGTATTGCAGAAGAATGTAGTATTGGGTAAAGGAAGGGAGGTAATAGAAAACCTCTAATTGAAGGGTGTTAAGTAGATTATGGGGAGGTAGGCACGAAGTCTACCATAAATGGAGTATTAGGGCATCAAGGAACTGTTGATATGTACAAGGTACAAAGAACCCAAGAGGTTATAAAATAAAAGTAGGCAATCAAAGAACTCCATACTGTAAAGCCGTGCAAAGGAGAGGTGTCACGAAGAACCAGGTAAGGTTGGAAAAAATGGGCTCAAAGAATTCCACACTGTTAAGCTATGAACCAAGTATTGTCATGCAAAAAGAAGGGGGAGTGGATGAATTTGAGAGTAAAAACAGGTATAGGTGGGAATTATTGAACAGTGGAGAGGTCTTTGGCATTCAGAGAATGCTCCAGTCAACACCCAGTGAAACAATGAAGTTTGATGTCAAAAGTTGAGCAGGTATAATAGCACAGTGAAGGTGTGTAACAGCATATTTATTTGGAATATACAGCTAAATTAATTAAGAAGTTGTAGAGGAAGAGAAAAATTGGAAGTATTAATAGAGTGTATCAGCACAAATGTTCCCCTTATAATGATCAGTACCTAATTAAGAAGAAGAGTAGAAGAGAAGATCCTAGATATAAAAAGCAATGGTGTAAGAAACACAAATGTAATTAAATGTATATTCAAATCCCATATTATTATCATTCAGTGTAACTGCATATTTACATAGAATAAGCAGCAGAGAGGGTCATGAAGGGAATTTAACTAATTGGAATCATTTAAAGTAGATAATAGAAAGAAGTAACTTTTATGAATTAAAATAAAGGAGTACAATGAAAAGTACTTTGTATAGTAGACACGAGATTTGCACTCTACGCATATGTAGGTTTGTAGATAAAATGACAAGAATAAGTTAGTCTTTAAGCATTAATTTGGCATATCATTGCAGTAATGTGAGTGCTTCAGAATTAATTAGGAGTACTGTTAAAAGAAATAAGGCAATACAAATATACATAATTGTTGTATATTATATATTAAAATGTTAGGAGAAATGTGATCTCAGTCAAATGATGTTGGGCAGCGGAAAAAAATTAAGTCTTGGTGCATTCATGTAATCATGTAAACATTGATAAGCTAAGATTATATTAACATACTATTGAGTGATTACAATCTCTCGACTTATATGTTAAAGAGTAAATGTATATTTAAATCATAAGGGAGTAGTGAAAAATCAAATTAAAAGTCATCATTGTTATAAGGATAAGTGGAGCAAAGTCATAAACATTTAATTATGAGAAATCACAGCATTACTAAGTACAGCTTAGGATTTATTGTATACAGTAACCTCATACTTATTGGGTAAACTGGGGTTCGGAGAAAGAAAAGATTTAATGACAAGAACGTAGAATTAGTTCTAAAAATACATTCTGGAAAAATCATTCATGTAAGTCAGTATAGAGGTGTGCAATTAGATGCTCATTAATAACAGTGAATTAAAAGGTGCATGATTGACTCTGTTAATGGCAGGGAGAGTATAATAAAGTTTTACTAAATACCAATTAATACCTTTAGAAATGATGTAAAAAGCCCCATTGTATGTTGAAATGTCAATTTTAAGGGTATAAAGAACCACTGTATAGATAGAATTAAGAGGATGTCCCACAAATGAAAAAATTTACGAGTGTTCTAACAACCGGTAACATGGCTGGAGTGGTGAATGAAAGCATGAAGGTCGCTGAGCTGTCCTTTTAGCAGCAAGCTGATGTGACAGTCATGAAATCATGTAAACTGCTAGCTAAGCAATGTGTGGTCACAGCACATGTGGACGCCTGTGTCTGCTAAGTCATGGCAATCCAGTCCAAATCAAAACAAAATAACACAGAGTAACTATTTTAATTTGTATTTAAAAACAATCCAACACCTCAGAAACACGAAGAAAAACAAATTGAAATTAGTTTTAAGGAAAACCTGTAATTATTTTTTAAGTAAATTTGTAAATTATGTTTACAAAACAAGTCCAATGTGAAATTTGGACATGGGAAAGAAGGGAGGCGTAGTGATTGAGGACAATCACTTGCCTAAAAACCTCATGCTTTTAGTATTCAGGATGGATGACAATGTAATAGTTAAGCCATGGTAGAGTGCTATGACCTGGAGAAGTAGCATGCTGATGAGCAAGTCGCCAGTTGCCAAGCACCAGTAATTACTGCAAGCTGGCAAAATGATTTCACACAGCAGGTTAGCGAAGAATATTGCCATCTCCACACAGTGATAATAGAATGGGAATAATCTATTTAAACCCTGGGGACAGCAACAGTGGGTCTAGCTGCCTGTCTGGCTGGCTGTTTCACTGTACCACATCAACGCAGAGGGCATCATCACTGGCACTGCCAGGCAGAGGTCACAGACGAGAAGATGATGTCAGACGTCTAATACAAAGGTGGGCTCTATTGTGATAGAAGGATGTGGACAGTCAGATGGTCAAAGAATTGGTCATCCTCATGTGGGAATATTCTTGCACAGATGTTATCAACACTCCAGTTAGTTTGGGCTGTGAGGAGCCCACAAGGTATATGCTCACCCTTGTCCTTTGCGATGCCAGATAATGAAGCCCAATAAACATTGTACACATTCAAGTATGCCATCAGTCAATTCTCACATAAATAAATATGTAAATACATAATTTCAATTTACTGTAATTTATCCTAGCCTTCTCAGACATTTCTATGTTAATATCTGAATGTTCTGACCCATACAACCTGTCATGTTTTGCTGCAGGGTCTTACTTGATGAATATTCACATAAGTACCAAGGTCAACTTCTATGCTCGGCCCTTATCCACAACTCCAGTAGAAGCTTACCCTGTATGTTCCTGACATTGCAGTTGTAGAATGTGTATCTCATCAATTACAAATTTATGTAAGGTTCATTTTTTTACAACCCCTTTATTATTTTTTGTGTACTTTGTAAAACCGAATACTTGCTGGTGAGTTTTCCAAGAATGTAATTCCTTCTTAATACTTATTTATGCAATTGTAGGTTTCTGCGGCCAGAGTCAGTTGATTCTTGGCTGTCCGGGTGATGCCGCATCATGTTCATCGTAGTCGACGTTCTGCCCTGGAAGAAGACCCCAGAATGAGGGTCGAAACGTCGGCTACCATGAACATGAAGCGGCACCACCCGGACAGCCAAGAATCAACTTATTTATGCACGTTCACTTGATCTTTAACCAACTAATATTTTTGTCATGTAATGGATGATATTTGTTTTTTTATATATATATTTTATGTTGCCGATACTTTCAGAGTTTCAGTATATGATTTGGCTGTAGGTATTTACATTCTTTGTAGTCCAGCACTGAAGCATGTGCAGTTTTTCTGTATTGAATTGAAGTTAATGTTGTATCAATAATAATCTGAACTTATTTTTAATGGCTATTAATTGAAATCTCTCATTAGCATGAATCACAGTTTGTTTGGGTTTGGGTTTTTTTGTATTTAATTGGTTTCTGTGGATTATTTATGTACACTAACATTACTATGGAACCAAGTGTTGAAACCTATTAATATGTTTGCAGTCTAGGAGCATGTGAGTTGTATTATTGTTTCCCTTAAAACTTAACTTCACAGTTTCCTGTGATTCAATCATGACACTGACATTTCTGGGGAACACTGTCCACCTTTTTCCCTTAAATATTCTAATAGAAACCATCAATTACGTTGTTTATTTCATCAAAAAATTACTTTTAACCCCTTTATTACTTCAGTAATTTTAGAACCTTTAAATCCCTCCTCTAAATCCTATTTTTCCTTTGAGAATCATATGAGTTATATTTTTGAAGTAAGTACCAGTTGGACACATTTCTTTAAATTACATGAACAAAATTTTTGTTCATATACTCTAGTTTCTGGCAGCCTTTTTATACAGATATACACAGTTGTATATTGTTTGTGGCTGTAGCTCTTACAGTAGAAAGTGCAACTCATGATGAGTAATGAAACGTGACACCTGCCGCATTGTCAATTTTCAGATTTATGATAGTATGAAATCACCAGATCTGTGAAGTTTACAGCCCCATTGCAATTTATGATTGTAAAGTTTGTAAGTGTCTATGATTATTCAGTGAAAGTTGGAAGAATGTGTACAATGAACCATGCATGGACAATTTCTAATCAATGATGATCTCTTGTGTGCAATAGACAGCTAAATTAATGGAAACTGATGCTTCACAATTTATATCCTGCTACTTCACTCTCCACAAGTTAGAAGGTTTGTACTCTATGAAATTAATCCAGAAAATTTTCACTACAGTAAATTGTGTCCTTGTTGGGTTGTGAAGTTTCATTCTGAAGAACACAAAGTGAAATCATGTTCCAGTTCATGGATTTTTCAAACACATCATCACATGGTGATTATGATCTCCGTCTACATTGGAAGAGGTTTTTTGGTGTCAAAGTGTAAACAGTAGTTAAGCATTCATATACTGTAGTGGTGTGGTGGCTCTGTTGGTAAAGGCGCGTATCTGGGGAATTAAAGTTCCCTGTTGATATCCCTGTCTTAACTGCAATATTTATGGGCCTTCACCTCTGGCAAAACTTTGATTTGTTAATATGAAGTATTATTCTCCATGGTTCTGATTGCATATAAAGCTGGACATCCCTTTTACCTGGAAGGATTGCTGGGTTTGGACAGTGGTGACAGCAGTGCCTGTATGGTTAATTGAAACTCTGTGACTGGGTGGCTGAACAAATGGCCAATAATATCACACTCATTTACTTTTACAATGGTTTCCAATGTATGTGGCAGAGTTCTATAATAAGGGTCTGCAAAAACTGAACACTATGGCAAACAGTTGAATAACAATGGTGACTATGTGGGAAGGTACTTGAAGGTTGAAATTCCACATAAATTATCCAAATGTATTTCATTGTTCAGATTTTGCTGCTGATTGATCTTTACTTAAAATTCACATCTTGTGCATAACCATTCAGTGATAGCATTGAATCTGACTGTTTTATGTTGGATTGATTTTTAAATTCCTTTCATCTATCATCTAGTTGACATTATATCTTCTTCTTTTAATAAGAATAGTAACATCATTAAAGCAATGCTACAGAATAGGAGATTCTACATCACACTCCAAGGAGAGAAGAGTAGGTGGAGAAGCCAGAAGAATGGACTCCCATAGGGAAGTGTCTTATCTCCTATTCTCTATAACATCTACATGAATGACCAACCATACCCTGAAGGCAAAATGTTTATTTATGCAGACGATATGGTCATCACTGTACAGGGCAGAACTTGGGAAAAAAACTAACAGTGATACTGGAAAATCTTGGAGTTTATTGTGAAGGAAACCAACTGAGGCCAAACCCAGGTAAAACAAAGGTCTGTGCCTTCCACATTTGCCATCAGCAAGCCAGAGGACAGCTTAATATAACATGGAGAGGAGAGAGACTACACACTGCACCAGGGTTGGATTAAGACAGTGCAGGGCCCATAGCAAATGTGAAGAAGAGGCCCTAATTTTTGCCGTCCGGGGGAAAATTGTAGTGCTAAAAATAATAAAAAGCCCTCCAAAAGGTGCGAGGCCCATAGCATTTGCTACCTCCTGCTAATTGGTTAACCTGGTACTGCACTGCACAAACCCAAGTTATCTGGGAATAACATTCGACCGAACCCTATCCTTTAAACAGCAATGTCGACAGCTAAAAGAGAAGGTAAGTGCAAGGAATAACATCATTCGTAAGCTCACAGGAACAGCTTGGGGAGCACACCCTGAAGTGCTGCGCTCAACAGCCCTGGCACTTTGTTTCTCGACAGGAGAATATGTGGCACCAGTTTGGGAAGCATCTGCGCATGCCAGGTAGGTAGACATAGCTCAAAATGAAGTAGTGGGGATTGTGACCAGATGCCTCAGGCCTACACCCATAAAAAAGATCTACCCCCTAGCTGGCAAAGCTCCACCAGATATGAGACAAAGAGTAATAGGAGAGAAAGAAAGAACAAAACAAGTTTCCAACACTAGACACTACTTGTAAATGTATGGCCAAGAACTTCCTGTACCTCGCGCTGAAATCTAGGAACAGTTTCCTGAAAAGAATAGCACCTTTGGAGAACCAACCTGAGACACGCTGTATGGAGTTGTGGAGGGGTACTCTTGACCATCAGAATAATTGCCCCAAAGGAGAACTACCAGCAGGTGACAAATTAAAAAATACCACATGGTGGACACTGAACCGATTAAGATCTGGGGTCTCCAAATGTAAATTTAATTTGGTGAAATGGGGATATGAGGACAATGACAGATGTGACTGCAGGGAGGTTCAGGATCACAACACCAGCTCAGATGCGGCATCATTGGAACAGTCTGTTCAAATGAAGATCTGATTGAAGCAAATGACAAGGCGATTAAAGCAGCTGAATTTTGGGAGAAGAGAATCTGAGGTCATTTTTTCTGGACACAGAAAGTAAGTAAGTAATAAGATTAGCCTGACAAAATGTCAACTCTTCAGTGGACTTAAATGCTAACTTCCTGTGGCACTGTATTGCAAAAACCAAATACTTCATTTGTTGGGAGTGTGGAATAATTAATAAAGAAATTATAAAATTAGATCAGAAAATCTAAAATCACATACTGTAAAACTTGGCTTCAGTTTGATTTATTTTGGTTGCAAATTTTTTTCCATATTACTCATTATCTCCACAAATTACTCCCAGAACAGAAATTAAGATTTTCTAAGACAAATTACCAGTTTTGTTGCTGATTTCAAAATATTCACTCTCTGGCTCAATTGCATATCTAGCAGCTGCAGAATTAACATTAGTCCCATTGTGATTATAATCAACAACTGATCCAACAGGCTGTTCTTCCAGAATATCAGTTGTATACTGATGATGTTGCAAATGATTATCATCTACGACTCTATTGACAAGTGTACCTGAAACAGTAAAGACACATATTAGTATTGGAAATACATCAACAAATTTGTTAATTGTGACTGCTCTGTTTTGAAGGTACATCCTAAGCAGGGATCTATGGAACAAGCATAATAAATTAATAATATTACCATATAACCCACCAGTGTGACTGCTTGCATTAAGGCACTATCACACTGGATTGGGGAAGTACAACGAGACCAAGTTTGATACCTGGCCCTTGCACTGGCTGTTCTGACTGTGGTTTTTAGGCAGTTTCCCATATTCATGTAAGTGAATGCTGGGATGGTTACCATCACTGCCTCATAAACAAAAATATGTTTATCACTCAGAACACTTAGTTACTCATATCAGACAAATGACGTTACAAATATTCTGCCAGTAGGTTAAATTCTCTGGATCTCATAAATCCAGGTAGTACACATGTCCGCTCACTTCATTATTTACACTGGCCGCTTATATTCACATGGTCCTCTGTGGCTGTATCAAGGAAAATATGGGGGAACATATTACAGAATCATATTTTGGTTTATCCCTTCCACTCTATATAAACAGTTGTGATCACTGCTGATGAGACACTGTGATGAAGTGATGAGCAACTGAGGATGCCATCTTTTTGACCCTGTGTATGGTAGCATCTTTTGGGCAATGAAAAATGTCTGAATTTAATTGTTAAACATTACAACCCATACTATACTGCAGATAGCAAACTGCTCTATCACTTTTATATATGTCAAGGGAGGGGTGGCTTCCTGCAGACCGAGGTGATGGACCTTACTGATGGATGGTGGCGACAGTGTCTAACTGCCCACCTAAAAGCGTTGGCGAGTTTCCTTGGATTCTCAATGAGTGGTTCATCCTCACTGGTTACCATCTCAGTCTATACTGACAGGAGTTATGTTCTTGGATCATCAAGGGACTGATGGCCCCCACCTGATGTCCTTTCTGCATCTGTCGTGGAACCTGCAGATCCGTAGCTTGGGGGGGGGGAGGGGGAGGCTGGAGGGGGGAGGGTTGTATTGTCATATGGTCCAGTGCTTCCCTTTTTAAATGCCATACAAGATAGGAGAAGACTTGGATCAAACATATGTGTGCCAGACTGTCACACAATTGGTCACCCATCCAAACAAACAGACACTCAAACACTCAGACCGATCTTACATGGGGAGATAGCCACATTCTGCTGACTGATGCGAAGTGAGAAGAAGTGCATCTTCTCTCTTGAATGTGACGAAGAGCATCCATTTTAAATTATTGCTTCGCAAACCTGCGAGGATTTAAAAATGCCAAACCTGGTATGATGGCACAAATTCTCATTATCTAACTATTTTCACTTAATTATACTGTTTATAAATGTATCTTAGGCATACTCAGCATAAAGGGGAAGAGATAATGATTCACACTAGCAGAAGATTTGAGCTGTAAGGGAGTTGGATAGTTTCATTTTGTAGGTAAGAGAGTCAGTGACTGAAATAAAGTGGAATTACGTGTATTTACTTGAAACAGTGTAAGAATTTAAGATTAAAATTGGTGAAATGTGAACGTAGGTAAGGAAAGACATTTGGTCATGTCTTCTTTGGCACCATTTCCTAGCATTAGGTGTCGGCCGCCTTTGATGAGTTTTACTCGTCATTGGAGCTTTGACCTATTGCCAGGTCATCCTATGTACTAATGGAGGAAGAGAAGTGTTGCCACCTGTCTGCGAAATGTGTAACTATGTTCTGTGTGATTAGTGTATTTTTTGGGTGAAATGAATAGTTTAAGAGGTGGATGGCCGGTAGGCAGGAGAATGAGCTCGTGCCCGACCTATTGTATCTCCCCGATCAAACTGAGATACTTTGGCTTGTGCCATATTGGCACGTGCTAAATCAAAATTAATCATCAGGATTTTATATATATTGGAAAAATGGACATGTACAGGGTTTTAGGTTCATACGCAGTGGCGGATCCAGGATTTTGATTTTTTTTTTTTTTGGGGGGGGGGGCTTTGGCGGAATTTGGTTTGGGGAGGGCTTGTGTGGATTTCGTTTGGGCGGGGGGAGGGGCTTGAGTCGGGTAAGGGTACGCTTTATGATCATGCCGCCTTAAAAGTTCAGTCGAGCTAAAAAAAGGTCTCCAAATCTAAAAAATTACGATTTCGGTGGTAGACCCTAAATACTTTTGAAGGGGGGGCTTGAGCCCCCTAGGCCCCCCCAAACTGGATCAGCCACTGTTCCTACGTGTACTATCGAGTAGTCTGTTTTCATATCAAAAACGAAACTGTAACACAGAAATTTATGGCGTTATTCTTTTTTAATAAGTGGCGTCATTTGACACAATCAATCAATTTTTTAATGTTTATCTCAAGAAATAATGGGACGATTGTAATGAAAAATCCGACAATTTATAGCCAAGTAATTGTTCTTACATACACCAATACAATTTTAAACTAATTTTTTTTTTTTTACACTTTTTCAGCAGTTTTGAAATTTTTCAAGAAACAATGCTCTTTTAACCTATACTCTTTTTTTTTTAATCACATTTCCAATAAAATTTGCTATAAGTTTTGTCTTGAGCATCTAAAAGGTGAATAATGAAAAAATTAGAATTAGGTAGGCCTATAATCGGAATTCAACATTGTTTGATTAAGGAGTATCACCCATTTCTTTTAATGTTGCCTTATCTTATGATTAACTTAGTCATATTTTCTATAGGATTGTGTAAAAGATGTGATATCAGCTGAGCGGTAAACATACACCCATTTCTGATTAGTGGAACTCTCTACTTAAACATCGTTAATGGGAAAAGTAGCTGGGTGGGGGAAATTACACTCAAGGTAGATGAAAATGATAATAAATTGCCACTGTCGTTCAGTGTGTTAAGGATTCGCTAGCTGGATCAGGGAGGTTGTGAGCTATCCTGGCAGGGTCACCCAATCAGAGTTATCCTGGCATTTGTCCCTAAATGGCAGCTACCAATTATCCAAGAAATGGTCAGCCAATTGTAGGATAACCACATTGTTAGTGGAGGACGGCGTGTTATGCAGGCGAAAATGGCCCAATTAAACTCTCTCAACACATTCAAGAAGTTATCTCGGATAATTTTAATTACGATTTTCTGGCATATTACCACCAAAAAAAATTGAGTGGTACTGTTATGGTCGAAATACTACAGAATTTAATCAATACCATTCCTTGAAACAACTTTTAAAACACTTTTGTTACATTCAAACAAGTTTCAAATACATATAACAACTACTTTACCTTATGTAGCCCTACAGAAAGCGTTAACTCGGGCCGGACAGCATTATCCAAGCAGGGCAACACACACGCTGCCCCGCGCCCAGCTGTGTTGGCCAGCGTCAAAGGTTGTTACTCAAATATAACACTATGCCACCTCGTGAGCTGCGGCCTAAGCCATTGCGAGGCACGGGGCGGCAGATCTTTACGAGGCCCTTGTCATTTGTACAAAATATGTTAATCAAAAGTAGGTATTTCTGGTGATCGATGAAAAATACAAACGTCATAAAAAATACATTTTGAGTTTTAAAATATTATATTAAAATAGTTATTAAATGTCAACAAACAGAAAGATGAAAAATTATTAAGGGTGAACTGAGGTACATTAAGGCCTTGAAAGATATACGCAGGGATTTATAAATGATGTTTGCGGCTTTTCCTGAAACTAAAGTATTTAATTAAAGCAAAAGAATCTAACGAATAAGCTATGTAATTTTCATTTCAAAGAATAGAAAGGGCCGAAAACCTATCTTCTGTCATCGAATTCCTCAAATATGTTTTAATAATTTTTAACCATGGAATAACTTCTTTCTGCGGACACATCTGAATTACGTGTGGTGACAATAATTCTCAAGACTACTTCGATAGTTGGGTACACTTCAGTATGTGGTGTGACAGCGTCACCCACAATGAATATAATTAAGTAAATTATATTCAAAATTTTATTAATTATATTCAGTTTTTTCTTAGTTAATATTCAATCTTGTGACGTGTAAATACCGTAAATAATAGGGATTGTATGGATAAATTAAATATATATTAAACCAGGGCAGCCAGAGGTATAATTATTGTAAATTTATTTTCTGTAAAACTCGTGGCTCAGTAAGATAGTGAATGTTGGAGGCTGAAACTGCCATTTTCGGACGGTTGAGAGCGGAACAATGAACGGGTCGCCGACTTGACGACGCCGGAGCCGCACAACAGCTATGGTTCCGTTAGAGAAGGGCGCTGACCTCACCCCTCTCCGCTGCTGCGCTGAAGGTCGGGCAGAAACGCGCGAAGGGATACAGCAAATGCGAGGCGCGATATAAAACACGTGACGACGGACATGTGTAGATAACCAATCATGAACGTTTATTGGGGTTCCCAAATCTTAATGCAAGGGGATTCTGTTACATGTGGCGAGTGGGAGACAACATTGGAGAAGAAGACGAGAAGAGGCCATTTTGAGGACACTTGCTTCCGGGACGAGCTACTGAACAGACGTGTCAGCCGACACGCTCTCGTCCGGTGATCACTGTCTGGTTTTGATCACTGTCTTGCTTTGGGAAGCGAGAGGTTATATGGCATGCCTGCCATTGTCTGGAAGTTGTTTTAATAACGCGGTCGTACCCGCTTATCTGGCTTCCACAGCTGCAGTGACATTGTGCGTGTCACGCTATATCACGGCGATGCATTTATGGTAATGTACCGGATGCAGACGGTCACTATTCATTGGGTTTTATCGGACTTGTGAGCCCTTAAGCGGCACTGGGATAAGACTCTGCTCCCGCCACTAAATCACTGAGCTAGCTGATTTTAAGTTTCACTGTAAATTTCAAGCATCTTGCTAATTGTAAGTTCACTATGATGCTTTTCTTTAACTTTATACAGCGCCCCTGGGATACTCCTTTGTTACAGTATAATGTTAGCTTCAATTTTGATGGCCTGTGTTGCCATGCTGTTCATATGTTAACTTAAATATTTTATTTTGTTGAAATATTTCATTCAGTTATTGTTTGCTTTTTTTCATCGGCGGATTGTAAACGTCGGGTATTGCTTGTTTTGTTGGTCTGAATATGTTTAACGTAAAGTTAACTATTACCCGACCTTGTATAAGCCATAAGAATCAATAAATGGGATGTTATTTTGTGTCTAATATTCATGGTTCTGGTTCCTTTTAGATCACCCATAGTATATTTTAAATGCATTATTAATTATTATTGTATTGATATTAATCCCCCCTCCCTTTTTATGCAACTTAGATTCTCACCAACGAGCCCCTATAAATGGTCTCATTACAAGTAATTCAGTTAATGTTTTTTTTCTATTATTATCTCGTCACCGAGATAACGTCGTCGTTTTCTTCGCATACACGGATAAACATATTCAGTTCTTCATAGAATTCTTGTCCATCAATATCAGATGTTTCTCCTACTGTTATACAAATGTGACATTGAATAAATCTAAATGAAAAATTTTGATTAGTTAGTTAGTAATATATACTATACTATCAATTAACCAAATTTATTTTATTGTCATCACTAATACGAACTAGCTAAAGATAAAATAATTTTTTTAAACATAAACTTTAATCAACTCGGGTAACTGCGCGAGGCCCCTCCAAGAGCGAAGCCCTGTTCGTCACTCGCAAAGGCCGCCTCTGCACCCCGTTTACTGAAAAAACCTAACAAAAATCCAAATCAAGTTACAAACATTATTCAGGATACTTTTTTTAATGACATTTGGCCTAGTTAGCCATACAGCCAGTGTTTCTCTTACAATGAATACATTTCATTTCAGTGTGATTATTTTCCAGCTTCTGTAAGGATGACAGAGGACGAATACAACATTCAATTAAAACCAGCCATGCCCCCGGCCGGACTCGAACTGGCGACCTCTGCAACTCGAAGCAAGCACGCTACCCCTACGCTGAAGGAGTCGGCATTCAGGATACTTATTAATATTATAAATGCAAAATTAATTCTGTCTCTCTCTGTCTGTTTGTTTGTTACTGTTTCAGGGCTAAACGGCTAATTCGATCGTTATGAAATTTGACAACGAGATGCTATTTGTGTTTAGGAAGGACATAGGATACTATTTTCTGTATAGATAATATATACTAAAAGCTAACTGAACTGTTAAAGACAGACGCATTGGATATATATGTCTCCGTAATAGTTGCGAACAGAGTGGGCAGGTAGCGCATTCGATAGGGTGCTTGCTTTCTAACTCTTCCGGTGTGGTCTCCGGATCAAATCCCGCTGTGAGCAAAAAATTTAAGAATAATTTTTCATCTTATGAGCCACGCCTGGAAGTTCCGTCATAAGGTTTCCATTTTGAAATGTAGGTCCCATAAATTGACGGGTAGAATGTGTTGCAAATCGCAGGCGACTGAACAGTGCCGTAAGCGTTTACTTTATTTACGCTATACTGGTCCCTCGGGCTTTGTTACTCTAGCAGGCAGTTTATGTGTGATCTACACTAAAAACGTTATAAATGCGAAAGTAAGTCTCTCCCTATTTGTTACGTTTTTACAACTAAATGGCTATACGGATATTGATCGAATTTGAAAAGGAAATACTTTGTATACTTTTTAAGGACACAGGACACATTTTTACGCTATGAATAACAGTTTTAGTCATGAAGTTTAGATAACTTATCGAATTGTGACAGGCAGACGGATACTTGTGTAAGCCTGTAATGTTAAATCGATCGCTCAGGTTGTTCTTCTCTCGCAGACAGTGTATCATCTGCTAATAAATTTCATTAAGAGACAAACCTTATTATTTAGTATAGATGTCTATTTGCGTTGCACGGTACTATTACTTTCTGTTTGCCTAAAAGTTTCTGACATCAGTTTTGCCTAAACTAGACCTGAGGTGTGGCTCTGGCAGTGCATTAGCATCTAAAGTTATTAGAACCCAAGATTCTGAGGCTCATGCTGAATAAAGAAGAGAAGTTGAAATTAAAGCCGTCCTCAGTTAAACCCTAACTCCCCGTACCTTGTTTTTTTTTTCTGTCATTAAACATGTTGGAGAATGATTCTCGTTATGAGACAGGTTCAACGGTAGAATAGTATGGTGAAGTCTTTCCCTTCATATTTTGCCGACCCGATGTTGTTTGGGACAAATTTTACGTAACCTACAGCTTCTAGCAATGAAATTCTAAGGCCACGCATATAAAGTAGCTGGTAACAGGTGGTAATTAATAAATGCAACATAATTCAATATTATTAATAATAACAGTAAATTAATAATAGAACAAATTATTAGGGCACAGTTGCTTTTTTTAAAAAATGCTTAACGTCTCTTAACAGCGAGGTCTTTAGAGACGGGAAAGGATGTGGGGCAAGGAATGGGAAGGAATTCGGCCATGGCCTTTTGAAGGAAGCATCCCGGCATTTGCCTGGAGTGATTTGGGAAACCATGGAAAACCCAAATATGGATGCCCCGACGGGGATTCAAACCGCCGCCGTCCTCCAGAATGCGAGGCCAGAACGCTAACCGCTACATCACCAACCTCGGTATAAGGGTGTAGTGATAATGTTACAAGGTACGGGGTTCGAGTCGTGGTCCCCTCGTACCGGCTGTCCCGATTTCCCGCATTGATCTATTTCTAGGCGAATGCTGGGACGGTATCAACTCTCAATCTCATGAACTACATAACTGATAAACGAAAATATTCCTGCCATACAGAACATGAGAAGTTACATGTTTCGCTGACAGATGGAATCATAGACTTTTCTCCACTAGATTAAGCACGCCGGGGCTAATATATTTATTGCTTCTGGCTTGACGCCACGGCGATGTCGAAGTCATTGAGAGAAAGAAACGAGAGTAAATTCGGTCATGGCTTTTTGAAGGAACCATTCCGAGATTCTCCTGGAGTGATTTTGGGAAACCACGTAAAACCCAAATCTAGGTAACCAGACTGGGATTCAAACCGGCGTCCTCCAGCATTCGAGGCCTGAGCGTTACCGGTCCTACACCACGCGAAGTCCAGGACTAACAAACCCGGCCTGAATTCGGGCAAGACCCAAGTCCTTCACATACTCATGATTCATACTGGTGGCTTGTGCACAACAGAGGGCCATGGCACATGGTCCTTTTAGACCTGATCGATAAATAAATAAATAAAAAGGGACGAATAGACGACTGGGGAAATTGCCATCAGAACATGAGCTGTACAGCAATTCAGTTCACCTAGAGACTTCTTCAGTCGGCTTTCAATATTTGTATTCTCCGTTAGTGCTTTTCGTTTGTCTGCTATGGCAGTGTGCTGTCGATATCTTTTTATAACGGCCAACCATTTTATAAACACTGGAATGGTCATAAAGCATTGTTGTTATGGATATTGCGACGGTAATGCTACAACTGTTCGTAAAGCTTCTGTTACATGAAAGAAGGACTAGTGATAAATCTCTTCTACTGAAAACTAGCCACTACCGACCATTCCTTGATTTTGTATAATGCTACTAGACAATAGTATAAAACATATAAATATCTTTGCTTATAGCTTCTCGCCTTGTCGACGTTGAGGTCATTAGAGGCGAGAAAGTAGTGGGAACAAGGAACGAGAAGGAATTCATCCATTGCCGTTTTTTTTGAAGGCAGCATCCCGATATTCGCCTGGAGTGATTTGGGGAAAACCCAAATCTGGATGCCCGCGTCCTCCCTAATGCGGGGCCAGAACGTTACCGCTCACCTGTCACGCTCGGTGTAGGAGAATAATAGCTCTTCGTTTGGGTTCAGGCAGTTGGAGTGTATGGAGGATGTCTTTAGCACTATCAATCCGTTTACTAATATGGCGTTGAGATTAGAGTTAGTGAATTTTATGATGGCTTGCGCAATGAACAAAGTTCATTTTTTGGAGCTTATTTTTATGAACATTTTATTTATTTTTAAAAAAGGCCGGTATATTTAACATTCACAATTTGTGCTGATGAAACTCCTAAATCGATTCGTTGTTTGGGTCTAAGTAGAAAATATTAGACAGACCTTAATTTTTGTATGGTTGATTTGTATTTATAGATTGCTACTGATAAACATAATCAAAATGTTTCAACAACAAGACAGTGAAGTGGCAGATATGTCGATATTCAATTGGCACCACAGTCACCCGGAGCAAACTGACGGAACGTGGTCATTAATATTCCGGAAGGCGGCTTCGTGAATCGTAATGGGCTGCTATTTGCGGCGCCACAGCTGCTGGCAAGTGACGAGAGAAGTGCTCTGTGGCTGTACGAATTATTAAAACAACCGAGGCCAACCGGAACTGGGAATTACCATTTAGAATGGCGCGGCCTGTTTTACTGCAGTATGCAGCCATGAATGAGTGCTTATTGACATGCAAATGAAACCAACGCAACTGCGCGGTATTATATATATTTCTTGATTTGGTGCACGACCGATGTTACGAGAAATAATAATGAAACTACGGATTCCTTCATCTTGAACACGAAAAAATTGCTATTTACCTGTTCTACATTCAGAAGAAGCTATAAAAAAAACTTGATTCTTTGCCTGTGTATCAACTCTACATACGTTCTCGGGAATCCCAGCGAAAGATGCGACATCGCATCGAATTGACGCTCTTTGATAAAATTTTTTTTTCCGTTGTGAAAGTGCTTGAATGTCCATTTAACGAATCGTTTTGTGAGACTATCTTACAGATTTAAAACCGTCAAAATCTGATTAAGTGCTACATATAGTCGTTGTTGAAAGACTTCTTAAATCTTAAACATCTTGCTTTCAATAGAAGAAAAGTATCCTTGAGATGTAGTTGGTGCTGTAGCTTAAACTCTACAGAGAAAATTTAGATTCTAATGGCCAATCAGCTTCGGTCTCCCCTCCAATTTGGCTGATTATTTCATATGATAATTATTACTTTCATTTCACTATGATTTTTAAGATAAATATCTGCGAGAGGTGGGGCTAAGTAAAGGTAGATAAGGACAACATAATTTCACGATTACTAAACATCTAGATTGAACGATTTGTGACTGTAGATGAGACCCCGGTCCATCGCTTTAATCGAGAAGTAAAGCAAGAGTCACTGCAGTGTATGCGCGCCAGTTTCCTCCTTCAAAGAAGATCAAGATTGCAGGGTATAGGATGGTGTCTTTATTTTTGAGGATTCTGAATGTGTTTTGTTCAAACATTTCCTCAACAGAGCGAAACCATCACAAAGGCACATTACGCTAACCTTTCAAAGAAACTGTTAACAGCTATCAACCAGCTATATGCCAGAAAAATGCTCCCAATCATAAATCACTCATTTCCAGTATGTTAGTAACTCCTTCCCTGTCCATCCAGTCTGGTCACTTCAGACTTTTTTCCAAATCTAGACCATAAGTTTTTTTTTTTTTTTGGCATCCACTTCAAATCAAATGATCTCAAATGTGGTTTCACCACATTTTTCACAGCCTGTGGAATCCTTTAAGCAATATAAAAGCAATAAAAATTCTCTGCAGGAAGTCTGGAGACCAGAGTGGAATATATTGAAAAGTAGACCACGGATTTTCTTATAGCTCGTGTTCAGTATCGAAGGACCACTGTATTTACGTTATTTTAGGGAAACACTACATTTGAATTGTTTGCTTGGCTCTCCGGGTGCAGCTCCGTCGAATTATCAAAACGTAACGTTACAATCATAGTATTATTTCTTCTACCACACTACGGTGACTGAAGCAGGAAATCATTTATTACAACCGTGGAAGCCTGATTGCATTTTGATTAAAATCTTAGACTACCATGTTTTAAAGCAGAGAAGTCACATTGTAAGTGTTGAAAAAAATGTGCATTTGTATGCTGATATAACTTGTCATGACGATAAACAACTTCCACATCTGCTAGAGCACACAGACCGAAACACGATTGTTCTGCTTTTTTGCAATGCTTGTCAGAGGGCTTATCTAAATCGTCGTTTTTCGTTAGATCCAAAGTGGTTAACTATCTCCCATGGTTGGTCGTCGGTTTCCTGGCGTTGCGCACTTCTTGGATGCACTCTATATGTAAATCCAGTATCTACCGTCAGGATGGGCTCACCAAGGACAGGATCTGAAGAGCATCGTATTGGCCACGGGCTACTGTGGGCTGCGGACTTGTTAGGGGCTACGCAGCGCGCAACTGCAAAGAACGGACCAATGTAATGACACTGTCACGTCCACAGTGGCGGATCTAGGATTTTTCCGAACCGGGGCAAAACCTTCACGCTGGCGCCCCCCCCCCCTTCCACCCCCTAAAGAAAACACCACACACAGTCAGAATACATAACGCACGAGGCACACTGTACTAACAATTGCAGTCCCTAGCAAAATTTACACTAAATGTTCCTACAACTTCACTAGTCGAGCATTCATTTCCGCGAAAGAGTCTATACCTTCATCAAAATTCGTCTCATAAGCTTTTCTATTTTCGATTGATAAGATCGCGAGGCTAGAAAGACGTTGCTGGCTCATTGTTGATCGCAGGTAAGTTTTTATGATTTTTAGTTTACTAAAACTCCGTTCGCAGCTTGCGGACGTCGTTGGTAACGTGCAGTATATTCTCAGAGCTATACAAATATTAGAAAAGGCTTCCTGCAAGTCATTTTTACACATGTGTTGCAACAATTGGAATGGACTAGTTGTCTCATCGATTCCAATTAAAAATGGAGCTTGTTGTGTAAACACGGCAAGTTCTTCGCAGAAATCAATTCCTTGGAGTATCTGCTTGCTAGAAGGACTCCATTTTTTTTGGAGAACTTCTGTGGACATATTTACCAACGTGTGGCCACCAAGGAAGGCAAAGTTTTCATTTAGTTTTATTGCACTTTCTACCCTTATTCCTATTTCTGTTAAAATTCTGTCAATTACAACTTTCATATCTTTGGAAAACAGCTGTGTGGTCTAATGCTTTTGATTCGTCCTCGCAGATTTCGTCGTGTTGCCTCTTTCGTTTGGTAATTCGTTTACTTTTGAGTATCGAAACGATTCCCAATTTTTGTGCTACAGGTGTAGCTTCTTTGATACACTATTCTATCGGCTTTAGTCTGATTTCTTCCAATATGTTAATAAGCCCTTTCATTAGTGACACAGAACGCGAAAGGATTAATTATGTCCTCCTTTTGTATTTTCACGTTTACTCCATTAATTTCTAGAAAAAGGTTAGCCCAAATTGTTAATTTCAGGATAAATTTAAAATCCAATACATCATGCAAGAGATGAGCGAATTCATGCTTAGATTCTGCAGCCAGAGAAGATTCTTCAATTTCCTCCAGTGTTTTGACAACTTCAGGTAAATTATTCAACAGGGCTGTAACAGCAAGGTTTTTGGCCGACCATCTTGTCTGGCTACTACCTTTTAAGTTGGTTTTTGTACATTTTTTAATTATTTTCCACCGCATAGTGGATCTAACGAAGATGCAATAAAGTTTTTGTACAAGTCCAAATAGACTAAAAAAAAAAGATTATATTGTCTCGTCCTGCATAAGACTGTAAGCGAAAATAAGTTAGTAATCCAAATTTTTCTAAAAACAATTTATATTTCAACTACCATAAAAAAAACTGGTATTTTCAGGAACGTTCTGGACTCGCATTCGGGAGGACGCGGGTTCGAATCCCCGTCCGGGCATCCAGATTTGGGTTTTCCATGGTTTCCCAAAATCACTCCAGGCGAATGCCGGGATGCTTCCTTCAAAAGGCCATGGCCGAATTCCTTCCCGTTCTTGTCCCAATCCTATCCCGCCTCTAATGACCTCGCTGTCGACGAGGCGTAAAGCCCAAGCAAAAAAAAAAAAAAAAAAAGTTAGGATATGGTTGCTTAACAGCCTATTCCCTAAATACGTTTTCGGAGAGCGACGTTTTATGAGTGCTTTATTGTAGGTATATGCCTTGAGAAACGGCGGTATATGTTAATAACAACTGATATGTTTGGTTCATAATATATACAGAGGTAAGAAATAAGGCCCATATAAGTTAATGATCAGAAATTTTTCCTCAGATTGACAAATGATGAGAAACGCTGAGATATTTGATAATGATAGATTCTTCCTTACATGTTAAAGGTTCGTTTCCAGTATTAAATATTTAAACTCGTTCAGCACAAAAGTAGATATTAAAAAAAAACTGGGCTAATCACTCGAACGCAGCTGCAAGAATGCGAACATCAGATGGCATAATTTATAAATCCAAGAATATCGGAAGTTCCCGCTAAAAATGACGGAATGAATTCAATTCCATGAATAGAGCTTTGTTTTAAGGCCGCTCTGTCACAGAACAATGAATTTTCCGTCCTTTCAAGTTGCCGCCGCGGTCAGTGTACCACGGCGCTTGACCTAAAAAAAGGGTCAGCAGCACATGAATATTTCGCCCTGGTGCTTATAAGATGCCACCAATACATGATTTTGGCGCCCCCCTGAAGTTGTCGCCCGGGGCAAGAGCCCCGGTTTGACCCCCCCTAGATCCGGCACTGCACGTCCACATAAGGAAAAACAGCGCCACAGTCCAAAGATCATTGAGAAAAAATAGGTGTTTAGATTCTTCATGCAACTAATGCACGGCACTAACTGCAATAGAGTTGAGAGAAAGCTTTTCCTGTGTGTTCGTATTTCTGCTAATATTGCGAATACTCGAAGACCTTCAGCTCCTGCATAGGTACAAACTTGCAGATTTCCTTTGGGGGCTGTGGAAGGCGTATTAGTTAACAAATTTGTAGTTAAGTTTTAAAATTACATCTGAAAAAATAAAAACATAGTGGGCTCCTACAGTTCATTTCAACTTCATTACTTCGCTTATTTATTCTTAATTTTATTTCCACTAGTACTTCTCATAATCCTTGTCTTTATTCAGTACAGAAGTAGGTAAAATACTTTCGTTAATAAGATTATACTATAGGAAACGTGTAGCAATAGCTGAAGCATATATTATGGACACATATCTGTTACAAGAACAATTTTGAAAAATTATACACATTTAGTTCGAGTTCTACAGTCTCAAAAATTCCTCTTATGCACCAAAAGAAACAAAAATTACAGTGTACAGTTTTTATAAACTAAGGTCCTTAAATTACGCATCACAACTCATCTCCTCCGAATAATTTTAAAAGAAAATGCTGTCGATTTAATATTAATTTATATTCTAAACTAGCTTTATTTTAAAATACTGGGTAAACGGGGTGATTGAATCTGTAAAGACAACATTTAGGGTGGTTATGGATTATAAATACTGTAGATTTTACCTTAACTTAAGTCAATAATATATAAAAATAAGTTTTCCTTTTTAGTTGAACATTTTTGGTAATTTGTTCTATAGTTATGAACATGATTACATTTTAAATGTACCCACATTCTGACTGTCGGATTTGTCATAATAATTGTTTTGCACGCTTTACTATTTCTTTCATAAACTCAAAAATTGCACTGAATATTGAAATATTCTGGGGCTCATTCGTAACAGTTGCTGGAATAATAATGTATTTTATTACAAAATATAATCTTAACATTTACAGCAACCATCCAAGACACTCCTTATATAGCTTAAAAACATTCTGGCTTTTTTAGTATCGTACATACCTATAACACCACACAGTACAACAGAACCAGGCCTACCTGAACGAAATTCTGTTTTTATCTACTTTAAATCTGGATAAATGTAAAACTGGATTATATTTTACTGCTTGGTATTGGTTCAGAGTACAACACCACATGGATAAACAACATTATTTTGCTGTTCGTTGATCCAACGCATTGTGTTCCTACACTGAGCCTGCCCAGAAGTATTCAACTGCCACTGTTTTACCACGATAGGAGAGACGAGAGCAGAGCAGGGCGGCAGTTTAAGTTGGGGTCGCTTTGAATCGACTTGTTAACTGGAGTTGGAGCGCACAAGCTGGTATTCCGCATATAAATCCAATCGTGATCAACTCAGAGAGATTGTTTTAGAGACAACTGCAACACAGATTTAAATGAACAACTTCAGCGATATAAGAAAACTTTGACGCCTTCATCTTTTTTGTTTCTCTTTGAAAACAGATTGATTCCTATAGGTTCTGATAAGGTAAAACTTAATATTATCATTCTGGTAGTGTGTTATAAAGTGGAATATTATCATTATTGTGATAATTTGTTGTAAAATTTAAAAAAAAAAAACCGCCTAAGCTTATTACAAATGAAGGTTTTAAATTATACGAATACATATCGTATCAGTGACTATTTTAAGTGATGTCTCTTTGACGGTCTTAATTTATGAAATTAATTAGTACAATTTTATTCTGCGTTTGGAATACACTTTTCTCATATACAAGAAGTAAAATATTAATTTTTATCAATTATTGTAAATTTAAAAAGTGTCATAAAAGATGTCACAAAAATATGCTGAAAAAATGTAAATCGTCAAGCTATGATCCAATTTAAAGTTCAACAATTAGTCGAAACTCTGTTACCAGCTGGTCGTAAGTCCATAATAAAGTTTTTCTTTGTATTTTTGGTTCCAATTCTTTTCGTCTTGCAAGTACCTCTTCGTTTAAAGGTATAATTACAATAAACATTTATGGTTAAGATTTATAGTTTTTCCCCACTGTTCTATCTCTTAATGTATTACTGAATGATTGCTTAGATATATCATTAATACTACTATCTATTTTTTTTAGAGATTCTTTTATAAACTCATTATCTCGTTCATC
Source organism: Vandiemenella viatica (assembly GCA_031002005.1). Lineage (NCBI taxonomy): Eukaryota > Metazoa > Arthropoda > Insecta > Orthoptera > Morabidae > Vandiemenella > Vandiemenella viatica. The sequence continues at coordinate 35,599,975 of JARYHS010013631.1, read as the reverse complement.
ATTTCAAAATCTATTCATATCAGTCTTAATATACAACGGGCTTTTAACTGAATTACGTTTCAAATGCTTCTCGACCTTTGCTTCTCGTGTCTCTTGTTATTTCGGTTTTTCAAAAATTCAGTTTATTCTTTTCACCTCTTCTGTAAAAAATTTATGCATGGGTATGAATTTTTAAGACTCTTTTTAGAAACCTATAGATATCATAAATGTATTTTTCTACATGATGCATACCACTAATGTTAATTAAATTTCGTGCAGCTCTGATTTTATTTACTCTTTTTCTGGTATCTTTTCCGCATTATTTTCTGTTTTGATTGTACAGCAATGAATAATAATTGTGGATACTGAATACTATCTTTTAATACTTAAATGAGAGTTATCATATTCTCCAGCTTCTGATTTCTTCAGAAGATGATCTTTTTTTGGGGAAATTTTTTGTCTACTTACTCGTAACGTTTAAATATGATTTAAATCATCTTGTCCTTACTGCTTCTGTTACAGATTTTGATAATTTTGATGCTATCTCAACTACATGAAGTAGATAAAAAAATTACATGAATAATACTTCTGTATGAGAGGCCAGTGATACAAAATAGAACGACACACACACTTGGAGTTGCGAAACAACTAACAGCCACGACAACTCAGTTTTGTGTCAGCTGATAGTCTATGTGCTTTATATTATTTTTTATGTCTTACTATTTCCCATAATTTTCTGTCACGTTGACATGTTGACATGCCGAATAAAATTACATTGATAGCCGCGAAAAACTTAGGAATGAGAAACGGGGAATTAGTGGGAGAAATAAAAAATGGTAGCAATGTGTTGGCCTAAGAACAATAATTGGAAAGAACTATTTGGAAGCTAGATGCATACTGACTTAAAACAGGAGCTATAATAAACTGGTTAACTTTCGAACTTCGTCAAACGGAATCGAAAACGCAATTTTTAATTGGTACACAAATAACAAAAATACTAAGAAAAATATTAAGAATATACGGCAGGAGGAGCGGAACGCGAATAATTTCACAATAAAAGGGAAGCAAAGGAAGTCTAGTCGTTATTTCTATTTCGGAAGGGGACAGTGAGCAACCTGTTCCTAATAAAAAAGATAATTATGTTAATGGGAAGAACTACATACGAAACAGAAATGCCTTAAAGCACTCTGTTTTTATCAAAGCGATAGCGTTTTTACCAAAAATTGTGGTTATTTTGGGAAAAGATATGATGGTTACGAGATAAACTATAGCAACTTCTTCGCTGAGGAATCATAGAACTTCTTGTTATTGAGGTTGTGGACTGGATAAACTAAAGGTGATTAGAGACAAAGAAATGGTAAAAAAAGCTCAGGTTGTGATACTACTCACCATAACTTAATCAGAAGATGCAAGTTGTGTCTAAGATTGGAGCTGATCACGAACGTGTTTACCGACAAACCAAGATACTCTAAGAAACTACAAGTTTGATAGCTTCATATCTGGTGGTAATATTACGTATTGCATTATCAAAAATTGTTGAAAATGAGTAATGTTAGAAATATACAGTTTTCGAAACAACTCGGAACTTGTAATAGAACGAGGCTTTTTCCTTTTCCTACAAACGCATTTTTTTTGTATGTTGGCTTGTATTCACAGCTTGTCGTGATCTAGCTTATCCGGCTGATTTGTTGCTATCAAGTATTGACACATGGACACATAGACACTACAACACGGACAATACATTCACAGACACAACACTAAACACCCATGCCCTCGGCCGGACTCGAACCGGCGACCTTCGGCACGTGGAGCTAGTACTCAAGCCCTTACGCTACCGAGGCCGGCGCGCGTGAAAGTTGAGTAAGGTTCAGTGCGGCAGCTTGCGTGGGGGAATGAAACAATTTAAGGAAGGAACGTCCTAGATAGCGGCACTGCCTCCAGGGTTCCGTGCTACACAGTGGCATTTGTTTTCATGAATACAGCCAGAACTGCATGGGTTGCGAGAGTGGACAGTTAAATAATGAAAGCTGATCCAATAAATGTTCAACAGCTCAACACTAATGAACTAAACATGAATAATCCTGAAAATATTATTTCTATGCTACAGGATTTACTAATTGAATTTGTATCGTATTTAAGGTAGATGAAATTGATGATTTTACTCATGTGAATAAATTTTTTTATGTATTATTGTCAAATATGAATGATAAGAAATAAAAGAGCGCAGAAAGTTCACTGAATTTGCACACCAACAAATGAGGGCTAGTCGTGTCGTAATGTTTAGAAAAACCACACAATTGTTACTCGACGTTCACAAAGAAATATAACAATTTTTAACTCTCAAGTAGACACACATAAAAAGATCGAAACGGAACTCAATAGATTCATAAATGTGAAAATTAGCTTAAATAGATACTAGGCACGATTGAACTGCTTTTAGTTTCTTTGGAATATTGAGGGAGTAAGAATAGGGGAGAGTGTAAACATAGAAGCTACTTATGTGTCGTAATGGCAGGGTAGCTGAACCTGTACCACCGTGTTGCCGAATGAGTCAGGCGCTGCAGAACGCGCCGAATCGAACGGAGCTGTTATGTTATCGTGTGCTATACTCACCGTGAACGAGTTGTGTAGAACACAGCAGCAGCAGCAACAGCCTTTGCCTGGCGGTCGTCATTATCCTGTAACACACATAAGCGTCGAGATCATTTTTAGTCAGAATGTCACCATCTGTTTTCATCTATTTTACCCTCGTAACCCAAGTTTGTTAGCCAACTTCATAGTTACTGTTTCCTTAGAATGGCACCAACAAATGGTTTGCCATCGTTTTTTCTGGCCAAATTGGTACTAACGGAAAAAAAATGTTAGTTTTTTCCGACAATAAAATCGAAGGATTATATTAGATTGTATACTGCAATCCATCATTAGACAAAGATTTCTTTTTTCCGTGGATTCGATTATCCGCAGTAAAGAGATTGCCCAAAAACATTTGGAAAATTTTGTAGCAAGATGTAGCGCGGCGTTTGTGGGATTGGCGTCGAGTACCAAAAACATGCTATTTCCTGCCAACGCGAATGGTCGTATGATAAAGTCTATACTTCTTTATAAATCAGCGAGTTCACGTTTCTTATGGGGTGATGAAAAAACAGTTTACCAGTGTTTTTAAAGGACAATAACAAAGTCTGACTAGCAGCATCCAATTTTAGTGATTGGTTTAAGAATTATATTGTTCCAGGAGTAGAGGCTCACTTAAGTTAAATAAAAGTACTGTTTATAATTCTTCTGTTGTTTGATAATGCATCTGATTGTTGAAGTAATGTTTTTTTTCCACCAAGCCCTATTTAACTTCTTAGATTAAGTAATAAATGCAGATTTTAAGATCTATTGCGTGTGAAGTACTTTCAAAGGTGTGCTGAAAGATACGGAAGATTAATTATGATTGACAGCCACACAAATCTGACAAAACTATGAAAGTTATTAGAAATGTGACGTCAACGCAAGGGAGTCGGTTGATGAGATTAAACCCGGTAACGAATCTTACGTATTACATTTCAGGGTAGATATTTAACTCTTCGTGTTTACATCGCGTAATATTTACTTCTGTAGTACCTCGTTCCCAATCGCTGTACGGAAATGAAGTTTTATGGTTTCCTCGGAAGATTCGATAGGGACAAATCCCGGTGGTTCCTTAGTAAAGGACAGGACGGTTTCCCTTGTCAACAATTCTCTCAGAGTTCCAGTGATCATGGTTTCATGAAGCCCGCAGATTCGACCCAGGTTACTCTCGTGAAAATTAACAACAAAAATTCGTTTTAGCAACAGTTTGTAAATTAAGCGCTAGTCATTAATAACTATCGCATTTCGGGGTGAAATGCAGGGTGATGAGTAAAAGCGCCAATACCAACGTTCTAAGTTAGAAAACGTCGGTAATGAAGCTCTGTGCACTAAACCGATTAATTAAACAACACAGGTGGCTGTTGTAACGAGTTACGTTTCAAATCGAACGTCGATCTGAAGAGCTAATACCCAGTAATTACGGGCATTTTCGATAAGCTTCGATTAGCGCAACAAATTACAATTATAGCATCATTTGCAATTGGCACAGACGTATACATTTCGCTACAGAATTCGACAGATTGTACCAGGACAACATGTTCCTTCGATAGTCGAGATACAGGAGAATCTACTTTAATAAAGATGAAGTTTGATTTGTTACTTGTTTCTTACTAGTCTTAAATATGTGTGTGCCATACTTTGTATCAGGACGTAGGTGGTTACTATATATAATGCTACCACTCAGTAGTAACGCCCCGCTATAATTGTACCTGGCGTGATTTCCTCTTACTTCCACCAGGGTAAAGGGGGGGGGGGGAGTGCAGAATCATGTTTGAAGGCGCAGTGATTTCAAGTTTTTTCCATGACTCCGAAAATTCGTGGATCCGTCACGGAGAAATAATGTACCGAAACCTCTCCCAACCAAGTTCAGATTGATACAAATATATGTTGTATGAGTCGTGATAAAGACTGTTGAGCATTAGAGTTTACATCAGTATGGCTGGTACAGTTTTTGCCATCGTATTCACCGGCTAGTTAAGCCTCGTGACCAGGGAACGGAAGGTCTCCGGTTAGAATCGCTGTTTCGGATGGAATTTTTACAAGCCTTAAAAATGAACTTTATGTCTGGCAAAGCTTTGTTTTGTTCGTGTGAAGAACAGCAGGACGTTTGGTGGTTTATAGGTCCCATTTATCCTTTAGGATTTACCCTGATAGGGAAGCCACGACAGAGGCGGTTAATTGAAACTCTTGTTACTTAACGCCCGAACTCGCTAAGGTTCTCCCAACTGACAATTCAGATCGCAACTTTTTTACTCACTGGTAGAATATACGTCTTATGTATGTGTTATTCAATGTATCTGACGTTCTTGGTGTTAGTGGGGATTGTTTCAATGGAATTTTTTAACATTAAATCTCGAACCCAAAGATAGTGGTGGGGAAAGGTGCTCCGCCATCATTGCATGGCCAAACTTTTTGCGTCCGGCTGTCTGCTGCGGCGTGGTGCGTCTCCGTTTGTTCTCTTAGTCAACGTGCCGGGAATATAAGGAAAGTTGGTAACGGAACTAGATGCAAGAATATTGAGGAATGACTGTCCACCTGCGTGAACGATTATAAAGTATTTGTCGGAGTGTGAGGATAGACATTGCTTTCAAATGGGCTCCTGTTTGCGAGTTTTGTGCTCTGTATACGTTACTAATAGTCCCATCTCATTTTAAGAACATTTCAACTTCGGAAACGAATACGTTTGCGACTTCCCGCTGTTATTGTTTGCGGAGAGATAAACAACTAGTACGGACTGTTTTTAAATGAACCTTTGAACAGTATCTATGTTACCGAGCGTGGTGGGTGAGCGGTTAACGCTCTGGCCGCGTATCCGGGAGAACGCCGGTTCGAATTCCCGTCCGGGCATCCATATTTGGGTTTTTTCATGATTGCTCCAAATCGCTCCAGGCGAATGCCGGGATGATTCCTTCGAAAGGCCATGGCCGACTTCCTTCCCTTTACTTGTCCCCAGTCCCATCCCGCCTCTACTGACCTCGACGTCGACGAGGCGTTAAGGCACAAGAAAAAAGTATCTATGTTTCTCTTAAGGAACATAACTTTTCAAAACTCCACATCTTTCTCGCTTCACTAGAAGCGTTAAATCTAACCTGGTAACCGGGTCAAGTAACTATTTATATTTTTCCATTAATTTTATGTATAAACGTGTCAAAGCCATTGATTCCTGCGGACTAAATTGATTCCCCAGTAAATGTTCCATAATAAAGTTGATTGATACAGTTTCTGTGTAGAGAATAATTATTAAATTGAGTCGCCAATACTCAATACTCCATAATGTATTGCGAAAAAAACATACGTTTTGAGCTGCAATGTAAAATTTAATTGTATAATCTAATGTAATTTTCATAATCCCCTAACACAGCGCTCGTGACAAAAATGGAATTCCTGTGAAACCTGGATATTGATATTATTGATAATTTGAAAATTTAAATACGACGGATAATTTTCTATGAATGAACAATAGTACAGGACATTATTTTACTTCAGTCTGAGCAAATAAAATAACCGTTTATTGACATTTAAAAACAAAAAGTAATTCTCGGATTTTCATGGATTAATAAATGCTGGAAGAGGAAGAGACTTTCTTACTTCTGGCATAATTGCCAATCAAAGGGTGTGTGACGGTTACTGACGTTTGTAGGGTACACAGTTTACTGGCGAACATATCACCTCCAGTATTATCTTGGTTCTCCGAGCGAAGCCGCGTCGATATATTTAAACCTAACGTTTCTGCCATCCTACTGTGGCTTTCATCAGAAGACTGCTTGTGAGTTGCCGCTATCGTAATCATATCACCTCCCTCTTGGTGTTTTGGTTATTAACTGAGGAGATCAACGAGAACAGCTCCCCTCCCCCTACACAGGTAAGGGATGTCGTGTAATTCTGGAATGGCTCGTGGTCATATCCATCGTGACCAGGATCCCTGCAGTGTCGGGACAGACTGGACACCAATACAAGTCGACTGAAAGAAACCAGCTTACTGTGTAGACATTAGTTGCCATTCGCACAGCGTAACCAAGGTCTCAAACACATTCTCTTCAATTATCTGGATCTGGAGAACAGTTATTCAGAATACTTACGTTTCGAAAATCGACGCCCTTCTTGCAGATTGTTCTCACTCACGTGTGTTTGATCTGACGCCACTTTTGCTAAGTTTCAGTTTCGCTCCGGTCGGCAAGCGCTCGCTGAGTTACTGCTTTATTGCTGGTCTCTCATTTCTGTAATCCACGGGATCACAGTGGTCCTCCGGGAGCTGATCCCATAGTTATTGTGTCCTTCGCCCCAGGTTGGGATTTGTGACATCTCATATTACCGCCAGATACATCTCTTACCTTTCACTTCAACCACCACAGTTTGCAATAGGTTTTATACAATAACTACAGTAGCTGATGAATCGGCATTTACAGCAATTTACACAATATATCGGCATCAGAGAATTCGTAGCTGCTCGTGCTAAGAAAATGTACGCAAATACTTCTGAAATCTAGAAGCTAGAAACGAATGATAATATTCCAGGTCCTAAATCGCTTCTCACCACTTCTCTTCGTTTATTAGTTTCTTTATTTAATTTTTTTACTGCTTTACGCCTCGTCGACGTCGAGGTCATTAGAAGCGGGAAAAGACTGGGGATAAGGAATGGGAAAGAATTCAGCCTTGGCCTTTTGAAGAAACCATCCCGGCATTCATCTGGGTTCATTTCGCGAAAGGAAAACTGGATGACTGGGTGGTGATCCGAACGTGTTTGCTTCCGAATGCGAGGCCACAGCGTTACTGCTCACCCACAACATTCGGTGTAATTATTCCAAATCGAGAAATGTTAACCTGCAGAAAATCTACCTCACTGACTTCATAAAATAATGTGATTACACCAGAATTATATTGTTTTCATCACGATAGGGGTAAATGTCGTTTGAAGGTTTGTTACGATAGTACCACTAAATAGTAAGGGCGTGTATGATTAAAAAATTTAAAATTGTATGTCTACAGCATTAATTTGCCAAAGTTTAACAACAGGAATACTGCGGAAAGCTACGGAATGGATTTTCACAATCTGCACCACAAAGCTTTTGTTATATTTCTTTCCCATTTCTGTGCTCAACAGAACAGCAGAAATAATATCAAAGACGCTAGCGCAAGGAAGTTCTTAGTTTGTAATGTGGAGCTTAAAGCACCGGCAGGTGTGCCTAATGGAGACAGCAGCTATTCTTCATCCGTTTAATTAAAACAGCAGCGATGCTCCGTACATATAAAATCCGAGCAGACGTCCATTAACTTTGTACGAGTGTTGCAAGCGCTACCCACACGGAATAATGAGACCGTTGGAGAAGCAGTGTATAAATCAAGGCTCGGAGTGTCGTGGGCTTGCAGCAGTGAAAGCGTTTTTAAGGCTGCTACTAATGAACGTGTTTGGCAGATCAGCTGCCTCACAAAAAATCAAGGCCATGTCATTAGTAGAAATGGAGAATAGGAAGTACATCCCGTTTCTTTAGTTAATTTTGTATTAATCTGTACTGTAGAACTGCTGCCACAGTTTTAGCTTTCCATTTCTTATTTAGGGTTGTCACACGGAGAAAAACTCAGAAAAAATTCTCTGTGATGGAACGGTTCGTTACATATGTAATTGTTTTCTTTGATGACCATAAAAACATAAATGTGTGACTACACAATTTTAGAAAGTAACTTGGCTACGAATGGATATCCGAGTTTTCGCTTTGATTCTGGATAGTTACTTGTATTGTGGTACACGCAATTTCAAGATAATGTCTGCACACGCGAAACCCTGTCTTCTGGCGATAAAAGCAACGGAATCTATTTTTATCGCTGCTGGATTTGTATTTCTGAATAACCATGTAGCGACTGCGAAAAGTTAACATTTTGGAGGTGGCTGTTTGAACTTGGCTGGTAGTAAATCAGTTAACACCGATTCATTGCTCAGGTCAACAGCAAAATTATGAATTACTGTTCACCTTTGTTGTTTTTTTTTGGCAGAGAACGAAATGAAATTAAACATAAACAAAAAATTTAGTTGACTTATCACTCAAATCACTTTATTTCGTGTTATTTTGTTATGTTTTGACTGTACATTTATTTACAATGCGTGTAATAAGCAGTTAGTAATTTTAACTATCATTTCAAGTTTTTTTTTATTTGACATTTAGATTTAACAGATTCTTACGCAAGAAGCTAACCATGTTAAAATGTTTCCTTTATTGATTTACTAATTGTTGGGGTAGTGCATGAGTTCTAATAGTTTCGATCGCCTATGTTGAGGAGGCTGGGCACTGCTGAGTAGTGTAGTACCACATCGTGGCGCAGGCATTATTATTCAGTTTAATGTGTTAAGCTATCATCACTAAATCAGTAAAGTAATGAACAGTAAAGTAACATCATATTGAAAGCATATTTCGGTTTACTCAGAACATGCAATATTAATTTTCAGCAAGCATTTTTACAGTAATCACTCAGGCATGTATGTGTTAAAGAATCAACAGAAATTATCAATAACGTGTTTAATTTTATTAGATGTGTTATCGTCTGGTATAGTACAATCATGTCATTTAATCAAGCAACAGACAAAAATTTAGTTATTATTAGTAATTTTTCATTTGAGACAATGCTGTCTTGCGCAATCGACGGTAAATATCGATTCTTCAAGGGCTGCTTGGTAGAAAATCAACAAGACTAATTGGCAAAGTATTTAATTAATTAACGCCACGATTAAAATACTTCACAAGAGTTTACATGAATCGCGTTCAGCGAAATATGAATACTAAATTAAGGACATTTTATGTTGAATTTCTCGGTGGTCAACATCACATTGGAATAGAACATACCATAATTTACTCACGGATCAATTGGCTGCATATTGATCGAAACCCCGTTATAAACTGATCAGAAGTTTTGGAATTTATCGAGTTCAAAGAAAAATTGATACTAATTTGGGGACGCTTTTAACTTAAATATACTGCGTTTCGAAATGAAACAAACTTTATTCAACATCTGGGACCATTGACTGTATATTATACAAAAGTCAATCAAAATCTGGTATGTAGTTTTTGTGTGAATCCAGTTCAGACAAACAGACATCAATTTGAAAATACAGTTATAAGAATTCTCTAATCTCTTTTTTTAAATAAATTTAAATGTACAGCCTTTTCAATGTTACAATATTATTATATAGCATGTATAATAAGTAAAATTAGTATAGAATACTAATTTACTTTTGACTAGAACGAAATGTTTAACCAGTATTGTACTATGTCAATTTATCTACTTTAGAATCTGTTGTAATATTCCTTTGTAAAGACAGTTGTCGTAACTTCTTATGCGCTGTCTGGTAGTTCAGAATCTACAATCGAGAAATCGGAGAACTCTAAGTTACATCAGGGTTGTGTGTTGAGGACACTGAGAGCCGGGCCGGGAATACAAATTATCCTGACACGCTGGCGTATACATACCAAGAGGGGAGATGTCAAGTAGGTTGTGGTACTTGAACCAACGTGGACGGAAGTTACATTGCAGACAGAAACAGAATTTGGTATTAAGTTAAGAAATCGCAGTGTCATTTTATTTTAAATATGTATACCTGTTCCAGTTGGCACAAGAAATATAAATTAAAAATGAAAGCGATGTAAAAGTATCTGTTGGAAATGATGTACCATAATAGTTATACACTAAAGAGCCAAAGAAACTGGTACACCTGGCTAATATCGTGTAGGGCCCCCAAGAGCACGCAGAAGTGCCGCAACACGACGTGGCATGGCCTCGACTAATGTCTGAAGTAGTGCTGGAGGGAATTGACACAATGCATCCTGCAAGGCCGTCCTTAAATCCGTAAGAATACGAGGGGGTGGAAATCTCTTCTGAACGGCACGTTGCAAGACATCCCAGATATGCTCAATAATATTCATGTCTGGGGAGTTTGACGGCCAGCGGAGGAGTTTAAACTCAGAAGAGTGTTCCTGAAGCCATTCTGTAGTAATTCTGGTCGTTTGGGGTGACGCATTGTTCTTCTGGAATTGCCTAAGTCCGTCGGAATGCACAATGGACATGAATGGATGCAGGTGATCAGCCAGGATGTGTACGTACGTCTCACCTGTCAGAGTCGTATCTAGACGTATCGAGGGTCCCATATCATTCCAACTGCACTCGCCCCACACCATTACAGAGCCTCTACCTGCTTCAACAGTTCCCTGCTGACACGCGGGGTCCATGAAAACGTGAGGTTCGTCCATCCGCTCGATACAATTGGAAACGAGACTCGTCAGACCAGGCAACATGTTTCCAATCATCAATAGTCCAATTTCGGTGTTGACGGGCCCAGGCAAGGCGGAAGCTTTGTGTCCTGCACTCAGCAAGGGTCCGAAAGCCCATATTGATGAGGTTTCTTTGAATGGTTCGCACGCTGACATTTGTTGATGGCCCAGCACTGAAATCTGCAGCAATTCGCGGAAGGGTTGCATTACTGTCATGTTGAACGACTCTCTTCAGCCGTCGTTGGTCCCGTTCTTGCAGGATCTTTTTCCGGCCGCAGCGATGTTGGAGATTTGATTTTTTACCTGATTCCTGATATTCAAGGTGCACTCATGAAATGGTTGTACGAGAAAATCCCCATTTCATCGCTACCTCGGAGATGCTGTGTCCCATCTCTCGTGCAGCTACTAAAACAATACGTTCAAACTCACTTAAATCGTAATAACCTGCCATTGTAGCAGTATTAACTGATCTAACGCCTGCGCCAGACACCTGTTGCCTTATATAGGCGTTGCCGACCGCAGTGCCGTACTCCGAGTGTTTACATATCTCTGTGTTTTCATACGCATGCCTATACCAGTTTATTTGGCTCTTCAGTGTATTTAGCCTATTTGAAATAGTCCTTTGTTAGGCATATATTGATTTATCGGAGCAGTTGGTTACAGAGAATATAAATCTAATTTACTGTTTAAACAAGACGACATTAACCTCAAACATATTTACAAGTACCATGTTGACACTGATATGCTGTCCAGTGAGCTGAGAAACATCTCTGGAAACAACCGTGAAGCGTGAATAATATATTCATTGTTATGTCATTAGTTCTTACAAAGATATTTCAAGGGATTTCTTATTTTTCAACGAAAATTGTATTAATTATTATTCATTGTCGGTAATTGTATAGACACTGGATCCGTTTTAGGCGTTTCCTAGCTCTGTGTGTTAAGAGTCTCGTTTGTAAAGAGTTTTCGCAGGCCGAGCGCTTGTTGAATGTCCTTTTTTGTTTAAACCTAATTTTATTCCAAGGAAAACTTTCATTATACCGTTCGCTGTTTGTGTCCAGTAAAATAAACGCATGTGGTCTTTCGACCTGGTCATAGAGATTAAGTCCTGGCTGGACCTACAGCTTAAAGTGGATTCCGGTTAGGATTGCCAACATATTTGGAAGAGGATAAGTATATATCCTAAATTTAGGTATATATTTCCTAAGCCACTGGCTACTAATTTTTGGTTTTCTTTGATATTATCTTAACTTGCAACACATTTAAATCTAAATTAAGAACAACTAATTTTTAATTACATGATAGGACGCACTATTTCTCTCTTCTCACTAATTTGCATTAAACACTCTTTCTGTGAAAGCTGATGGGAATAGGAGCAGATATGATATAATTATTTTTATACTAGATAAACAGACACGTTCGTCTGAAGTGAATATATTTGTGTTGTATAGTGAATCACTGACTTCTTCCAACCCTTTCTAATATAATCTGTTGAACAGTGTACGTTCCGACTCCTTTTGTCATAAGTTTCGAAATTAATAAATTTACACATAAGAACGTTAACTTCCAAGAATTGTATATTTTACTGGAAATAAAATATTTTCGTATACTTAATGGCTATGAAATAGTAAACCGACAAAAGTATGATTATAAAATATGACTGAAAACCCTAAATCCTAAGTAAATTGCGTCCTGAAGAATCTCATATAATGAAGAACAACTCAGAAAAATTCCTGGCCCATCAATAATCTGTATTGAAGATTTCTCCTTTTATCCGCAATACTATCTCATTTAGATTATCTGTAAATGTCCGGTAATGGAGGATTATTTTGAGGTATAAAGATATTTTAAATTGAATTGATTCACTATCATTTCAAACACCTTCTCTCCAAAAATGTATTTTCATTAAAGTAAACAAAATGATAAGGAAAGTGCTAGGGTGGGTAATCAACACTGATTAACGAGTGGCTTATCGTAGTTTTCTTTACGTACAATGAGGTAACGTGCTTAATGCTGCAACAATTTTCGTCGCCAGATGAAATACATATTCTTATCTCTTACATGACTACAAAATTACGTATGTACTAAAGTACAGTTCCGTATTTTCCAAAATATATTAAATGTATCAGCGGAAAATAGGCCTTAACGAAGACTTGTAAATTCAAAAATTGATAAACATAGGTGGAATTCATTGAGAATCCTTTCCTTCAACCCTGCCCCACTTCTAATGATCTCGATGTTGAGGAGCCGTGAAGCCGAAAAAAATAATCGGGATCCTGTCAGCGTTTTATAATTGGTAACACGAGTTCGTATCGCAAAGCAACACGCTCGTAAAATAAGTTTTAAAATTTTCTATCATATATCTAATCTTAACTACTTGCTCGAGTTGTATCCGCATTTTCGTCGTACTCAACCGGCAGATATTTCAAAATTATGATCTAATAAAAAAAGGAAGTTCGCCCGCCAAGTCGACTCAACAACGGTACTACCTAGCATTTTCTTGATGTGAATCAGACCATCTTTGAACCTAATGCGTACGATCTGTATGACCCTACCTGTGTGAAATTTGTATTATTTATAGATATCAGCAACATTAGCAAATTTTGTATCGTTACTGTTGTTGGTTTGGACGTTACTCATATGCGAATTTCACAGACTTTGTAACTCGCTCCCTCGTAATTCACTCATGGTCATCGAAAGTCTAAAGTACTTCCTGTAGTTGTGGGAACTAAAATTTTGTACACAGATATGGTATAACCCCTCTCCCTCCAAAAAAAAGTATCAGAAAAGGGTAGGGTTTGCATAATGCTTAGACCAAACCATTAGCGTTTGGAATTTAGTACGAATCTTAAAACGTAAATATATACTCCCGCGGTACTAAATAATAAAATAAACACTAACTGCCATATGTACAAACGTAGAACGTATCTCAACCAGCTCAGTTCAGTTTCTGATAAGATGAAGTTACTTTTTTTCCGTTGTGCTCTGAAAGCCTCCTCTGCTATCCGAGACGAATGAGGGATGTAAGGCGAAACAAACCAATTAGAGAGGGATCAGCAGCCAGGCTGCGGGGAAACATCCCCTGAAAAAACATACTGCTAAAGATACACCGAAAATTGTAGAGCGAAATGTTCAAATGTTTAATAGTAAAAATTCTATTGAAACATAAATTTTTCTGTTAATTTCTAACAAGAATGATTATATGCAATATCAGACAATGAATTACTGCGTATTATAACTCAACATCTTTACAGATACTAATTACACTGGATACTGGGAAAATAATTTACAGGACAGGTAATGGTTGGAGGCAAATGTCAGTCGTACTCTTCACATTTATGAGCTACTGTTATCATTTTATCATGGCAAATACAACGAAAGTAATCATGATAAAGTTTTATAACAACAATCCGTTTGTCCTCTGACACGGCTTCGAACAGTGTACAGTAACATTTCATCGTCGTAGCTATTAACTTATTTCGAGGTTAAAACGTTCACTTCCTACACAGCAGGTCATAAATTGATCCTTAGGTACAAAATACTAATCCATTTCAAAATACTATACGTAGTTCCTTAGACGGTAGCGCAGTTGTGAACGTTTCAAGATGATTTTGAGAATGCGATGGAGCTGAGTTGTCGAGTTTAATTTATTTACGATGGAGTTTATGACTAATTATACTAAACATCTATATTCCCATTTTAATATATGTAATATTTTTTTTAACTTCAATCTTTTTCGTGGAAATGTCACCTGCAACTTATTATTTCCCTTCACGAAATTTAATTTTAATTCTTTCAGTGTTCCAGGTTCCTTACATCAGCTTGTGGTTATAGTTATTTTTCCCTTCCAGGTAATAAATAATAATCCTAATATTTCTACCAATATCTACCCTAGCACAATCACGAATATCTACATTCGTGAGCAATCTTCCTATGATTCCCAACCCAACTTCGCTATCATATCAGTTACTATTGTATTCTGTTATAGCATTCACAAAAAAAATATAGCTGACCTCCTTTGAACCCACTCAAATTCTTTTATGATATACCTGTACCCCATTCAAGTAATAGTCTTACTAAGATCTTTTTAACCTAATTCTCTCACTTCCCTAATCGATCTCTCGAATAAATGAAGTATTCTGAAATCATTCCTTACCGCCTTTCCCATGTGTTCTGATTTATTGACTTTATCATAAAATATTCTCTCCATTATTAGAGCTCCTCTCATGGCCATTTTCAGCTTGGGAAATATTCTTAAATTATAGTATCGTATTATGCTCTAACGTACTTAATCTTATATGTTTAACCGAGCAATTCTTGTATGTATATATATATATATTTCGGATCTCGGAAACGGCTATAATGATTTTGATGAAATTTGATATTTATATAACGTTTTGACTTTTAAGATTACCTAAATAGTTGTCTTCCATACAAAAAAGCGAATTTACAAAACACGAACAATTTTTTCACTCGGTATATCGAAAACGGCACTAGCGCCATCTCGTAGACAATTCAGGTGCCAGAAAGCCTACAGAAACTTTCTCTTTGATTTCAATGAATATTTAAAGGAAGAGTTCTTGTATACTGGCCGACCCTTGGAAATATTAGCACTACAAGTTTAATTGTAAAACATTTAAAAACGAAGATTATTAAAAATTTATTATTGGTTTTGTCAGAGGTGATACTTTACAGAATCTTCTTTGAAAATAATATTACCCGTACCAGTTATAAAGTAATCATCGTTTACTTTTTGACCGTAAAAAGTGGTTGTTAGTTTGTCATTAAATAATACCACTCGAGGTATGAGCATAGTTTTATCGGAGTGAATGAATGTAGCACTGATGATGTTCTATCATTACCGTGACGTCACAATCTGATGGTGAATTCTTATAGAACTCGACGAAACATATCGAAAATAAAGAATAAATGTTCTTGATATCTCGCTTGGTTTTCGAGAAATAGCATGTCAAAAATAAGTTATAGGTATAGTTCCTTGTGCTTTTGGCTACATTTCTTCTGGTCCAGGCCGCATTTCAACCTAACAACGACCATTAGGAACAAAATAAAACATTGAAAGTACATTTCCACCGTATAGACATAGTGGTTTTGTTTTTTTTTTGGCCCAGGCCGGATCTAATCCTAACCTCTTCATTTGAGATATCGGAAAAATAAATTCTTTGTTTTCGATTTGTCTCAACGAGTTTCATACGAATTCATCGTCAAACTTGGCTATGGCGAAATTATATCTTCTGGTCCAGGTCGCATTTCAACCAACCACGTCAAATTTTGAGATACGATATCTCGAGAACTAAACGGGATATAAAAAAAAGATATTTTTTACTTTCAATTTTTCTCGTCGAGTTTCATAAGAATCCATCATCAAGGGTTATCGTAGAATCCCATGAATTACCGCAAATCTCGCACCATTAATTAATCCCTGACTGGTATTAAGATTTCTATTTAACATAATAATAGCAATTTTCTTTGAAAGCAGTTTATGATGCGGTCTCGCAAATGGATCTATCGATTTGGTAGAAATTTCATATGTAGATAACCGAACAATTTTTGTATTTGGTTCCTCGAAAACGGCTCTAACTTCATTACGTAGAAGGTTCAGGTACCAGTAAGCCTACTGATGTTAGTTAAGCTTCTCTTTGGTTAACTGTGCACCTCAAAACGCCTAGGAAGCCTTCAAGCCTTTTACTTTAATCAAACTTTACTTGAAATCTTGGATATTGAACAGAAATCGAAAGATGCCGAGCGAAGATCGGTCACCCAGGTACTTTAAATTATTCCTCAATACCTGGAACATGGCGAATCAATGGATATAAAGAGGTAGAACTAAATAATTTTGGAATTAATGTTTAGTGATCAAATGGAAGTTCAAGGGGTGACTGACCATCTCTTTTTTATTCGCCTAGACATCAGATATTCCAGTGTCATAAATTAAGGTTATTTGTGAATGTATTCCATATTTACACTTGCGGAATCAGAGATTAATGGTACTGCTGGGAGTTGTTGACTTCTAACGACGTTATGTTCCATACTACAGAAGCATGGTATGAAAGCTATATAAATAATAGATGTGTCATTAGTCTCATTGAGTGAGTTCGCTCTCGGAGAGACTGCTCTCTGCAAACCAGAGCAGGCCTCATATCGTCTCGTTACTACAGCCTGGCAGCGGGGTGTTTTATCAGCAGCACACGTTCTGCTCACCCGCCGACATTAATATTCATGTGCTGGCAAGTCTGAAGCAGAAACGAGGAGTAATGGTAGTGGAACGTGGCGATGCTGTTAAGCAAAACACGTGAATCCTAGTATAGTAGTATGCGCTTGCGTACTTGATTTATATTATTCTTCAAGTTTATATACATTACCTTAAATAAATCGTTTCACCACTGAATATAAAGTCTTCTTTATCTTCTGTATTATCATCCCTTTTTCATATTTCTAATTTGTTTTGTTACGGTTTGGTTGTGAATCTTTAATAATGATAATCTAGTTACACAGGCTTCGGAGTATGCTATGGACATACTTACAATTCCATGACAATTTCCTGTGAATTTTAACTGGTGTAGTTTCCCCTTGCGTCTTCAGTAAAGAGTGTATATAAGTGTAGCTGTTTCTTTTTTTTTATCTGCTTAACGTCTCTCTAACAGCGAGGTCTTTAGAGACGGGAAAGGATGGGGGGGGGGTAAGGAATGGGAAGGAATTCGTCCATGGTCTTTTGAAGGAAGCATCCCGGTATTTGCCTGGAGTGATTTGGGAAACCATGGAAAACCCAAATCTGGATGCCCGGACGGGGATTCGAACCGCCGTCCTCCCGAATGCTAGGAGAGAACGCTAACCGTTACACCACCACTCTCGGTGTAGCTGTTTCGTGTGAATGAGTTTGATGTCAGTCAAATTCAGCGAAGTGTTTTTTATCTACTGTGAATAAAATGATGAATTAGGAGATGTTGAAACCTGGCGCCGACCTATTCGGGCCTTCTCCTCTAAGGGAGCCGCCAGGCTTTACGTCCCCATTCGACGGTCGAATCACCATCAACAGTGCCGTGTGCCCTCACTCTATACGCACTGCGGAGAGTTTTGGGACTAAACCCAGGACTTTGCTGCACAACCTGGTGGTTATGAATTCGGCACCACCACCTTTTTAAACTTAGTGCCAAGTCCTGATAATGAAAATTTCTTCCTCCAACAGAGTTTTAATCAGCTAACCCTCCTTCAGTCGATGGATGCCACCACAGCGTCGCAAATATTTTGTACAAAGACTAGCTCTTAAATTGTCAATGACTACCATTATTCTGACGTCTGTTTGCTAAAGAAGCCCTGCTCTTAATGACACTCCTAGAACACCAGTATGTAGATTTTCCTTTCAAGTTAATACGTAGTTTACCTGCAATTACCTGTTGGGTTATTTTTTTGGAAATACAGACCACCTCCCCGTGGTGAGATGAGGTGGGACTCACACCCCCCCCCCCTCACCCATGATGAAGTGATATCGCAAGGGACTCCCTCACCCCTGCTCCCATGTAAGTTCGTTCGCTCCCCCCTTGCCCCGTAACGCTGAGTTTGACATCGTAAGTAGTTTGTAGACCTTTTTCCTCCCCCTTGGTGAGATTTGGTGGGATTTCACCCCCCCCCCCCATTTCACCTCACGTCATTAATGGACGCACCTTTTATCGAAGAGGACAGTACCATCTGTAATTTTCGTCAAAGTTTCATCGATTGTTCCTATTTAACAGAATGCCTGGCTTCTGGAAACGGAATAAATAGTATTAATCTAAAGTGTTTCATTTTAATGGTACTAAGACATTTTAACAGTTGTTAATCTTTAACATTTCTTCGAGACCACACAGTTTTACCTTAGCTACCTATACGGCGCTACCTGAATCGGAAATTAATGTAAATAACACTAGTGAAACTAAAAAGAAATTTATCATAACAGGTGGATCCTGCGGGCTATTAAATATAGCCTTGCATCTGTCACTCAGCGGAACAAGGTGCCTCGCTAACGAAGCAATGATTGGTGCTTACTGATTTTAAGAATTTGTGTTCTCTGTTAAATTCCTGCAGTATATGGCGACGAAATTCTCACGCTATTCTGCCAGATCAGAAGTGAAGCTGTTCTTTTTAATGTAAGAAGAAATGTTCTAAAGCAACAAATCTCTAATGTACGTTCATTCTCTCTCCGGCAGCGGAGTGTTTTCTAGAAAATGTTTGGTCTCTCTCTGTACAGTATATTTGTAAGTCGTAAAGTTTCTTTTACAGGTCTTGTTCAATACCGCCACTCTGTTCTAATGTTTGTTAGCCACGATGACCTGCTTCACGGAGACAATGCCATATAGCCCTTAGTTGAGTGTTCTACTACTTGGCAGTGACTTCAACAGAGAGAATGTTATGATTCTATCACCGAGCGTGGTGGTGAACGGTTAACGCTGTGGCCTCGCATTCGGGAGGACGCGGTTTCGAATCCCCATCCGGGCATCCAGATTTGGGTTTTCCATGTTTTCCCCAAATCACTCCTGGCGAATGCCGGGATGCTTTCTTCAAAAAGACCATGGCCGAATTCCTTCTTGTTCCTTGTTCCCAGTCCCATCCCGCCTCTAATGACCTTAGCCGTCGACAAGGCGCAAAGCCGTAAAAAAAAAAAAAAAAAAAAAAAAAGATTCTATCTGCGCATATATCACAAAGTCTAAAGTAAGTTCTCTTTCAAATCCTTAAACAAAAAGTATTAAACATTTTTCAAATTTCTATATTGTAGAAGATATGTTGCTTATTTATCCGCGGAACTACTATAGATGAAAAAGTAAATATGACATCAAGACCATAGTAATATTAGATAGTTCGATACAGTTTCAGAATTAAATTGTTGGGTATTTAACATCACTCTGAAGATTTCGTCAGCCATATTAGGTTCAGAAATCTAAAAGGGGGTACGAAATATGGAGCCTGGTACTACAATTTCTGTCTGTTGAATGACTGCTTTTGAAAGAAGGCCTTATCACCAATAGATGCTTTGTACACTCCCAGCACTTTATTCATCTGCTTCCTCTCTTTCAATAACTTATAAAGTAGCTTCCTTTTTCATATCGGTCACTGATAGTGTTGTACGGTATATTTCACACACTAATCTACTTGCTCTTCTTTGAGTTCCCTCCAATTCCTGTGTTTGATATCAGTTGTGTGAGGTCCAATACTACACCACTATAATCTAGCTAGGTTTAGTATAAAAATTGTCTATGTAATGGTTTGTATGCCGCAAGACGTTTCTGTTTCCTTGCTGGGTTGAAGACTTGACCTCCTTTCTGTTTGTAGAGATATTAAAAACAATAAACCGACGAGAGAACTCATGAGTGTGATGAATTTTCATACTCACAACGTATGGACCCATACTAAGCCATCAAACTCCAGAAAGGGCCTATGCAAAGTATATCCAAAGTCGAATTGTGTTGTCGTTTGTGCATATGTGTTAGCTTTAAGGTGATGTTCCAAAATTTTTCTCTACGAAGGTCCAGTAGTGAGCTCGAAATCAGTGAAAAAAAAAGCAAAGCGCTCCTTATTTAAATCATGTAATTTTGATCAAAGCAGACAACAACGTCGCTTCTAATATCAAGGAAAAAAAAAAATACCAGCCCACGTGTCTGGAAGTAGACAAATGGGTAGTTTATATTTGTCTAATTTTTAATATAAATGGTCACTATTATCTAGAAAGTATAAATCTCGCCACTTTTTTAAAAAAATAAGACTACCAGCAAGTACGAAAGCAATTTACGGAAAATAAAGATTAGATAAACAAGATAAAACTAATTTATGACGTCATATAGCAGAACAACATAAGGGGAAACATACTTAATAAAGTACCTTCCCCGAGACTGCCTCGTTTTGTTGTAAAGTGATAACCAACTCAGTTCTTACCAACGAGAAATTAATGAAAATTCAACTTTACCATAACCCTGTCTTGACGGGCAATAGGAGCATGGCAGGATTGGCTTGTTGGATCACATTGAGAATTGTAGACCGTTCAATCTTCGGATTTAAGTACTTGAGAGACCGCAGGACGTGGTAGGGTTGTTAATATAAAGTACGTTTCCATTACTATAAATGTACCGGAAATTTGTTGAAATGGAAACGGTAAGCAACATGTTGCGGCACAAGTGCCTGGGACTGATACTTTCCAAGAGACTGCGGGACACAACATGTGCGCAATTTGTGCCACAGCTGATGGATACAGGCTGCAACATCTCCCAGGGACATGCGCGCGCGCATACGCAGCACACTCACTGTACAAACTCTGTAAGCAGTACGTGTTTTCTTGTCTGTGGTAATCTTCCTTTATTCAAAGTTAGTGTAGTGTTTGTTTCATGATGGAGTGGTCGAAGAATAATGTAATAAAGCTAATAAAACTCTGTGAACGCTGTGGAAAATAACTGATGCGAACCATAAGAAGTCGAACAATAGAAATGACGCCTAGCAATGAATTGCAGATATTCTGGAAAGCATTACTGAAGAAGTAGGGGAAAAAAATCACTCTCTGAGGACCCAATATTTAATGGAGACGTAGGTCTGCCATCAACGAGTTATAAGCTCCTTCCGAATGTCTGTTTGCTAGAATCGAGACCTCTCTACAAATTGTAAAATGAATCACAGCCAACCTGTTGCAATATTCATTGAATTTATTGTTTACCGGTTTCGACCCGCCTTAAAGGAGTCTTCTTCAGAACTTGTTAAAAAGTATTACATAAATCTAACTCATCTCAATAAAATAGTACATTTTGTACTTAAGTCACACATTAAATGTACTATTTTATTTAGAAGAGTTAGATTTATGTAATACTTTTTAATAAGTTCTGACCGAGCGTGGTGGTGTAACGGATAGCGTTCTGGCCTCGCATTCGGGAGGACGGCGGTTCGAATCCCCGTCCGGGCATCCAGATTTGGGTTTTCCATGGTTTCCCCAAATCACTCCAGGTGAATGCCGGGATGCTTCCTTCAAAAGGCCATGGCCGAATTCCTTCCCATTCCTTGCCCCCATCCTTTCCCGTCTCTAAAAACCACGTTGTTAAAAAGGGACGTTAAACTGTTAAAAAAAAAAAAAAAAAAAATAAGTTCTGAAGAAGACTCCCTTAAGGCGGGTCTAAACCGATAAAAAATAAATTCAATGAATATTGCAACAGGTTGGCTGTGATTCATTTTACAATTGAAGAAATACCGTTGCTGTTGATGCTGCCATGCTCAAGAACTCTCTACAAATGATGCAGTTATCCCAGGCAATTGGAAACAGTTGAACAATTACGTGCAACATGTGCCGGACACAAGTTGCGGGACATGTGCCAGGATCTTTCCAGAATAGAAACCTACATTAACAGCTCACAACTGCCTAATAGAGACAGCTGTGGGAGCAGGTGCATTGTCGTGGTGGAAGAACTAGTCTCCTGTCTACCACAAATCGGGTCTTTTTTGACGAACACTGTTGCGTAATCTTCTTAAAACTTCCAAATAAAAGGTTTGATCACAGTGTGAAGTGGGGAAACAAACGATGAATGAACTATGAGCTTGGAATCAACAAAGTAAATGAGCATTGTTTTAATGCTTGATTTGACTTGACGACAATTTTTTCGACGGGGTGACAATTACGTCTTCCATTGGATTGACTGTTGCTTTGTTTCTGGGTCGTAACCATAGCACCATGACTCATCACCAGTAATGATTTTTGACAGAAAATCTGGATCAATTTCAATCTGTTGTTTCAAAGCACGGCATGTTTCAACTCGACGTTCTTTTTGATTGTCAGTCAGCGCCCTAGGAACAAACTTGGCAGCAACCCTTTTCATTCTTAAACCTTAGGTTAAAATTCGCTGAACCGAGCTCCAAGATAAACCCACTAATCTCTGACAATTGATCAATTGTCTGTCGATAGTCTGAGAGCAAAAGCTGTCGAATTTTTACAAATTTTCGTCGATTCGGGCAGTTGATGGACGTCCAGAAGGAGGTTTGTCATCAAACTACAAGTCGCCATTTTTAATCTGAGCGATCCACTCGTAGGATACTTGAGTTGTTTCCGTCGCGTCATCTTTGTAAGCTGTTTTCAACATTAAAACAGTTTCATCAGCATTTTTACTGAGTGGAAAACAAGATTTCATAGCTGCACGTTGTTCACTTAAATTTGCCAACATCAAAAACGAAACAATAACAAAACAGCGCTATCAAAAACAATCCCTGCAAATTAACAGAACAAGCCAAGTCGACAACACAGGCGGCACTGAACTAACAATGAGTGGCGCTATAAAAGCCTAGCGGCATAAACGTGTTCTACACAAGCTCCGCCCACGGAGCTATCTGGATCACAGGAAGGACAATAATTCAACATATAAAGAATGTGCTAGTGACTTTTTTTACGGAACAAAAACTAAAGTATGACAGAAAGAATGCTTTGTTTCAGATAGTGGTTTGTGGAAAGAAATGCGTAATTGAAGTAAATAAGCAAAAAGTATCCACTTATAAAGGTGACGTAGCAAAAAAAAAACGAAGCCTATTGGAAATAAATTGAACTCTCGTAATTCCACCGACATTTATATAAAGTTTATTTTGCAAGTAGCAAGATTAGGGCTGTCAAGCCCTGTTTTACATCATACCAAGTGTTTAAAATAAATAATTCTTACGCTAACTAACAGTATGCAACACTTATTTCAAATTTGGCATAAATGAAGTTGATGAGTAAAAAACTAACTAAAATCTTAATAATATTCATGATTGACTAGTGAATCATTTAATGGTATAAACTAATGCTAGTGAAGATTGAAGAAGCAAAACTGTATAAACCAAACCACTAGTAGTCTGAAGAAACAAACTAATAATATTGAAGCAGAATAAAGAGATGGACCAAATACAGATCAATAGAACTGAATTCTAAAGACAAGTTATGCGTCGAAGAAGAGGTTGTTCAGCTAGTGCTCGCATAAGTAAGACTTTTTCAAAAGAATTTTTTTTTTTTTGGTAGTTCTAATTTTCAGGAGAAGATCACTCCACAATATAGCGGCTGAAATGAAGGAATTGACTAGAGTTTCCGATCTATAGGAGTGGATGGTAAGTATATTTGAGTTCAGAGATCTGGTGTTAATATATGGGAAAGTCCTTGCTATGCGATGTTGGAACAAAGGTAGGCTGGAGTTTTCAGATGTATGAGGCGGTGAAGGAGACAGAGTGTGGAATCCTCGTCGATTGTAGCCGCGCAACCACTATAAGCAATCATATGAAAGAGAGATATGGTTCTACAGTTACAAGTCACAGGTGAACCGTACACATGAGTTCATAACAAGTTCAAGTTTCTTTATGTCTGCCGAACTCAAATACGGCTGGACAACAGCACAGTAATGGAGATGGGGAAGCACAAGGGTCTGTGCCACTTGTTTTTTAAATGAGCGTGAAAGAAAGAATTTAATACATTTATAAAGAGTATGAAGAAAAGACTTTGCGACATACTGCGACAGTGTTCTAAGACCAGTTTAAATTCCTATTTACTAGAACTCCCAGATCTTTGACAAAATTTCTGTAATTAAACTATATTCCGTGAAGATTAATTTTTGGGAGATTTGATGTGAAGTTTCTGCCTATCAGTTTTGGACTAGCAATAACAATAGCCTGAGATTTAGAAGGATTTATTTTTAATCCAAACCTCTTTGCCCATTCAGAAAGATTCGTAAGGTCAGCATTTATTTTCTCTATGACAGTAGGTACGTCATTTGGTAATGCACAAAGGTATAGTTGCAGGTCCGTCAGCAGGCAGATGATAATTACAACGACGTAGGACACTAGCCACATCGCATATATATATATATATATATATATATATATATATATATATATATAAAAGAAGTGGCCCAGGACTGAGCCCTGGGGACATTACTATTTGCAGTCTTCCATGGTTATCTGTTTCCATTAACATCCGTAATACGATGCTGACGGTTCCGCAAATACAATTCAAACCAATCAACATTGCCACTGGAAAAATTTAATCCTCTCAGTTTGGACAGGAGAATGTCAAGGTTGACAGTATCAAATGTCTCGCTGAAATCAACAAGTATCACTATTGTTATGTTTCGTCTGACCATAGCAAGTATATGTCGTCTGTTACTTTTATGTGGTGTTTCCGCAAATCGGACTGAAAATTATCCAGTTTCTTGCTCGCATTTAGGTGCTTAGTGGTTTGGTCATGACCTACGTATTCGAGAGCCTTTGAAATGGCAGATAATTGAAACGTTTTATCTTACAAGAGGCTGAATAAATAAAACAACACAACAGGACCAGATTCAAAGAATGAAATCAAGAAACTGTTTTAAAACAAAGCTTCGTATTCGCCTCAACAGCTCCTACGAAGAAACAAAATGAATTTGCACTTCTTGTTTCTTAGATACGATAAAAATATCTGGACACTTTTTTTATTCAGTCCATAACTAACCTCTGAAATTGTTTTGATTTCATTCGTCTTGATATCTGGTGGTGGTAATGTCAGAAACTGTAAAAAAAATTAATAAAATATAAATAAAAAAAAAAAAATAAAAAAATAAATAAATGAGTAATCTGAGAGAAAAACTTTGATTTAAGTTACTTATTCGGAACCGTAAGATCTTCCTTTCGAATCGTGGACTCAGTTGAAACTTTTACCGTATCCGTTACTGATCTTCACATCTGGTAAATCCTATTGGCAATGCGTAGTTCGAATTCCGTTTAAATTATAGATCCTCCAAACCGGGTAGGTCTACCGGATTTCACAAAACCACTGCAAAGGTGGTATACATGACAGATCTAAGTTCCGAAACAGGGTCGTAAAGACCATGTGATATTTCTCTGTACTATTTTTTTGCTTCTGGGTATAGCGTCGGGGACGTCCAAGTAACAATAGGCGGGAAAGGACTGGGGCCAGAAATGGGAAAGAATCCGGGTTTTGCGTATTGAAGGAACCATCCTGGTATTCGCCTCAATTAATTTAGGGAAACCATAATAAACTCAAATCTGGATGGCCGGACTGGGGGATTCGAGCACACGTCTTCCCGAATGCGAGTCCAGAGCGATACCGCTCACCCACTGCGCTCGATATTTTTCAGTGATCCTACAAGAATACGGTAGTTGAAATATTGAGTCTCTGATCTGAGGTGAGGGCGTTCTGGAAATGTGGAAGAAATTGTTATATTATTTTAAAACTAATAATAGAAATAACTTGTTAAAATATAGTTAACATATTACTCCACAGTATATGCATTTAAGTGACACATAGGTTTTACAAATGATTATACACCATATGAGTTATTCCGTCTGATTTTACGTCTCATCTATTTCCCGCATCATATATAAGAGCTATGTCAAAAACGGTAGTCAGCTTTTAAAATTACGTGGCAATCGACGATTCGATCACAATTTTTTTTTTTTTTGCTGTCGTCAGTCTTTAGACTGGTTTGATGCAATCCTCCATCCCTTCCTATCCTGTGCTAACCTCTTCATTTCTACATACCCCTTACAACCCACGTCCTTAATTATCTGCTTCATATATTCTAATCTCTGTCTACCTCTGCAGTTCTTACCTTCAACTGTTCCCTCCACTAACAAATTAACCAATCCAGCATGTCTCAAAATATGACCTACCAGCCTGTCTCTTCTTCCTGTAAGCTTCTTCCATAAACTTCTTTTCTCACCCATCATTTCTAAAACTCGTTCATTTCTTACTTTGTCTGTCCACCTAATTTTCAGCATTCTTCTGTAGCACCACATTTCAAATGATTCAAGTTTCTTTCTTTCCGGTATTCCTAAAGTCCATGTTTCGCTACCGTAAAGTGCTGTGCTCCACACATAGAGTTTTAAGAAGTTCTTTCTAATTCCTAGATCAATATTTGAAACTTAAAGGTTTCTCTTTTTCATGAAGGCTCTTTTTGCTAGTGCTATTCTGCTTTTAACATCATTCCTGCTTCGGCCATCGGTTGTAATTTTGCTTCCCATGTAACAGAACTCACTCACTTCTCCTATTGCATCAGATCCTATTTTTATATTTAATCTGCTAGTATTGGTGTCATTTCTGCTACATTTCATCACTTTTCTTTTACTTTGATTTATATTCAGTCCAAAATCTTCCTTCAGTATTTTGTTCATACCATTCAATAACTTCTCAATATCCTCAGCCCTCTCTGCTAATAAGACAATGTCGTCAGCAAATCGTAGCAACTGATTTTTTCTCCCTGAAAACTTATGCCACATGGAAATTTTTCTTTGACTTTCATTATTGCTTCTTCTCACAATTTTCACAACGTTGCAAAATAATTGACAAATAGAACAGAAATTTATGGTTACATTTCATTATAATATAAACAATGATACTGTACATAAAATAATAAACTAACCTACACATCAGAAATTCATTATTTTTTCATATCGCTTTTTTCATATGTCGTTTCTTCGATGTTATATTCAAAGATATTCAGCAGTGGAAGAAAACAGTAGCACTATAAAGAATGTTATAGTCTTAAATTTATCTTCTTTGGTAGGTAGACAGCACTTTTGATGTAGAAAGAAGTGAGAATCTCTTTTGCATTTCCTTGTTGGAAGAGCATTGACTGGCGTCTCATCGTTAGTTCTGGTTGACTGGATTTGTAAAGCTCTTTCACTCTCTGAACTTTGTCAGTCTCTGCAATTATGAGTTAAACAAACATAAAGCGGTATGTTGTTCTTGCTGTTGAGATGCAGTCTTGCGTGAATTGCATCATTATCGATTTTTCTGGACAAAAGCCTGATAGAATGAAATAGCACGTTCCAGTGAACTCTATAAAATTCGCAATAAGTTATTTTTTTCCAGTTTGTTGTACGATATATAACAGTCAGGAAATAAATCACTCAATGTGTAAATATGAATATCTCAAAAAGCTAGTAGATAAAATACCAGAATTGGTCCTTTATGAATAACAGAAAATTACTGGTGGTATTCAAATCTCTCTCTTTCTCGAAGACAGCAAAAAGTGTAATCCCTGCGGACGCACAAGAAAAACAGTGAATTAGAAATTCTTTATTCAAAATTCTTTATTTTATATGATTTACAAAAGGGCTCGGACGTATTTAGCTCTTCATTTTACGTAATAAACTCCTGCAACACTTAGTCTCCTTTTACACCAACTTACCAGTTCAATAGGCAAAAAAACTCGCGAACATTTGTGTGGATTATGGGCCTTTTTAGAAACTCTACACCTTTGTTTAATGTTGACTTCTGGTATGGTCTTATTATGTCAGCTGCAATTTTAATTGTTCAACTAATCTTTGGGTAATGAGTACAGCACACTCTTATCTTGCGTACATGATTCCGAACCTGACCAAAGTACTTGAAGAGGGAACAGGATTTTTACAAGAAATCAATAGGAACAATAAAAAGTTCGAGAGATCATAATAGCAATTTCTGTGACGTCTGAAACTTCAAAAGATAACTGAAATTACATTAACCTGAATAGTATTTTGATTATCCTTTACAAAAAAAAATAAAATTTAACAATACCAAACCAGTGTTATCCAAATATATTATTACAAAAATGAGTTGCTCTAGGACCGGTCGTTGTCCTTCAGGACACACTTGATGAAGAGCGCTGCTAAACTAAGAACAAGTAAAATTGCTGGATCAACGGGAAGGTTAATACATCCACTCTTCGAACATCAGCAATGAGTCTGATCTTCTCAACAGCAGATTAGATACTGTTCTTTTGTGTGGCTAAATAGTCCACGTTTTACGAAGATTGACACCGTCCTGAACCAGGCAATGCACATCGTCAGTGATAAACGAAAATCTATTCCTCTTTTGTAGGTGCCTATGTTGAACCACATCGAACCTCCAAGACTAAGAAGATTTAATAATCAGATCCATGAGTTAACAATAATATCAGCGAACATTGATCTTCCCGTCCATAAATACATGTTTCGTAGATTTTGGCGCCGGAAATCACCTTCATACCCGCACTAAAAGCGAAAGAGCTGATTGACAGAGGGTTTACTGCTGCAGCAGAGTGGCGACAAGAATGGAATAATGTAGCTCACAAGAAGTGGCAGTGCCCACCATCCACCAGCAGGATTTCACCTGCCACGTAAAACATGGGTTACCCTTAACAGAACGCTAACCAACCACGGTCGGTGTGGCTCACTGATATAAAGAAGACATTGAGAAGTTATCTTGGTTGTCCGGGTGGAACCGCGTCACTTTATCGAAACCTAACGTTACAGCCATCAATTTGTGGCTTTCTTCAGAGGACTGTCATGGCTGGAATCTTTGGCCTATATGTACAGGGTGTTTCAAAAATGACCGGTATATTTGAAAAATCAATAAAAACTAAACTGGCAGCGATAGAAATGCACTGTTTGTTGCCATATGCTAGGGACAACAGTAAATTTTCAGGCAGACAAAGTTTCGAAATTAGTTACAGTTTTCAACAACAGATGGCGCTGCAGTCTGGAAAAATCCAAAGTACGATTATTCTAAGGAATAAACCATTTTTTCACAGCAAACTTGCAATCTGTGAACATCACACGCTTACAGCAGAAAGACGACTTACAGAATGGCGAACTCACAGACTGCGTTTACTACTATATCTTTAAAATCGTCTGCAGCGCCATCTATTGTGGAAAATTGTAACTAATTTCGAAAGTTTGTCTGCCTGAAAATTTACTGTTGTCCCAAGCATATTGTAACAAACGGTGTATTTCAATCGCTGCCCATTTAGTTTTTATTGATGTTTCAAATATACCGGTCATTTTTGAAACACCCGGTAGCTCCCGAAGAGCATGCTAACCGTTGCGGAGTGACGTCCACTGAAAGTTCCTGCCGCCAGCGTGACCGGTCCAACGGATCTTGCGTCCCGCGTTTTCCTAAGCAAGCACGATCATATTTGGTCAAATTGTAGCTCGCTGTTGGCGTTCAAATTTGCTGACGTAGTTATTTTTAAAATATCTTATGTATTCATAATGACGTCAACAAATCAGCTGTAGTACAACATTCTGTTGACAATGGAAATGCTATTTTATTCGGTGTCATGAGTGTATTGGTTCAGGAATGTAGATGGTGTCTAGGTGAATCAGGGAAACGTTGGAAATAAAATAAAATAATAATATAAAAATACAGATAATTTGAACGCAGACACTGGGCCTACAACTTGACCAACATGGGTCATGCTTGCTTAGGAAACCGCGGGGACGCAAGCCCCCACTAGAGCGGCGGTAGCTTCAGTGACGTCACTCCGAACGGTTAGCGCGCTCTTCGGGAGCTATATATAGGCGGCAGAGATTCCAGCCATGACAGTCCATCTGTAGAAAGCCACAAAATGATGGCTGAAACATTAGGTTTCGATAAAGCGACGCGGTTCCACCCGGGCAACAAAGATAACGTTGGCAACGACCGCTGAAGTCTGCGCATCCACTAGGACATGAGAACTTCACACAATTGTGACTGTGGTGCACCACAACAGACGATCCGGCATATTGTGACTGAGTGCAGTGAGAGGGCGTACCCAAGTTCGCTGAAAGTATTTGTTAAAGTTTCTAGAACTGCTACAGACTGGTTGGAAAATCTGAATTTACAACTTTAAGTGTCTTGTTGATTGTTTTAGAATGACGTATTATTTGTATTCTTTAGTATTGTACTGATATAAGCTAAATAAGTTACAAATAATCGTGAAACTGAGTTTGTTTTCAACAGAACCGTATGGTGAAGTGTCTGCATCTCAGTCTTTTCACCGAGTTTTGGTGAACGGAAGTGCTAGGGTTTGGCATTCGACAAGACGAGGGATCAAATCCCCATCCACCTATCCAGTTTTCTGTTTTCCACGGTTTATCGAAATAATTCCAGGTGAATGCTCGACATTGACGAATTATAAATCACAAAGAAAAAACAAAATAAAATAAAATCAGTCCTTTCGATACCGCTATCACACTGTAAAGTAGAAATGTAAAATTCGAATCAAAGTTTTAAAAAATAGAATTAATTTGTTTAAACTAGAGAATATGGAAAAATTAAGTAGTTTCGCAAGTTAGACAAATTATTTCCCGAGTGTAATGACACCTATACAGATTTTACTGTTCTAAAAATGGCTAACTATGCCAGCCGTTACGCTGGCATTTCAACAATGAAAAAGTGACCCTGAAAGGTATTTCTTGAGTGCAGAAGGTTCGCATTGATTTTTAAGTTATTTCATCCAGAAATGACTGCTATGACTTGCATAGTACCAAATCGAACTTATGCAGGAAGTAGTTGAAGTAATACATTATTTTGTACGGAAAGAGAAAAAAGGGGACGAGCAGAGGAAAGCATAAAGTTTGGAATTTTTTTTCAACTTTGAATAAATGTTTGTGTGTTGTATATTTAGATAAAACAAAGTGAAAAACATTAACCCATGACCTGTTTCAATAATTATTCCTAAGTTCGTAAATTAATAAATAAACAAAAATTATGAACTAAAATCAGTGTGAAATTGTAATAGTCGACTTAAACTTTACACTATAGTGTAGTGATAAAAGTACAACATACACCTCCCACTTCCTCCTAAACAATGTGTAGAGTACCAGTGAAAAAAAAGGCAAAACAAAAAAAAAATCACTAGCAAACAGGATATGTAAAATAGTATGTGCACAAAAGCTAGTAACGAGTTTCCATTCTCTTCATTAATTTCGTCAACCACACTCGTCAAACATATCCGTCAAACATTTCATCCTTTGTCTATCGATTTTATTTACGCAACTTACCGAGACGTCCGATCCCTTTGTCAGTCTGATGAATAATTTCCATCGCGGACAATACCTTATTGTTCTCGTCTCGCTTGTCAAAAACGCGCCATCCGTCGGAATATCTCATCAGAACCAGTGATTTATAATAATACCAACGCCAATTCCTGGCTGTCTCTGCACTTTTGAGGCTGTCAACAAACAGATGCCATTATTCCTTCTGTTGAACAATAAAGCCTTGACATCTGATCTCTTTACTCCTCTGGAAATTTGTTCCATCTCCTTGTTCTGGCATGAATGGATATGTTCCTGTGATTTGAACTTTTACACCCAATCAAAGTCTATCACCCTAACGAAATGTCACGGTATATGGGGCTCTAATGTAATTTATAAAATATTTTGGTCCTTTCAAGGTGTGTACAATTAACAAGCTTTTCTTCATTTTGTTGGATATAAGCTCTTTTTTAAAGGTTGGCTGCGTCGCCTTAGTGAGGAACTGAAATCGGATTATTTAGCCTTCAGCCTGCAACCAAACCGGAAAAAATTGATGAAACATGCTACTCTCCAACAACGATACGTGTAACATCTATTGTGACCTCCAGCCTGTCGCGTTTAGTAAAGTAGAATTTTCAATTGTCCGACCTTACTGAAAGTCATACCCATAACTCTCTTACTTAAAAGATATGAATCAGAAATTATTAGACAAAGCAATTAAATACTGTAATAATGAACCAGCTGTTAATGTCTTAACGTGTTAACACGTATATCATATAAAAAATAGAAGATGGGGCTGAGTTGAAACACACAAACACGAATTTACATTGAAATTGAACCATCACTAGCTAGTTAGGTTGCTTATAAAAGATAATGTTGTCAGGCATTAACAACGCCCCACTCGGGCAGACGTATCTTTTCGGCAAAGGATGCAACCACTCTGAACCATCGGAGGTTACAGAAAAGGGCCTTATTTCGAAGGACCTGAGAAACAGGCAACAAAGCAATAAGTTAACATTGGCCCATCAGAGGGGTTTTAGGCAGGGAGTATAACAAAGGCAGTGTAAGAACAAATGCACCTACGTGAGAGCAGTTCTGCAAAAAGACGATTGGTTTAAAAATCTGAAATTTTGAGAAAAAGCGGAACGTCAGCCAAAGAATATTGAAAAGGCTTGTGTGGTGGGGCTTTGATCAATATTGAGTACCAATAATATGTTTGACTGAGTGATAACAAACTATTTCACAACGTTCCTATGTTACCGTAACCTGTAGCATGCGAGGTGTAGTTTGGGCAGTTCAGTCACTGGTCACTCACCTCATTCTTGACGACGTTAAATCGTCATCATTCGGTGCTAATCTATTGACACAGCAAGATCATTAATAGAGCTGTAGCAAACCGTATATAATCGTTACTGAATAAGGAATACATCGCATGACTCGAAGTACCAAATTGTTACTCACAAATATATTTCGTTACTAGCATTTGTTGTATGGATGTCAGTTTGATTCGATAAACGAACGAATACGACGCATAATACAGGAACTGGAACGGTTCGCCCAGCGACTAAATTAATCTGAATGAGAGAATGAACATTTGAACATCGTGGGTCACATATTGCTGGGAATTTTGATTTAAATTTGTTTCATTACAAATGAAAATGTGTAAGTACAAACATGTCGCGCATACAATATTTTAATATAATTTATATTATTTAATGTTAAGTGTTGATATTTTTAGCACTGTAAGTACGAGTAATATTAACAACATAGAGTTATTTTGTAGGTTTGATTTTGTTCAACATGAAACTGTACAGATCATAATTTGCAAATAGAAAATTTGGATAGATAATTTGAGATGGTTATTTTTTAATTGCTCATACTTAGTGACATTTTATTAATTTCAAACATTTATGATATGCGTTTATTCTAAAATGCCATATTGTAACTTCCTCACAATCTTACCTTAATTACATTACTAAATGAACAATTTACTTGAACTTCAAATGAAGTCATCCTGTAACCCGTACGTGACGCGACTCGATGCTATGCTTCATACTAGTGCTCGATTGAGTGAAAAGTAACGAGTAACCATAAAATACGATAGTAACGATGTCGTCCCGAAGGCGTCGCGACTGGTTGCAGTGCTTCATGCTAGCGCTCAGTTGTACCAAAAGTAATAAGTACTGATTGCTTTGGTAACGAATATATATGAGTACACAATTTCTCGCTACTTTTGCAGCTCTAATCATTAAGGCGAAAACCTCCAATTTATTTATGTTGTCGACCAATCCGTCCCTCGCAACAACATTGGTCCTGGCCGGAGATGACCATGGGCCATTCTACGAAATGTAGGACGTCCCTTGGGAAGACCCTTTCACGTTTACCGTCTCAACTGACAGTCAAAACGTCAATCTGGCGGAGATATACGTAACTATGAACACAGTGACTGTCACGAAACCTTTGATTTACAACGATGCTAGAAAGTCTCTTGCTCTATCCACATTCATCAGAATAATTTATCTGTGTTTTAAATGTAAATAAACGCTTCTTTGACCAGTTTTGAAGTAAAATAAAGCCCTGACCTATTAATTTTTAATTATATTAAATAAGTTTTTTTGTATTCTTTCTTGAAAAAATTATTCATTCATATCATTTTTTAATGTTATCGTAATAATAATAAGAAGGAAATCTTTGGTGAATATATGGAAATACATAAAAACTATCTACCAAGACCAGCAACGTTTCAATCTCCTCTCCCCTCCCCAAAAAAGTAGTTAGAAATAACAGCTGCTTGGTATGCAGAATTAAATTAAGTGTATAATGACATTAATAAAGTTAATACACATCTGGTGACATGAGTTATAAGTCTCGTTGCCGAAGCTTATGCCTACAGCTAGAGCGGAGGTATTGAGATTCTCCTCTAGTCTCTGCGTGGGCCGTTTTCTCAAGTGGTGGCGCTTCCACTGCGCCATCCTTATCTTTATGATGCCGGAAATCTCTGACCACTAACGCAGAGAAATATGGCGCCGTTAAACTGCGAATCATATCGCCAAAGTCACGCAAATGGGTATCATATGGTGCTGGAGGACACTATCTCACCGGGAGGTGGATGCAACGTCTATAACTGTTGTATATCTAAGTAGTTATCCTGTAAAAAAATTTCATAACTTTCTTGCCGACTCATTATTTCTATGGTCACCTATTGTTATCTACTGTACAAATAAATATTAGTAACCACTTAGATAGAATTAACAATAGTAAAGGAAATTAATATATTTAGTCTTACTTAAATATGTTCGTTTCAGTTCCATATGAAAGTAGCCTTGGTGATGTGGGTGGTACTGTACATGATATCATTACTAACACTAGTAATTCTAAAAAAAATTATGATTTAGTCTGTTTATTTTGCATCATAAATGCAAACATTCCGTTGATAAGCAAAAAAACAAAAAATTTCGCGTTTTGTATAATCTCTATTGTAATTTCCAAAGCTTTTGTTACCTGCTACATTTTCAAACAGCACTTCCCCTCTCTACAAAAAGTAATCATAATAATACTACAGAGATTCTGAATAACCCTATCACTTAATCTTTCTTTCCTACACCGTTTTCAATTTTATTTTATTTCCAGTTTCTAAGGAGAAAAATTCAATATGAAATACACAATAAATACTGGAAGTGTAGAGAAATGTATACATAAATTGTCATGATTTTAATGTTCTGTGCATCAGTACAGCACGTACTAGAAGATTATTACGAGTTGATACATGAAACAGGAGGGATTAAGCTACTTGTTGTCTTCGTGTATTATCCAGCACCCTCATTAACGCTTCTAAGAGCACATATGGCGGAGCTTCCAATAAACCGAGTGAAACTTGCGAGAAGTTTTTTCGCACTGTCGGAATTGATAAATCGATTTAATATAATCCAGGCCACGTTTAATCAAGATACCGCTAGTATTTTAGTACAAAGTAACGGTGGCGTGGCTTTCATATATTTTTTAAATCCAACGACTTGTTTCGGGTTAGTTTGCTTGTTGGGCTAATGTAGGGAGGGAGACCTGTCAATCCGATTATTTTTGTAGAAACTTTACTGAAATTTGTTTAAATTTTTCCTATGTGTAGCCTATGAGACAGAGCAGAAAGATTGGAAGTTTCGTGATTGGAGTAATGTCCGCAGAATTCGGGAGTTTTTCTGGAAGCAGAGCATTTAATGGAGAAACAATATTGGACTATTCATCATCAAAACTACAGCGAGGTACGGCGAGCGGTGGCATCGGAAAAACACTTGCTATGCTTTTCAAGGACGCTAGGCAACGCTATAGTTACTGCGTTCTGTGGATGAATTCTTACTGTAAGCACGCATACCTAATCAAGAGACATTTGTATAAATCTAGTCGATTAAAGAAAGCTTAAGAACTATCAATAAATTAATATACTTGTAAACATACCGTTATTCAACCTAATCGATACCAGGATACACCAGAAGATTACGACCACCTACCTAATAGCCGGTATATCCGCCTTTCGTACGTATAACAGCGGCGACGTGTCTTGGCATGGAGGCAATGAGGCCTTGGTAGGTCGCTGGAGGGAGCTGGCACCACATCTGCACACACAAGTCATCTAATTCCCGTAAATTCCGGTGAGAGAGGCGATGAGCTCTGATGCCACGTTCAATCACATCCCAGATGTGTTCAATCAGGTTCAGATATGGCGAGTTGAAGGACCAACATATCAACTGCAACTCGCCACTGTGTTCCTCGAACCACTATATCACACTCCCCTGGCATTATCTTGTTGAAAAATGCCACTGCCGTTGGGAAACATGGTCTTCATGAAGGGGTGTAAGTGGTCTGCAACCAGTGTACGATACCTATTGGCCGTCATGGTGCGTTGCAGGAGTGCCACTGGATTCATGGATGCCAACATGAATGTTCCCCAGAGCATAATTGAACCAGCACCAGATTGTCACCGAGTACTGATGCACTTTGCCAACCATCAATGTATGGTCGTAAAGTTATTTCACCAGCCAGTCTTACACTACGTTATGTACAGTATGGAAATAACTTCTGGTCGCATTGCACCTATTTTTATCGCTACCTTTGTGCGTACGAAGACTGAAGTGATTAAGCTGCGCGTTCTATTTCAACCAGCGATCAAACTGTAATAGCATTATTCTTCTTATGCAAAATTAGAACTACAGCGGAAAAAACATTGATAACGGAATGATGATTTTGTCCTTTCCTTAGTTCCAGGCAATTCATAGCGGAAATTGAACAGAGATTTGTTTTTGACAGCGGAGGGACACTGTGTAGAGGAACATGTCACAAACACAGCTACGACTTTGTTATTCAACAGTTTATTGTTTACGACCATCAAATTACCGCGGAGGTACTTGCTCTGTGTAACATACAATACAGAAAATTCATCCCACAAAAATAGAGACGCACCCACATCCACTTATTCTAAGTTAGGGCTGCCCTCATCGTTATAAATTTTACCAAAGAACATGAGTTCTTGGAGCAGAAAAAATTAAATGAGCTTGAAGTGTTATGTTGCATGTTAGGGAATCATATGTATTATTTCTAAAAGGCGTTTTTTTGTGACGAGTCACTTATCTTCGTTCATACCTAACCAAAATAGATAAATGAGGTATCATTTTAAAAACTAACGTCTCCGCTTAGGTAACATCAGAAATTAAGAATGGAATTTTCAGTTATTTTGCCCTTAACGGGTAAAAGTATCATCGTTTCCTAAAAGGTGTTTTTTGCGACGAGCCATTTGTCTCCCTTCATATGTAATTAAAATCGATAAATAGTTTTAAAGATTAAGGTCTCCACTGTGGAAACATCATAAACTCAGGAAGGGATTTTTCTGAATTCAACCCGTAAAGGGCAAAAGTATCATTTTTTATAAGATTTTTTTTTGCCGACGAGCCACTTCTCACTCTTCATACATTAAGGTCTCCAATTTGGTAACATCACAAATTAAGTAAAATTTTTTTTGAAGTCAACACGTAACATGCAAAAATATAACTATAAAGGTAACATTCATGAGACAGTTCAGAGGCAAGCCGCTAGGCTTCGCTGATGTCAGCACGGATTGATCGCGTTACCACTAGTTAGCAGCACCACATATCACTGATATATCGATAAACTTTGTGTGTTTTCCACAGTAAGGAGATTTTCAGATTTTTGTTCCTGTTAAATAATGTTATGTTTAATAATGTAACTGTGTCATATTTATGTTTTTCTAATATTTAATTAAGTATTACGTTATAAGTGTTTAGTGATGCACTTATTTCAGTTGGCAAATAAACCATTACTACAAATAAGCCTTCTCTTCTTTCAACCTACTACAAAACACCTGCCTTGCTATTCATCGTATTTTATACGCGCAATTTTCGCACGGGTCATCTAGTAAAGTGAGGATATAGAATGATGTCGCAACAACAAAACCTACTTAACTAAAACTAACGATGCCCTTAACTGGGTTTTAAAATTTCTATAAACGATTAAATGTGAAAATTTAATAGACAGTTATTGGAGTACTAGTATAAGGCCGTGGCAATTTTTTGCGTATCGTCATGGGTCTAGAATAGTTCCAATTTTTAGGGTCAAAGATTATAACGGGTTGACCTGATCTGACCAAAAATGAACCTGACCTGTGTTTCACTCTTATGGTAAATAAAATCTCTTGAGCTTGAAGAACTCAGAAGTATTAATAGACGCAGGTGTTAAACACGGACAGGGACGATAGCACTATCGTGTAATTGTTTCAAAGGTCGTAGGCTAGAACTTGCTTAAATACAAACTTGACTTGTATTTGGCCCTTAAAGTTCACTCTGCAAAATTCCTGTTTGTTTCGAAAGCATCACGTTATTATTTTTTTATTGAGATTGGGAAAACATTCATAACGTAATTGTTGGCCATAATATCTGTAAATTCCAGAGAATTTAATTCACATTCCATATCATTAAGCAATTGAGCAACTCTGAAGAAATGGATTACCAGAATAGTTGATTCGGTAACATATTGGTCTGATGCACTTAAAATAACCTAATAACTCACGTACGGTGAACATGAATAAATACCATCGACAAAAGCGGTCAGTAAAATACCTGAAAAACAAATAAACTGTAATGCATAATCTTTGGACAAGCAACAACATAAGTAACAGTTTTAATTAAACTGAAATTTATGCTAAGTCGGAATGACAATTGGTAGTCATGGTTACAGTGTAGACCATGAGTAATTATTTTTTTGAAGTTTCTTTAAGTTGCTTTCATTAGCAACATGTTATTGAAAAGCAGATCAGAGTTTTTTCAGCCGCAAAATTTGTCAGTAATTTTTTAACTATGAAACGCTACGAAAATCAAACTTAATGAATGTATTATGACAATTAATTTGTTAGCAGTTGCTTAGCTATTAAATTGTGAACATAACCACGAATTTCTACTAATGGTAAGGCTGACACGTTATACCGTTCTTACGGAATTATAGATGGAACAAAAAATCGATGAAACACGGGCAAACGAAATTTTAGTAAACGTAGCAAAATGTCCCTTCATGTTTGATGTACAATAATATACTTCGTTATGATTCATTTTCCTGTGATCTGACGGACTGACCGATGAAGCTTTGACGTACTGGCAATATTGGCTCTAGCGAAATGCATAAGCGTAGGCTAACAGGTCAACTTTTCTCTGTCGACATGACGGGCGATGTGTCATTGGCAGAACAGGGAATGGCATTGGAATTGGTAATCAGTATGGATACAATGCTTTATATCGCGTTATACTGAAAATAATGGTTGCTAAACTACAAAACAACAAAATAAGTCATCGTGGAAAAGTTTACAGTAATTACATTTACAAACATGTAATTTACATCGTAATCGTTATAGACATTTTTTTTAAAAAAAAAGAAAAGGAAATATTTTTTTTACATGCATAAAATTGTAACGTTTTGTAATTAAAAAAGTTTTTCTACGAATTTGAAATAAATGGTCAGATGACAAATAAATTAGCTACATACGTAAAAAATTCTCACTAGTGCTAACGAGAGAACCCAAACGTGAAAGTGAATGTGGGAATAATTTCAAAAATATATCAAATTACTCTCATAATATATCAACTTTCAGAAAACAACGATTACGTGGTTTCTGTTTCAAGCTAATGTCGGACTACGTCAACAAAGATGATTAGCCACGAGGCAAATGAAAGAAAAATAAATCTAGGTTGCACTAACAGGAACGAAAAAATGCGATAGTTTGTAGTTTTCAGTTCCCTATTAAATCAAGAAAATCTTTTGTTAATATACTGAAAAATGCTTTTCAAAGACGAATTGGTAGCTGGAAAGAGTTGTATGTTGTTAGTTATTGTCTTAAGGATATTAACTGTATCGTGTTTTTAGACTACCTGCTCATAACTGCGCTATTTTGTAAGTTTCACAATGCTGCACACAGCTCTGCCACAGCATAATAGTATTTCTTCACAAATTTATAATGGTAAATAGTGCCTAACATTATGAAGTAAATATTTCACACTTTAAAAACAGATTTTTATACAATTTTATATTTTTAAAATAAAAAACAAAATGGGGGTCCAGTATAGAGGAATTTCCCATGGTAATAATTTTCTGTAACTTAGTGATTAAGCAGCAGATAATAAGACGCTTAAAAATTGTTTCGTGGCTTAACGCGTCTCGATAACCCAACTATCAGAAAAACATGTTATAACAACTAGGAACATTCCTACTTTACTTTTTTTCCTTCTTCATAAAAATGGCATGCAGCTGCTGAGTCCATTCAGCCAGCTACTATATTGAATCGATTCTATAAGTGTACAAGCTGTTACCCGTGACTTCGTACGCGTGGAATTAGAATTTCAATGCAGAATTGGATATAGAAAGCTGTTAGTAACGTAAGATTTGTCCCAAACAACAGCGAGTCGGTATAATGTGACAGGAAAGCCATCACTATATCCCATCAAGAAAATCAATTTCCAACAGAAATCAAACTAATACAGTCGAAGGTCAGTTTTATTTCAGCTTGGTCTTTTCTTCTTTCTTCATCATGAGCATCAGATTCTTGGGTTCTAATAACTTTAGCTGCTAGTGTTCTTCTAGAGTTGTACCTTAGGCCAGATTTACCGCTCGCAAGGCATGTCAAAAAAGATGACAAAATAAACTGGTGCCAGAAACTTTAGGCAGACACAAAGTAAAAGTACAGTGCAGAGTCAGTCGACAGTGCAGAGTCAGTCGACATCTATACTAAATAATAAGTTTTATCTCTAAACGAAATTTACTAACAAATCATACACCAACAGACTGCGCGAGAGGCACAGTTTGAGCAACCAACGTAACATTACAGATTAACACACTCATCCGTCTGTCTGTTAACATTCGATAAGTTCTCAAAACATCGTGACTAAAACTGTTATTCAAATAGAATAAAATGTCCTGTGTCCTTATAACAGATACAAAGTGTATTTCCTTGCCAAATTCCATCAATTTTGGTATAGAAATTTAGTTGTTACAAACGGCAAAGACTTACTTCCGCATTTATAATATTATTAGGTTAGAGCACACACACGCTGACTTCGAGAGAAACAACGCCTGAGGGATCAATATAACCTAAAAGAGTGTACACCTATAGTATTGTTAGACCGCCTGCTATATTGCCATGTATTGCACCCCTAAATTTGTGGTATACACTGTTTAACACGGAATCCGAACAGCTGACCGTCCAGGCGTGGCTCATACTACCACAAACAATTCTTAAAAATCATTGGTTCCACCGGAATTTGAACCATAGACCACGCTCCACACATCAATAAGCAAGCGTATTAACCACTGAGCTACCATACCAATATGTGGGCAGGTACTACAGGGACTTAAACATCCTATGCGTAATTGACGATAAGAGAGAAAACTAGCTGGTTTTCGTATCAGAAATTTGTCTTTAATGCAGTTCGTTTGGTCAAAAACTTTATTTCTAGTAGTTAATGAGTGCAATAATTTTGTTTAAGCCAAGACTGTACGTGCTTAAAAGGTTTCTAGATCATTATAATGTGTCTGGTGTCGTGGATCGTGGCGTATGACACAGAACACTCAAATCGATCAATTTTTGGAGAATCATTTCACATCCTGGCACTCGCTCTCACAGTGTTTACCATATTACGTACAGTTTTTGATTTCCTAATTCCCTAATTATTTCTGAAACTAGTGGCTAATCAAAATATTTTTTACTGTTATTTACACTAATTACAGTGAACGAAGATCATTAAGTAATTAAATTTGTCATTCCTATAATCTAACTGATAATTACGAACGTTACTAACAAATAATTCCTCGTTATTTATGCCACACCATTTAGTTTCTTCAGCTCTGTAGGAGAACTATCTCTTCGTTAGGACTGTATTTAGCAGAAGGCAATTAAGAAAACCGCAAGATTATTAAAAGTTGGTAACTTATGAGAAGACTAAGCTGTTATTAAGTAGGAATTCCATTAAGATTAGCGAGTGGAGTTGCAATGATACGAAACAGAACGTTGATATCTGAATTAACATAGTGTTATTTAATTCTAGGTCCACAGAACATTTAAAGAGAGCTTGTCATCAAATTACCAAAGAAATCGAGGGAGCGCTCCCTTTAATCTACCCACCAGACATGTTCAACATCCGTAGCAAATTACTTGGCGAATTTATTAATTAAATTCGCTGGAGAAGCAAGACGACTCGCTTATTTTTACTGTAGTGTTAATATGGAGGTACGACGAGAGACCTGCATAAATTACGACCTAATGTTAACGTTACGCTGTGCGAGGAAATTAAAACTCGCCTTTGTATACTGAAGCAGATCCTGGTCGCAAGCTGCGAAAAGGCTTTATAGATAAGCCTACATATCTTTTAGAAGCAGTGGGTTAACGCACAAATGGTCCCTCATTTTAAAAGACCGTCACCTTTATAAATAAACTAGCAGAGTTCCCGGCGTTGCCCGGTATGATCTAGGTTGATTTGCACACACAGTAAATATTGAAGCTCATAAAAGACGTCAGTTTTTTGCACTTGTCAATTAAATTTCATGTCAGTCGCTCCATTTTTCTATAAGTGTTTAAACGGTTAACCCCCGGTGTAGCAGAAAAGAGATGGGGTTGGCGTTGATTTATTCTTGCAATATTTTTAGCCATGATATCAGGAAAGTGTCTACTATGTTCCATCATAATAACCGCAGTGATTCGTGCAGCAATAGAAACACTGATTTTTTGAGGAAATGTGGTAAACACAGAATCGCTCATCAATAAATTAAAAAAACAACACTATGACAACACTAAAGGTTTTAAACAGTTCAATTTTATGTTCAAAGCCCCAGATATGCATTACTTACTATTAACAGCGATTTTAATTCACTTCCAAAGATCAGAGATTGTAGCTGAGCGGCCTGAGACCGTAGTTCCAAAAAGCAACAAATTTCTCAGAAGGTTCTACACTGAAGGTTTTAAACAGTTCACTTTCATGATCAAAGCCATTAAATATTCCTCACTTACTATTAACAGCGATTTTAATTCACTTCCAAACATCAGAGATTGTAGCTGTGCGGCATCAGATAGTAACTTCAAGAAACAAAAAACATATCGAAAGGTTTTTTTCATTATATCATTAAAATTAATATTTTCCACTTTACGTAGATTCCTCTACGCATTCGGTATAGTCATGTATGGGGTTTAAAGAATAAAAACCAAAATTTAAGAAAGTAAAAGTTACATGCGATATTATGGCTATTATTTTTTACGATGTATGACGTATGGATCGTATTTCTTTTTTTTTGTTTCAAGCTGTACGTTCAGATTTTCATTTACCGCTCCGGCGTTATGTTACGTTGGAGCATAAGACATACCAAACAATTCAATTGAGATTCTAATCTTTAAAACGGTGAATACCACATCGAAATCTGCGAAGTAGTTTTTGAGTTTCTCTGGTACAAATATACCCGGTTTTCGTTTTATAGATATAGCCTAGATATAAGATAGATAAAAACTAACAGTAGAAGATAAAATTGTTTAGCAAGCTTTGGTCAGAATCTGCACTGTTAACTATAACTATCTTAACTGAAGCCTGCGTTCAGAATCTGCTTCCCGATTTTACATCTAATGTTCCAACTTTACATGCCTTATCAACGAACAGTTAAATTCAGATCTATAATTACTTTAAGTAGTTGTCTACTCAAAGAACTGGCAGTCAAATTATGGTGAGGCAAAACTTGTTACAAAGAACTAAAGACGTTTTATTTCTTGTATTTATAGTACCTGTTCCTGTCACAATATTAATGATCCATCTTCGAGATCGCCTATGGACGCACAGCGCTAAGATAAACAAGATTTTTAAGGTATCTTTATACTTCAGAACTAAATTGACAGGATGTGAACTGTCCACTGTTATTTTTGCTTTGATAAGTTCACCGTAATCTGGGGACCTAATTAACGTAATTAACTAGCTGCTCTAATTTACCAATGTAAGCTTTAGGATTCCACCAAAACGGTGATTACGGCGTGTTTCGGATGGTTTGACTCCTGTCTCCACCTCTCACACTCGCAGAACTTCAGTTCGTTAAGCTTTTCGTAACTGCTACAGTTGCTGAAACATTCCTTCGAATTAGGTGGGAGGTATTACTATTAAATCACCGCGCGTGGCGGATGAACGGTTAACATTCTGGTCTCGCATTCGGTAGGACGTGGGTTCGAATCCCCGTCCGGGCATCCAGTTTTGGGTTTTCATGGTTTCTCCAAATCATTTCAGGTGAATGCCGGGATGATTACTTCAAAAAGGCCATGCCGAGTTCCTTCCCGTTCCTT
Organism: Vandiemenella viatica; assembly: GCA_031002005.1. Taxonomy (NCBI): domain Eukaryota; kingdom Metazoa; phylum Arthropoda; class Insecta; order Orthoptera; family Morabidae; genus Vandiemenella; species Vandiemenella viatica. The sequence goes on along the minus strand of JARYHS010013631.1, from coordinate 35,555,545 downwards.
GTCCCCAGTCCTATCCCGCCTCTAACGACCTTAGCCGTCCACGAGGCGTAAAGCAATAAGTAAAAAAAAAAAAAAAAAAAAAAAAAAAAAAAAAAAACAAGATATTAAATCAAATCAAAGAAAATACGCAGTTTTAATCAGACATGTTAGATTTAATACTTCTCTCCTTCAATCACGTCATTACACGTTTGATTTTACATTACTTCGGTAAATCATTATAGCTTGCTTATTCTAAGAATACTAACTCCACATAACATTTGCCTCGCTCGCTCGGCAAGTAGCCTTCACCATACACACTCTACTGGCCAACTTATGTCTCACCAAAGATACTCTAAATGCACTCCTTAAGACAAGACTAATTAGGTATGTAACGGAGTTCCGCATCTGTAATAAGTGCGAAACTTCCGCATGAAATTCTACCTCCGCTTTCGCATCCGCAACTTTTCTATACATTGCAATATTTTTATATCTTATTATTTTATCTTTGTACGAGAGTCGCCCTATAGTCACTTAGCAAACAACAACGTGGTTGTTTCTTTTCTTACGATGCTGTAATAAAAGTAACAATGAACTGAAGGGTGTTGTTACCTAAGCACGAATTTACAAGTCTGAACTTGTAAAAAGCGGCCATTCACGGTCCAACTTGTAGTACCTCCGTGTAGAACTACTGAAGGATGCGGACACCCATTCACGCTACTAGAAGGAGTCCAAACATTCTATTCCACTCGTACTTTCTAGCAGTGCACCATTGCTCTTATCGCACACTCGTAGGATGTTTCCCCCCATCATGATTCTACACCATAGCTTTTTAAACGGCAAGGCCCGCTTTTTTTTTTTTTTTTTTTTTTACTTATGGCTCTACGCCTCGTCGACGTCGAGGTCATTAGAGGCGGGATGGGAATGGAGTCAAGGAACGGGAAGCAATTTGGCCATGGCCCTTTCGAAGGAAGCATTCCGACATTCGCCTGGAGTGATTTGGGGAAACCGTGGAAAACCCAAATCTGGATGCCCGGACGTGGATTCGAAACGCTGTCCTCCCAGATGCGAGGCCAGAGCGTTGACCGTTACACCACCACGCTCAGTGCAGGGGCCGTGTTGGTTGATTGAGAGTCCAACCACATCCAACACTTTCTACATGTAGCACTGCAACCCCTTTCATGACCCACCAAGAGTTCTACATCTGAAAATCTGATCATAGCAGGTCCTACAAATTGTACTGTGAATGGGTCGCTAGAGCCGTGGAAAGGCGGGTGGCGGAATCGGAGATGTGCGGTGGCGTGGTCTTGTGCTTAACGCTGTAATTAGTTGAGTCACAAAGTTGATATGACAAAGATTATTTTGTTGACGCGTGCGAGGTTCTATAAATAATTTAATTCACTCATTAAATCATCCAATGTTTTTTGTTGTTGAATGATGAGACAGAAAATAATATGACAGTATTGGATGGAAATAGACTTTGCTTATGCAAAACGTAGTATTTCTGATAAAAATAAACATGTTTTGATTTTAAGTTTGTTACACAATGCTTAGTCGATTCTACATTAGTGTATCCATTTTGGAAACAGTTGATTTCTAAATCTTATTCCACTTACCATTTATCTCTATGTCGACACAAAATGGCTTCTATTTCTTCCCAGAAATGTAATTCCAAATCAAAGGACATCATGTTTACATCAAGGATGAAGTCATCTCTGTAGTGCAACAGTGTTCTAAAAAAAGTCTGGTAGGTAATAGTTCACATTGTCATTAAAAACAGTTAATATGAACGAAAGGTGTTTTATTTTTATTTTTTTAAATTACTTTACAGGACAGTGACACCAAGAATATTTAAGGAATGAGAGAATTGTCGGTAAGAAATGAAAGAATTCTGCCATGGCCTATTTAAAAAACGATCCCAGCATTCTTCGCCTGCAGTGATTTTGCGAAACCACGGAAACCCGGAATCTTGATGGAAGGACATATAATCGAATCTGTGTTCTCCAAAATCTACAGTGGGACTAAAACTGCTATGGTCTCTAAGTTTGTTCATTTTTTTTTTCTAAATGATTAAACGTATACCATTCTGTTTCTTCTCCCTAAGACACTCTTACACGAAACATTTTCTTCACTCGTCATTCCCAGCGTATGTTCATCACTTAGTTTACCTGTTCAGAGTTCATTAATTTTCAACAACATTCCATAAAGTTCAGTGATCCATAAAAACAGTTTAAGGAACCTCTCAGAGTTTTAGGTCATTATTTTAGGAGTGAAGGTTTTTCATTTTGGTGAAGGCACTTTTTGTCAGAGTTAATTTTCTTTTTTTGCATTTGGTCCATATTCTTTTCCTAATGTTTTATCCAATAATATTTTGATATCGTCACTACTATCTGAAATTACTACAATATTATCAGCTTGTTTCTCTTGGAATTTCATGCTTTGCTCATTTTTTGTTCTCTTTTCATTATGATTTCTTCCTTTACATAAAATTAAATTTTGTTTTGAGATTTATTATTTTAGTTTTGACTGCTTTAAAATTTTTCTGTCCTATTGATAATGATGTAAAACTTTTATAAAACATCAAATGAAAAATTATTCCTTACTTTTGTTGGTTGGAAAATTCAGTAATAACCGTAACGTCAAAATTGTCTTGAACTCTGATTATTCCTAAACCTAATCCCATCTTCATCTAATACTACTACCATTTTTTTCTTTTTTTCTCTGCTAGAGCTGGAGTCACTAAAACAAGCAACGGGAAAGAAATCAGACATGGCGTCTAGTGAAGGGACTGAACTCAGAATTTGCTGGAGTAACTTCGAGAAAACATGGATAACCGAAATCTTGAATTGAATGAAATCTGGTCCTCCTTAATGCGCGGATACATTCATATTGAAGCATGTAATGACAAACTTACTGTGCTTTCTTGGGAAATTCGGAGACGATGGATGCCCTTATGAAAATTTTCTGAATCTCTGGTGTTTCCTAACATCTATAGCTGTAATCATTTCTGATGTATCCTCCTTAAGGGGCCATTTTCAACACTATGTGATAGAGAATGCCCTGGAAGAGTGTGGTACTTCGTCTTAAATTAGGAGACCTTTGGCAAGCTGTGGGTGATTCATTATTCCAACAATCTTTCAGCTGCGAGAAGTTTGCTCTTCCAAACAGGATATTCTGCGCGAAGCAAAGTTCGACATTTGGTTGTAAAAGGGTATTACATTCCTTTACTAACCTACGCTACTTGCTTGCTACCAGTTTCCGATATGCTGTTTCCGCTTGTCAGTACGCACTATCAAGAGCTTAGTAGCACTTTACTTCGTGTTTAACTAAATTGCTACTAAGTGTTAGTTACCAGGACGACAATTGTAAATTGTGTATGATTGCAAAAATTCACTACCAGCCAGCAACAAAAAAAGGGAGCTTTAACTGTAGTTGTAAAACTAATTTCGAATATCACTTCAGAATGTGAGGATATTTAAAATCACCTTTTGCTACCGGTAGAATGAAAGTATTAACGGCAGACATACAAACAGTAGTGTTTATCGTATTAGTTGTTGATCTTCGAGCTTGCCACGATGCTTGGCGAGTGGGCAGTATCACTCGTCCCCGCATCCTGGAGGACGGGGGTTTAGATCCCCGTCCGGCATTCCAGATTTTGGTTTTGGATGGTTTTTCCAAAATCACTCCAGGCTTATGCCTGGATGGTTGCTCCAAAACGTTATGGCATAATTTCTTCCTCTACCAGTTCTAATGCTGGTGATAGGACGTAAGGTCGAAGTAAAAGGAAAAAAAAAACTAAAACAAATTTACCACAGCAAAGTGTTTTTGTTTATGCACTGCTCCAATCTGCTCCAACCCAAGCTCCACTCATCAAGTAATTCACGGTCGATGTACAAGTGGACAGTTTGATTGCTCACTCCATGTTCAAGCACATTTGTGTTCGCTATTATCTACTCGAAGTGCCAACTAAGTCTGAGTGTGCAGTAAAGCCTCGAGCAATTTAATTTTGGCTACACCGTACTCCGTCCGCAAATTGTGTTAGAAGTTATTGCTCGGTGAAAATCTCGTGAAGTCGGAAGAAATTTTGGTAACTCGTTTGCGGCCCTTCTTAGTATTATGGAGACTTTGCAGCGTTGTTAAGAACTGTCTTTCGATGTGTGATTTATACTTAAACGCACAGTTCAAAATGGGTATTACACTCTATAGCGGTGTGACCAACCTGAGCAACTTCAGGAATTTGTAAGATATCAGAGGCATTGTTGTATTTACATCGCGAATTTACTTCGAAAACTTAGTTGGGAACAGATTTCATTTTCCCAATTTCGAGATTCGGTCAAATTGTAATTTATTACTAAGTGTTCCTTGCGAAAATTGGGAGAATGGTATGCGATCAATAGGGAGGTTGGTGGTTTGAAAGAGGATGAAAGAGGAGCCGGTTCATTTGTAGTAATTGTTCATTTGTCTACTGAAATAGGCACAGTACGTAGCAAAACACAACTTCTTACGAAACAATTAGAAATGATGAAATGTTTGCCTATCAGAAACAAAAATATCCGAAAAGCTCCTTACTCTAGAAAACACACACAGTTTAGCAATATTTCTGTGATATGTGGAGTTTCTATCTAGCGGTAATGTGGTGATTTCTCCTTATCGATGGCAGCGAATCCTAGCAGCTTGACTCTGAACTATCGCATCCGTGTGACCTTTATTTTTCCCAATGTTTTGGCCATTTATGGGTTGAATTTCAAAAAAATGCTTTCTTAATTAATAATGTTACTAAAGCATAGAACTTAACATTTAGGATGACACCGCATTTATTGATTCTGGTTAAGTATGAAGGGGAAAAAAATCTTTCAGAAATGATATAAATGCTTTCTTCAAAACTTAGTGAAAAATACTTTTCTTATTGCTGTTTTTTTTTTACATTGGGAGTTACTATCTTAGTTGTGAGCTTAACAGAAATCGCATGTAACATAATGACACTTTTGTTGACAACATTACACTTCATGCTTTCGATGCGACAAGAAACAAAACTAATCCGGCATTGCGCCGTTTCGAAGCACATCTGGGATTTAATCTTTGCCGGAAGGTGACACCAGACATTTCATCAAATTGACGAGCTCCCTCTGTGGGAAGCCCGAGAACGTTTCATACAGTTGATACACCAGCCAAGGCTTCATTCATTCAACATGTAACTTGCTGAGATTCTTTATGTAAGTAGTAACACAAAATTTTCAGTTCCTGAACTATAACAAAACCTGGCCTTCTAACAAATTTAACATTGCACAAATGAACTTTTAAGTCTTTTCATGTTTTTAAACTGTGATAATGTTATAATTCTGGGCAAATAAAAAACAGTAAAGTCATCGTTACCACGAAAAATCCCTACCGGCTTTCGGTCTTCGAGAAAAAGCGTTTTATGGAACCTTCAAAGGTCGTCAGCTTCTACATGTTATGTATGTTTTGATACCAGCATCGAGTTATTACTTCTAGGTATACCTGTGTCCCCACTTACAGCGCAATAACCGTTACGAGTTATGATACTGCTTGAGGGCGCATGGAGAATGAGCCATAGCGCTGTCATGTGGCGGTCCCTGTAAGCAACCGAGATAACACAGCGCTTGTCAGCGTCTGCTAAAAACTGCACGGTTCTCATAAAAGCTGGCTTTTAGAAGTTTGAACATGGAAAAAAATGGGTGTCACTGCTTTGAAAGCACAAAATGAAAATTGAAAACGATTTTTTTAATTTAATTTTCCGATTTACAAATTTTTATTTTAAATTCCTTAAGTGTTTTTGGTAAATTATTCATCGCTTCACTTGGCAACTTGTTCCAATCCCTGACACCCTTACCAACTCCCTTAAGCATGAAGTCGAGCGCAAGCTTTTGGTCATGGTCGCCCTTCCCCTTCCATGCACTATTGCTAATTCTTTGTTCAATATCCCTCCAAGCCCCACACCAACATATGCCCTGAACATCCCCAGCAATCCCTTCCCCCTCCTCCTTTCCTTCAATGAGTCCCAATCCAGCTCCCTTATCATATCAGTTACTTCAGTACGCCGGGAAAGTCTCCACGCACACATATCAGTTACTGACTGGGTCCTGCGATAATTTCCACAAAAAAATCTTGCTGCTCTTACTTGCACACCTTCCAACTCCTGTATTTGATAACCAAACTGATGGCCTCAAACTACACCACCGTATTCAACTAATGGTCTGACCAAAGTTTTGTAATGCAACTCTCTAACTTCTCTGGTACATCCTCTCATCACCCTCTCTGCGATTTTAGATCTGATCTATATTCACTTAATAAAACATTTACTTCTCTTGTACGTTCTACACTAGCTATAAAAAAGAAATTAAAGACAGATTATTCAGTTCGTCAGTTAACTAGCGTGAGCACTATATGCTGCTGGCCAGTGTAACTCCAGTTGACAAGGAGGTGCCACGATGTACAGAGATACTGGACTTCGATAAGGGCGTTTTTTCGGGTTGCCATTTTATTGGGCGTCTAGTTAGGCGATTAGAGTGAAGTTTATCAGGTGCAAATCAACGATCGCATTCGTCCTGAGAAAGTGGAATATTGATGTGGATAGTGTAAATGCTGTATATTCTGGAAGACCTCTAATTTTAGCCGTTAGACATCGCGGAAACCACAAACGGAAAATTGTCAAAAATAGGCCACAACCCATGCAGCAACAGGAGTATTGGTTTCCACAGGATCATTGAGTACATAGGCGCACCAACATCGATATTTCTGAAGAACAGCTGCGCAGAAGCGTCACATCACAAAAAAACAATCAATCTCGGCGACTCGGGTTGTGTTTGGACCGTCGTAACTGGACGCTAGAGGAATGGAAATCGTTTCTATGGAGTGATTAGTCAAGGTTTACAACATTCTGGCCCGACTGACGTGTATGTATGTGACGTCTACCCACTAGTGTTTTTACATGGTTGAATGAACACAAAGGCCTATAGTAACATTCTGGATAGTAAATGCTCCCAATATTGTGGTATTTTTACGGAATGGATCCATGTTACTTCCAGGATTACAATGTATAAAGTGAGAAATTAAGCTGATTCCAGCCGATGTCTTTACAGAATTTTCTACACTAAGGAATTTTTTTAGTTGTACAACTACTGCGTTAATTTGTATAAAAACATGTTAATATGTATTCTTGATTTTAGGTAGTGGTAATAAAAAGTAAGATTCAGATTTCACCATTAAGATTACGTAACGTCTTCTCAATCCGTTTATCAGCAAAGCCAAATCGGAAAAACAGATAAACGGTATATACTTCACAATAAAATCAATGGAACGGTAATAAAATTACTGTGGTTCTGATGTCAGCAGAAGCAGCTAAATCAGTAGCAGCATTTGAACTGAACATAATCATCCAGTGCCCACTGCAGTTGCTGCAGATGTGACAGGAGACCTTTCTAACTTGCACTATGGAACATAGAAGTTAATAGAACGCAAACTCAAGATAGTGGGCCATATTTCAAGACACATAGCGTTGGTTAGTGGACGGAACAGTTGAAGGAAAAGCTGTAAGGCCTACAAGTATTACAGTATAGGAAGCAGCTAATTGACAACGCAGGTTGTAAGGGGTATGTTGAGAAAAAGGTCAGTTCAATGCAGGGAGACATGGAGTATAAGGCGTCACATTTTTATTTGTACAGTTTCATAATTGGCCTGGTACCTCACAGTGCCACCAGGACCGAAAAGCTACTACCCCAGTTCAAAATTACACCTTTCTCAGACTTGGATAGTGGCTCTGACTAACAGTAAATGCAACATACGCATGACTTCAGATTACAGCCAGCCCAGGGGAATTGCTTTGCCTGAGAAACACTGGGTTAAGTTTTTAATTGATAAGAACCAGCATAGCAAACATTCCCACCAGCACTATTCTGAAGTCAATGGCATACAACATGCTTAATGACGTCAAGGGCTACTAGCCTGAAGCCTCTTAGAAGATTGGCGGTTATAAGTAGGATTTATCCGCTCACACACAAGATTTCATCAGATCAGTAGAGAGACTGTTGACAGAAAAAGAAAATAACCATTTCGTGTGGGCGTAAGATTTATTTGTTGTCTCGCATCGTGGAACTTTGTGCATGATGTCATCATGTTAAGTGAGAATAGCAATGAGAAAAAACTTGGAGAGAAATAAGGAGAAAGGAAATTTGAAGGACAAAAGTTAGTGAAAGGGCTTCAGTTACAAACATATCGAGCAGATGGAATGACGATGAAGATAGAAACAGAGGCACAGAAATTATATTAATTATTGAAACTTTTTTACAAAAAGTACAATCATATCAAACGTAGCGTCTTCTTTACAGGTTTAACAATCTCATTAGAGCCGACGATCGGAAGGACAGAATATGAAACAAACAAAGAACTATTTTTTGTGGCTTTCCGTCTCATCGATGTAAAGAACATTAGAGGCGGGGAAGGACAGAGTGAAAGGAACGGGAAGAAATTTGAAAATAACCTTTTTGAAGTAACTATTCCGCCATACACCTGGAGTGATTTGGGGAAACCATCTCAAATCTGGATTGCCGGACAGGAATTTGAACCCGTGTCCTCCCGAATGTGAGTCCGGAGTGTTATCGCTCATCCACCACACTCGGTGGAGGACTAAGCAACGAGTACTTCTGTAAGTAAAAGAAAGATTTGCTTATGCCAGTCATTAATGGTTAACGAGAGAGAATTTTAAGTATATAAAATCTTTTCTAAGAGAATCTGTAAAGAAATATCTGCAGGTGATGAAAATTTTTCTGGTTTTTACAGAACTGTTAGACGTTGGTAGCCAGGACCAAATCATAACTTTTTGTTCAGTTTACGTAACTTTTAAAATGCCAGACCTTCCCAGAAACAAAATGAGTCATAAACTTAGACCATAACAATAAGAAACTATAATACTAGAGCTAAGATTCATCTAAAAGCTCAGTCAAACATCGAGCAGAAAACTAGTTTTGGAATTTAAAAATGAATATAAAATTAAATCAAGTAGCGACGTTAATTTTTTTACTGGAATAGATGAAAGGGGCTATTAGCTTCGCGTAAGATATGATCCAGTCTTTTTTGTTTATCGACGTCACGGTCAAGAAATAGTAACCTTGAACTTTTGAAGGAACCATCCCGGCTTTCGTCTGGAGTGACTGAGGCAAATAATGGATAACCGCAATCTGAACGACAGGATGATAGTTCGAACCCGTGTCCTCCCGAATGGGAAACCAGATTTTTACCACATATCTACCACGCTCGGTCATAACCCGTGAGAATGGAGGGCTTCCCGTGACACGTTTTAGAACACGTAGCATCACATCTTTTGCAGGAAGTCCGAATATTCGCAAGAGCGAACCCCTCGTGCTGACATTCCTCCTGGTTTGTAGTCTGATACCGCTGTTCTGCTTTGGCGCTCCCGAAGGAGTCTCGGAGCTTGATAGAGGAGGAGGGGATGGGACAAGGAGGGGCGATTGAGGTCAGTGCAGATTAGCCCGCGGCGGGTCCTGGGGGAGCCAACCAATCACAACGCACAATCTCAACAAGCAAGCCTCTACAACGTAAACATTGCACCACTTCTCATTTCTTCGCCTTATGCTGAGCTGACAAACACGACGACAAAGTCTAAAACTAATATAATAGCTATGGGGGCAGTAAGACAGCCTTTACCCCCACTAAATTTAATTATTTTTCGATATTAGCCATTGAGATACTAAATTACTCGCTACACATTTTGAATCGAAGTATTGTGATGTAGGATACATTATGTTATCTACAAAACGATATACTTTCTGCATAATTTACATTATGCATTTATAGTTTTTACATTGCTGTTAAGCTAGTCAGTAATAGGGTACATTCACCTCAGCTTGAAGCTTAACCGGAGGGATAATATTCCAGAAATAAGACGCCATACGGATGCTTTTACGTATTCTTTCTTTCGGGACTGGAATGCGCAGAATTAAGATTGGTGCTTAGCAACCTCTGCCACCCACAATGTTTGTGAATTGCAGAGTATGGATGTAGATATAGATGTAGAAGTTGTCATTTGAACATTGTGGTTGTTCGGTTCCATGTTCAAGGAGTATTTTGACCTCGCAATACTTCTGTGCAGCTCTGAACTGAATGCAATGTTAAGATGCTAAGTTCAGTCTTGGGTAAGAAATTACAGTTTAAGGTTGCCATTTACTATTAAGCTAGGGTGTACCATTTTCTGATTTGCTTGAGTGAGATGCCTAACCCAGAAATTGTATTTATGGAGGCTTATGAACTTCAAATCACCAATAAGCAAACGTTGATGAAATTTTGCGAATACCTCCTTTAGAGTATTAATCATATTGTGTGGAATAAAAATTTTATTATTGGTGTACAAGGCTGCAGCAGATTCTATGCAATAACACAGGGGGTTACGTGGTTCAGTAAGTTACTTACCATTTTTTCCTTTTACTCCGCTCTAAAGTTACAGTGTTCACTTTTCGTATTTCCACGGCAGGTTGGGTATAAATTCATTCATCGCATGTACTGATTCATAAAATATTCCCGATTTTTTGATAAAATGTTTTTGCCGAATCTTGTCCCCATTTTGTATAATATCTATGCAGAAGATGGTTATGTTTAATTTTGATCCCATTTTACCATGATCTGAAAACAGTAACTTCGACAAACTTTAAATTTTCACATAAAATTTGGCTCTTAACCGGTTATTAGTTCTCATGACATTTGTTTATATTTAATCTTTTTACATTTCAACTACAATATTTCTCTACATTTAACATTGCACTCGAAAATGCGTGATTTACAGAACAACTAAAACCACTATTATTTATTGCAATTAGTAATGACGTAATGAGAGGAATGCATTGAAAGATTATTGAAGCTGATATCTAAAAGTTATGAAACAGGAGAAATTCCAGCTGATTTTAATAAAAATATTATCTTCACACTTCCGAAGAAAGCACAAGCCGTCAAATGTGAGAATTATCGCACCATTAGTCTAACATCACATGCTTCAAAATTACTGAACAGAATAACATACAGAACGATGGAAAGGGCAGTAGAAGAGATAGTAGGTGAATATCAATTTGGGTTTATGAAAAATCGTGGTACAAGGGAAGCAATTCTGGCTTTAAGATTAATACTTGAAGGGCGGATCAAGAAAAACAAAGATACGTTTTTGGCGTTTGTTGATTTAGAAAAAGCTTTTGATAATGTTAGGTGGGACAAGATGTTCGAAATTTTAACGAAGTCAGATCTAAAATATCGAGATAGAAGAACACTTTATAAACTATATAAAAAAGGGTGTGATACAATGCTGTAGTCTATCCCCGTTAATATTCAACTTGTATGTAGAAGAGGAAATAATAGAAAATTTTTCATGTGGAATAATTACTGCATTTAGTGACAACAATGCAAGCAAAAGAGAATTACGCTTTATACGTTTATGAAAGGCATCGTAGTTCTGTGAGTTCAGTCCTCAACTAATTACGAAAAAAATGTTCGGCCGAAGCACTGTATTTCAGTATTGTAAAGTGAAAGTGATTACTGAAGATTAAACAGATCTGCGTGCTTAGCATGCTTTATGATAAATATACTACACCAAGATAATTGCATTAGCTTTCGAGCAGGAAGTAGCAGGACAGAATATATAGCATTTTATATTATTTTCGCACGCTATCATTCAGTCCCTTATAATTACCATCTCAACACTGTAGGGACCCATACACCAATTTTAAACGGTGCTTAGATTTTAACCTCTCTTCAAGGTTCATCCTAATAAATGGAATTTCACACTTCAATCCTGTTTAATGGTGCTCTGAGTTAGGATTACGAATAGGTTTTGTATTTCATGTTATAATTTGGCAGTGCTGAATGCTAAAAAAGTTATTTAACCGATGTTTCGTAAATTAACTGCTATCATACCAGCGACTATAAATAACAAGCCGCGGCATTAAATTGGAATAGCGGTGAACTGGAATGCAATCGGGAGCGAGAGAGCGATTCACGACACCGATACAGAAACGAGTGACCGTGGGTGAAATTCAATTGAGGGAGACCGAAAATTGAGGACTCTTCCGGAGCTCCGATGCGTTTTGTTGGATTCGTAATTCTTTTTTTCTTTGAAAGCTACTGTGGACTGTCAGAAGCGTAATGGAAATCAGTGTGAGCGTGAATGGGACAGTAGAAGTAGTATTCACGAACTGGAAGCGAATTAGATCGTGACAGGCGACTACTTGGCTGAAGCCAGCGGAAACTGTGTGCTGCTAGCCAGGGAGCATCCATAAACTACGTGGCTTAGTCTAGCTGTGGTGGAGCTACGCTGGCCTGCGTGGGGGGGGGGGGGGTTTCCGAGCCAGGTCACGCAGCTTTTAATTCAAATTATTTGTCGCAGTTAAATGAGATACGAACACACAGCAACATGTGAATATTTAGTTCCGTCATTAATTATCTCCGTATGTAATTTACGATAGTCTGACAAGAGAAACAGTACGAAATGTCTTCTCGGATCAGTAGGAAATAAAGCTGCGTGGTATGCGGGGAGGGGAGGGAGGGAGGGAGGGATACGTGGGGGTGGGGGGGGGATTCACAGGAGGCCAACGTAGCTACGTAGTTTATGGACGCTCCTTAAGCGTCATAACTTAACGTCGTTGTATTACAGGATCTAATATCCAAATCAGTGAGCTACGAACAATGTGAACATATTTTTTCCTACACCAGTATAATTTAACAACATGGATTCCTTATTTGCGGGTGTCAATGTGTTAATTATACTCGCTATTACGAACGTACTGCACAATATTATGTATTAGTAACGGAGTGTAGGGAGTGTTGTTTCTTATTTGCTAATATAAGCTTTGAGCCAATGTATTTTATGTTATTCTGTTTGCATAACTAGTATTTTAGTATGCGGAAAAAGCTATCCTAGCAGACAGACTACGTAAATTAACCAAAAATTAGATATTGAGCTGCTGAAAATTTGGGAGAGAGATCGGAACTGGAAATCTATTTTAATTTTTTAAATTTCCAGTATTACCGCCATTTATCATCTATGGCGGAAATTTGTATTTTTCCACTGACAGGAAAATACTGAAATTCAATATATCTCAACAACTGCAAGAATTATAAAACAATCTACGAAAAATGTGTGTGACGATGCACTGTCGTATTACAGTCAATTACCCTAGAGTCTAGAGCAGGGGTGGCCAACCCGTGGCGCGCGGCCCGTGAGATTCATCACACTTTTAGAAAATATTTTTATATTCCATTTTCAGTGTTATATATTTCTTTACAATGTGCCTTTAGTATCTGTATTATTATATTATCTTTTTTTACAGGTAAGAATAATAGTAAACACAATAATAACTCATGTTTCAATTTTTTACTCAAAAAAAAAGTCTCTAGTGGGGATATATAGTTTCACATGCGGCCCGCAGGGTTCTGATGCACTTCCAAAGTGGCCCGCAGGATTATTTGGGTTAACCACACCTGGTCTAGACTGCGTCATAGCACAGTGCCACTTTCAATAGAAAAGCTTTTAGCGGTCGAGTGTTGTATGACAGAAATCAGCACGCCAGAAATAGGATTTATTGTCCGCGCCTTCAAGCTTGCTGCCATTTTGACAAACTCACAGATGTTGTGTACAAGTCAACCAATGAAACACACTTTTTCCATCTGTCGAAACTTATAGCGCAATTAAAAGGTAGGGCACTAAAGGCGACGAAACGCCGACAACATCAACGACAAATGTGATTATTAAATTTGTGGACTGTAATAGCCAATAACGAATCGTTTTTCTTCCCCCTCCGAGTTTGTTGGGAAGAAGCCGGCAGAAATTGAAGTCGTTTGCAATCAAGTGAAAAAGGGGGAAAGGGGGGGGGGGCTTCGATTTGATCACTGGCAAAAGGAATTCCGTGCCTCCGGTAGACCTTGTACGAGTTCTCCCTGGCCTTTCCGAGCGGAATTAATTAAGTGATTTCATCCCAGATGTTGCCACTTCTCAGGAAGGCAAACGCGGGTAACAATATGCAACGCTCAAGTGGACGATTGTGTCACCACCACCAATACAAATGTCGATAAGTTCAATTTTCCAACTCTTAACTTCCAGTTCAACTTACGTTAAAACAGTTTCGCGGTCTCATGACTGAAGATCAATAAATTACGTTATTGCCATTAAAGTACAACGTTTCTCGTCTTAAAGATTCGTAATTAATGTAAATTTTTAATTTTGCCCATTTCATTGTTTTCTCTTTATATCGCAGTTCAGATATCCCATGTGTTGCATAATGATATCAAGTTAATCAGTAAATCAAATGAAAGTTAATTATTGAAGTACTGTATGGTCCAGCATCTTAATGATACGCCGCGGCATTTTCCACATGATTTGAAAGTCTACAGCAGTGTAAAAGGAAGCAACAAGATTTCATTGGCACACAGAACTTTTAATATTATGGATTTTATATTTGTCAACAACGAACTAATTAGTCCTGAGAGGGGTTGTGTGGTCTAGGAATGACATGTTGGCAAAATCATCCACGGCCTTTTTGAAGCATTCGTCTTGGCATTGCAGTGATTTCGTGAATCCCGATGGCCGATCAGGAGTTCGAACATACGTCCTCCCAAATGCAAGGCTCGAAACTTTATCGTTCATCCACCATCGACGGACTTGTTCAGAGGTAAACAGAAATTAGTTCATAAACGATTTTGATTCAGGCCTCTTCATGACCAATACAGTCGCATTTAGTTATTTTTCATTGGCTTACAAGCTGAATACCGCAGGAGAAATAATGAGCAAATGTCAAACTCTCTTTGTTGCCAGGAGCCATCAAAAGTACAGTCCAGCCCTATAGGGGGACAGAAATTGTAGAAGAAGTGTACAAGGGGTTCTGAAGTTTCATTCCCCCGATAGATTGTCAATTTATAACTGTTGTTTCGTTTCCTGCTTCTTTCATAAATAAGGTTTATTCCCTGATCCGTAGCTAGTCAGGTATAGACCGATATTTTCCAGCGTAGTGGCTAGTTCGCTGGCCTCATGTTGCAAGGTTCGCTGGGCTTACCACATCCAATGGGAAGAGTGATTCTAACTGTGTATTGTGCTCTTATTTTCCTTCCGGTAAAGTGTATGCATCACTCGAAAGAAATGTTACGTCACTTGGGAATGCACTAAAACGGAACGTTTAATAAACCAAGTGTGAATGGTTATCTGGAATCTAGTATTTAGTAGAAGTACGTTTAAGGTTCTAATTCATGCCCAACCATTTAGAAATCAGCTACAGAGTCTCTTTGAATCACTACGTGGGTATGGTTGGATGGTTTCGTGACGGCTATTCCCTTCTAGCGTTCATAAACTGTGTTCGATAAACAAGCATACAAACGAAACAGTACGTAATATCCAATAGAAACAAACCTCATTTCAAGTATGATGATGTATAAATAAAGAACAATGTTTGATTTGCATCTAACGGAGCAGCTTTTCTGTATGCGAGTTTGTTTGCTTTCTGTTAAGAGCTGAATACAGACCACGCTTATTGATTCCTCTCAATGTGGAGCCGATGCGAATCACAAAAACAAAAGAGCTCCTTATAAAATATAGAGATGGAGTCCGTTTTGCTTTGAGTCCGTCCTGGAGATAAAGAGGTACTGCTCCTTGAGAAACTATATGTCTAGTCACATTAGATGTAAAAAGAAACCGGCCATACCTTACGTTACGGTATAATGCGATGGATTACTAGAAATATATCAACAGGAACCTGGATATAAAGATTTTTTTCCGACTTTAAGTTCACTATCATAACCACTATCATAAGACTTTAGAGACGGGAAAGGATGGGGGGCAAGGAATGGGAAGGAATTCGGCCATGGCCTTTTGAAGGAAGCATCCCGGCATTTGCCTGGAGTGATTTGGGAAACCATGGAAAACCCTAATCTGGATGCCCGGACGGGGATTCGAACCGCCGTCCTCCGGAATGCAAGGCCAGAACGCTAGCCGTTACACCACCATCCTCGGTGGGAGGTAGACAGAATGCACGAAGATTAAACCAGACTATCAGTGAGAAAATTAACGTCGCATCTCTACCTGGCATTATAATGTTTTATATCTCCACCCTCCGTTTTTGTAATTCTTGTAATTAACAAAGCTTGTCAAAAATGGCGGAAATTTTTCGTACTATATAATAGTTTCTGAGAAAAACATAATTCAAAAACGTATATGTATATCGTTAATTCGTACGTTTCGTATAAATGTGATCGAAGATTTTAATAAACTTTCCTGTTTCTTGTCTCCTGTCAGGTTATTTAGTGTCTAGCTCTATCGTTCTTTCCATCGGCTGTTCCCTCCATAAACAAGTTAACCAATCCCGCATTTCTCAAAATGTGACCCACCGTCCTGTCCCTTCTTTCTGTAAGACTTTTCCATAACCTTCTCTCTTCACCCATCATCTCCAAAACACATTCATTCCATATTTTATTTTTCTACTTAATTTTCAGCATCCTTCAATAGCACCAGATTTCAAATTCTTCAATTTTTCTTCGTTCCGGTATTCATAAAGTCCGTGCTTCACTACCAAAAAGTGCTGTGCTCCACACATGAAGTTTTAAAAAGTTCTAAGTCCTAGTTCTATATTTGAAACTAAAATATTTCTCTTTTTCAAGAGGGCTCTTTTGCTTTTAACAACATTCTTACTTCTGCCATCATTGCCGTTATTAATGAATATTTAAATTCAAGATTTTGCCTTTATATTACGCACCAAATGAATAGTGTACCGAATTCAATATCACTGTTGAACTGAAGAAGTTTAAAAGTCAGAAGCCGAAATTTCTGGATGAACTAACTACCGTAACTAAACCCACTTGTTGTTGCCATGCTTCAGCCACCTGGTTGTTTGGGCGATATAACATTATGGAATGAGATTCTGCATTAACAACTGGAAATATCGTTATTTAGCCCGCTTGATTTCAGACTGGAACGAATGGAAGCTGATACCTCCCCCTTGCAATTCTGACTAACTGCAGAAGCTGAACTAACCGCAGGGTTTCCTAGATTTCTACAGGAAGCCAACGAACTATTTCTGCCTTTTGAAGCAGTTTGTGTGGGCGCATAGCTAGCGGACAGGATCATCTCGACCTGCATAGAGCAAATAGTAATTACAAGTTCCGTGCCTCGAACAGCTGATCAATATTTGCAAGTACAGAAACGACCGATTGACTATCTGCCTAGTTACTTAATGAATTGTACGTATGACACTGTTTCTTCAAAATTATGTACTGTGTCGATATTTTTTCGTCAACCAATAAATTAAGTTTTTCGGAAACAACTCTTGTGGGGATACAGACCACAGTTCATAAGAAATTAAAAAGTTACTTGAAATGTAGAAAACAATTCTGAAGAAGAAACCTCAGCTGAAAAATTCAACATCTCAATAGCAGTTTATTCATGCAACTTGTTCATTCTTTCTCAGTGTTTTGCTGGTCATTGTATGTTGTATCTGGTGCATCAGTTGATTAAGGCATAGTCAGAGATACGGAAGGCATCAGGTTCAAATCCCAGTCTCAGCTAGAATATTCACGGGCCTTAAAACTGACCTTCACCTATAGCACAGGCTGCTTTGTTACTGCGAAGATGCTAGGATGTTCCGTGAATCTGATTCGACGTTAAAATTTAGGTTCACTTTACCTAGTAAGATTACAGGTTAGGTAAGGGGCTACAATAAGAAACTATTGTCACTAGGTTTTTGAAAGTATTATTATTATTATTATCATAATACTCGAAGACTAAATCAGTATCACTTACATATATCGTTGCACATAAATGTAAAAAATTTGATTAGTTTTGGTGTACGCAACAGATTATGGATGATGGTTCAAATCAAACTCTAAAATAATTGAGGGTCTTAGTAAGAACTTTATGTACCGCTGACATGTATACACATAGAATTTGAACCTCTTCGTACGGAGTGTGGAATATGGTAATAAAATAGAAACAATCGTAATGAATTACGGATATTACCGTACATCTTTATAAAAGCTAAATGAACAGGGAAACGATATACGGTGCACCGCTGTCTATGGAGTAAGTAATGTTTATGAAGCAAATATCTCTTCTAGATAATAAAAGACGAACCAGCAAATGGACCAACACGAAGACATTGTGTCCCTGTTTCGTTCTGCTTCATGTGGTCTTCGCCACGTTTCATTTAGCCTCCATTAGTCTAATTTTATAACGTCCCCCGTATCAAAAATGAAGGGTCGGAAAGTAAACTTTTGTATTATGCACCGATTTTATAATTTCTAATCTTTAGGTATATATTTAGAAAACATTAATTTCAAAAGGTTTAGTATCAGTTACACTTAATCTTCGATGCTGGGATACACTCAGTTCATTTTGAATCTTTTCCTCATGATGTTTTGCATATTTGTAATTTATTTTTACGAATACCGTGATCAGTATAACAATTATTATACTTCTACGATATCTCAAAATTAAATTTTATTTGCTTTGATAGAATTACATTTGCTTCGTATTTTTAATTTATACACTGTTCAACTATATTTTTTATGTTTATGAATTCTCTTGGTTAATCTTTAGTTCAGATATTGAAAAGGACCAATGAAATTGTGACCATTTTTTTAATAATACGTTTGTTGCCAAATACGATTTGCATTTTAATTTATATGTAGCTAATGGTTACATTTTAAAACAAAGCCACCCAAACAATCAACCCAGTACATTCATAATATTCTACGTTTACAACTTAATTATCGTCAGTTCCTCATTCTAATTGGATTTTCAGGAATCTTACTTTGCTAAAATGTATATCATTTATAATGCGATTGGAAAGTTTTCAGCTTAGGTAATGTATGCGAATTTAGACGCGAATTTGCATTGGGAAAACGTGAAGCTGTGTTTTATTTAAATAGTACCCTCAACTTATCTACACCGATAATAAATCCCGAACTGTCTCTTATATTTAAATTTGTGTAATGGTATCAGTGTTTCTTTCTACTTCTGAAATCAATGACCTGAAATAGAAAATCCTGTGTTGTATAAAATGCACAGTACGGTTTTCTTTTTATAAAACAAAAGACACAAAAAATGTGATAAAATCGTTTAAAAAAATTCAAACAATTATTAACCTGGGGAAGTTTGTATATATATATATATATATATATATATATATATATATATATAAATATTATAAAAAACACTTTCTATACAAAGATTCCTGATATTTTGCTACATGCTTTACAAAGCAATTTATAGGTTCAAAATAATAGCTGTCTAACCGGATTAAGAGCAATGTAATCTAAAATATTGCTTGCCTTATTCTTGTGGGGTTTTGTAAGTCTGAGCAGCGTAATTCCGTGCGCAAACCACTCGATCTTGGAGCAGACACTGACTGCCACAAAAGAAAGTATTTTCTCCAATTAATCCAGATCTCCGCGGTAGCGCAATGAAGTTCATTCTTTGTACGATTAAAGTCTTTGTTCTCTGATTCTGCTCTCGCTGTTTTATTTAATTAAATTGTTTAATCATTTAATCACTTGAACGTTTGCTTATTCAGCTGGGAACGGAATGCTGCCTCAAATCTGCTACAGACATTTTCAATTTGAGTCCTTTGTTGTTAGTGCGCTAACTATCTAACAATGATAAATTTTTTCGAAATCTACCAGGAGATAAAAATTAACAGCTTGCAATGTTATCTTTGTCTTCTTCCCTTTATTCTCCTTCTTTTTAGGATTAAAGCTTGTTTTTTAACAAGAGCTATACGTAATCTTTTCATGTACTCCTCGCTCTTCTAGCTCTTCTTCTAGCTCTTTATTCATAGTCCACACAGTTTTTAACACGTCTGGCTTCATTCTGGTATTCCTTTTTTCAATTTTTTTGGTGTATTACAAAATGAACATCTATTTATAACTTTTTAATTTATTTTCCCATTTCTTGTATATTTTCCTGTATTTCGAAACACACTCATTCCTGAAACTTCAATTGCTTCCTTTGTGTTTTTTTTGTTACATTTCTTGTTTCCGGTCAACAAGTACTGAAGTCAGGATAGGCTCATCAATAGATCTATATGTTATAGCTTTCGTTATTTTTATAAGTTGTTTGCTATGGCATATTGAATATAATATACCACCAGCTGCTCTCTTGTTTTATAAGAACCGAGTTATTAGTCGATACTAGGCCTAGTACACATCCATGGCTTTGTTATTTACTGATAGTGTACATCGAGACGACACATTTAATTTATATGGATACTTGCTTCTGAATACACTGGTGGAAATTAAAAGTGCAACACCCAGACAGGAACGGCGGAATTTTAGGAAACATTGTAGATATATCCAGGGTCATACTTAAAATAAATGATAACAAATTGAAATGGATCAGTCTAACTTTATTACCATTGGATACAGTTGTCACAGTTCACCCCCCTTGAGCACCTATACATTCGTGGATCCTTGCCGGCATTGAATCAATAAGTCTTCTTGGGGTATGTCTCTCTACGCCTGCATTTCTTGTGCAGTCTTGCTGCACAGTTAGTGCTGGGTGACCATGTGATCTAACGTGACTGCTCCTGGCATCCCAGACATGCTCTGTTGGGTACAAATATAGGGATCGAGCGGTCAAAATTGTGATCATATCCCTTGCAAGGTTTGCGTCGTGATGTGTAAGAACGGGTATTATCTTGTTGGAAGATGCGATTTGGATAGTGGACATGAAGGGTATCACAATAGAGTGCAGCACCCCGACCACATAGTTGCGGGCTATCATCGTGGCTTCAACAACAACCAACTCAGTCCTGCTGTCGAAACTGATTGCCTCCGAACCCTGCCACCAGTGGCTGGACCTGTGTGAGGTTCTGAAGTCACAGCAGGGAAAGCTATTTCTCCACTACGCCTGTGTATATGTTGTCGATTATAATTTTGCCACAGACAGAATCGAGACTCGTCAATAAACACGTATCCATTTTCGTTTTGCATCACAGAAGGTTAGACCATGCTGGCAATGAAATCAGGTTGATGTAACACATTGCATGGTGATCAGAGAGTGTAACCCAGCTTCAAGCAATTGGTTTACAATCGTCCGGGGAATGGCTCTGTAACCGCTGCTTGGATCTGGCCTGGAGTCACCCGTCTGCTAACAACAGCCACCCACACAATTTGGCGGCCTTCACGTTGTCTTTCTGTATTAACCTGTACCTGCTCTAGGATTACTAGAGTCTTCTTTCGTCCACTGTATAACAAGTCTGCATACTGATTTGCACTACGGTCAATCCTTCGGGAGATTTCACGATATGATGCACTCATTTAAAACACGCCAACTCTTACTTGGTCCACAAGAACTTGTGAACAAAAAAATGTCATTTTATACCACACTGTTCATCACTTATACGGCACAAAAAATTGCATAATAAATAACTACGTAATTCTCATACAATTCCGTGTAAAACTTTCGATATTTAATCGTTGAATACGATTCTTGCTGCACTTTAAATTTCTGCCTGTGTATGATTTTTTTGCTGCTGTGAGATCTGCAACAGTTTTAGCATCTCATGTTGTTACTACTCACTCAATGTATGTTGTTCTTAAGTCATTGATTCCAGATACTCCAAAGTGTATTTGTCTGATACGTTTGTCTGATTAAAAATATTATATGATAGTATTAATTGAGAAAATAATTATGACACTGTATGAAACTTGAGGGGGTGGGGGAAATTTGGGAATAAAGGATGTGGAGGATGATAATTAAAAACAGTCTGATATTTAATTTTTATGTACAAATAATAGTAAACTAGGAAGGAAGAATAATAACAAAGACAAAATCACAATAAACAGGCTTATAACGAATGAAATAATGACTTGTAGACAAAGTGATGGCTGCTCACATAAAAGATCAGCTTGTTGGATATTTAGTAAAAATGCTTAAATTACCATAGAACAGTAAATCAATCTGGTACCCACGAAGCCGTATAAGTGGTGTCCTGCCAAACGGCTTTATTGTGATAAGCTTTTCACATTGAACCTAAGTGTGAAATGTTAATTTCAAAATTCTCTCCACGAAATATGTCCCCATCCAGCGACAATTCCTATTACGACATAAACTATTTCCTTTCAGTCCTGTCGGAATAAGTTTAATACTTCCTCTCTAACCGTAATGTTGATTTAAAGCTGATATTAGACTTTTACCCTATATTTCATCAGCGTAGCTTCGGCTCTGAAATATCTCATACTTTTTGACGGTTATACTATCAACGTCTAACAATTTGTCTGATAGTTGTTAATTTTAGAGAAAACGATTGCCAGAAATCAATGTACTTTCTTTCGTGAGAACCTCGTAAACAAACTGACAAAATCTAACGATTTAAGTGTCAATTTGCAGAGGAAAGATGACAGCTTCTAGCATAACTTGCGATGTCCTCTCCACTGCATACATCATCGCGCAATAAAGTATAAAATTGCCAACGGTTAGCGTTCTCGCCTCGCATTCGGGAGGCCGGCGGTTCGAATCCCCGTCCGGGCATCCAGATTAGGGTTTTCCATGGTTTCCCAAATCACTCCAGGCAAATGCCGGGATGCTTCCTTCAAAAGGCCATGGCCGAATTCCTTCCCATTCCTCGCCACCCCTCCTTTCCCGTCTCTAAAGTCTTTAAGAAGATAAACAAAAAATGTCTACTTCCCATTGCCTGCTGTGGAAGAAGTAGCGAAGAAACGTAGGACAGAGTGGGATTTTACCATGTAGAAAGGCGTTTTTTATCACGGCTTATAAGGTGGTTATCGGTAGGCACTTTAAAAAATATTCAGTAGCCACACACGCCGCGCATGTAGCAGGCTTTACATAGTCTACACACGGGGTGTCCAGGACTGAAAGAATAATCCTGCAACCACACTTTAGGAAAATGTGATTTTTTTTTTACATTAAATGTTACAAAAATACTTCATTGCAAAGGACATTATTGTTATTGCTTTAGGTCTCGTCGACATCGAGGTCATTAGCGGCAAAAGACAGATAGCATCCTAAACAAAATTAGGGTACTTGAGAATGAATCGAAGATTGTGGTTCCTTTTTTTTATTTTGTGTGTTAGGCAACATTTTCTCTGCTCTGGATTAATTATTGCTACACGTAAAAATAAGTTATCGTATATACATTCGTTCACACACCTGGGGCCCCGCGGGCCAAGCTGCAGGCAAATTCAGTGATAAATTATTTCAAAGGGACTTTTTTTTTAGAAATTAATGGCCTATATTTCGTGAAATTTCATGTACTGTACTGTGTTTTGCTGATAATTTTGCCATCTGTGGTTGAGGGAATGACTTTTTGTGACCTCTCTCACATGCAGTCATTTACTTTTTTTTCCTTCCACAGTTAATTTGGCCAAGTTTGCAAAGGATATAATGAAATTTTAGTCTACCTCTATACTCCTATTTCATAATTATTTTCTAACACCTTACAAAAAGTGAGACTTCCGTAACGGCTGCGTTTTTATGATTTTCTAAGACCCTTTCATAAAGTCATTTTCTAATCACCATATTTCGTAGTTTATCTGTTTTTCAATACCGTTTTGCAAAGACACCCTTCGATTTCTTGATAAATATTGGTACAAGATCATTTACTTATACTTTTTATTGAACGTCTTGCTCTGTTTTTGATATATTTCTTTCGAAATATGTTGAAATAAACATAATGAAAAATAAAATTTTCACTTCTTGAATATTTTTAAAAAAATTCATTTATTTCATTATGTTTGTTAGAATTTGTGTTGCATCTCACTTTTTTTTTTTTTTTTTTTTTTTTTTTTTTTTTTTTTTTTTTTTTTTTTTTTTTTTTTTTTACGTCTACTGACCCTCTGTTGATACTGTTAAGCAGTCCTCTATATCTTTGCTCTGTGCAACTAAAACAACAATATTAATGTTCCTAAATTTGCTGTAGGTACCTGATTCTTTTATTTCTTGTATCTAGCTGTTCTAAAAACGTCTGCCTCCTCACATTTTAGGCTTGATGAGTATTTCTCAGGGTACTTTTAATTAAGCACTTTTTATGGTCTAAAATAGGCTTCGGAGGAGTATGTAAAAATCTTACATCTGTCTTGCTTCAGAAATTACAGACGTCTTTTTAGCTGACATGACCATCTTACGATATAACAGGAGCTTAGTGTGTCAGAGTGGCTCATTAATTCAAGGCTTCACTTACTTGCGTCTGTTCATCCGTGTCGTCCATATGACGTGGATTGGAAAACTGTAAAACAGAGATTCAAATAAACGCGATAGAGATTTCGTTACCGTTTAAAACGATGACAATACTTTTTTATGCTGACAGGAACTGGAAGAATGTTCCTTAAATATACATCTTGATTTACTCTTGAGTTCTCGTTTTATCGGCAATATTACATCAAGTAAAGAGAAGCTAAGATTAGGCATCCGCTTTCATAGTTTTTCCAACATTGGATTTTTCACATTCCAGATTTTTCCCCAGAAATATTTAAATTCCTGCCTTTACAGCCCAGCCAGTTATTCTAAATTGTGCATTAGAATTTCGAATCCACAGTGTCCAGCAACCTTTCACGAAGATAGAATTTTTAATGAACACTTCCAAACATCTTATTGTGAACATTATATCGGTCTATTTTGGAGAAAACTACTCTTTACTTTTTATGTATCAGAAAATCTATAAACGCTTTAGTCAAATTAAAGATCTGATCATATGTTTATTACATTTCGCGATAACTTGTGTGCCTAATGCGACTCAGTATTTAGCGGCTGATATATCGAAGCATCTTAGCCACAAAAAAACGTTTTCTAAAATTAATTCTTGGTAATACCATAATTTCTTGTGAGATATATATTATAGTTACAATGTGTGTATACATTTAAGTAACTTAATGAAATAGTCTAAAGTTACCGGTGCAGTAGTCTGTTTAATTTTTGGAATCCTAGAAGTTGCATTGATAGGTGGCAGGATTTATACGTTGGCAGATGTGTTTGTAGCGGAGGATTTGTCAGAATGTCGCTGGTCGCTATGATTTACGCACGCCATAATACGTGGATGATTATATAGTTGTGACCGAGCTGACTAATATACATGGACTGAAACTAATTGGTAGCTCGCATAAATTATTGGAGCATAATATGTTGTACTGATTGAAGGACATGCTGGCACGTTGAAATCGACAGGGCACTAATACATTGGAATGGAAACTGTATCTGTATACTGAGATTCTGTGCCTGTTTAATACTTCTAAGTCCTGCCAGTCTCAGTGGATATTCTTTAAATTTTGCAGAGTGAACCCTTAGGGTCTCAAACAGATAAAGTTTGTATTTCAGCCACATCAAGTCATGCGGTCTTAACCTGTGACCCAAAAAATTATTTTTTGTCCCTGAAAAATATTTTTTTCTCTGTTAGAGCCTGTGTATTTAATATATCTTCACAGATGTGTCTACTTGTTACTAATTTGTATGATATTAAATTCTATTCTAGACACGTGGCCCTACCCTTAACATAATCACCTAGATAGCAGTAAGTGAAAGCAATCCTATGCCACACCTGAATAACATAATTTAAATGATTTTATTATTTATTTTGTTAATAAATAAATACAGCCTAAAAAACTATTTTGTTAGTTTATTTACTCTCCAAACGAGTTTCGCTTCTTAACTGAAGCATCTTCAGTGGTTTTCCTGTTGGTTACGTACACATGTTACAATATTTTTATGTTTTACATTTTGAATGTTGAAGTTTTTATACAAATTATAATCTTATAAAGTGTAAGTAGATTATAATTTGTATAAAAACTTCAGTGTTTGAAATGTAAAACATAACAATATTGTAACATGTATATACAATCAACAGGAAAAACCGCCGAAGATAATTCAGTTAAGATGTGAAACGCGTGTGGCCAATATATAAATGAACAAATATTCAATTGATCAAATTGTATTTATATATTAATATTATAAGCAATTGAGGAAAATGATCCAAAATGTATAGATAGTTTCTTATTGGCTTAAAAAGTAACATTTCGGTTTTCAAATTTCGCGATAAAACGGCTTATTTCTTTGAAAAGTGAATAAAAAGAGTAATTAACCTCACACTCTCTTTAATGCTGGACGTGTAGGCATTATTTCCCGTACCGGTGTTCTCCGCTAATAACATGTATTTAGGCTTTTAAAGTTGTTTTATGCATCGAAAGTTATCAGAATTTTTAAAGTAATTATGAAAATTTGAATCATCATTTTTAAAAGAGTTGTTTAAAGGACGTTATCTGGAAATGACCCAGGAATCACCCTCAATCAGTTCCTTTTAAAGTTTTTATGCAATCTTATCAAATGAATACCTGCGCCGTTTTCCCTTTATAGACAGGTAAGAAATTTATTTATTTCTTTAGCTAAGAGGATAGCCAGTTAAGAGTCTCCGTTTGCTCTGCGAATAGAAAAGGCTTACAACCGTTGCCTTTTAATCTGAACGTCCGTAGCTTTTCTGAATGCAGACTATATTTTGTGTTAATGACGCGTCTTTATAACTAATCAATGATGAAGGGTGGGAAAATGGCTGTGTTTTCGCAGAAACTTCTCATGAAACTGTTTTCATTAATTAGAACCATTTCGTTTCGAACGTTAATGTATTTAAATTACCTGTTAGTATTACTAATAATATTTGGCAACTCTTATATCAGATACGAAAGTTTCTGGGATTTTTCAAGTGCTGGAACTTTTTGATGAGCGAATGACCGTAAGATACAAATTCCAACAAACGCTAATTACTGTCAACAAAGAAGCAAATTTTGTAGTATTCTGTACTAGTTTTTAATCGTGCAGCCTTTCATCCCAGATTTTAATGTGCTGGAAAATGAAGTTATACACTATTTTTGGCGTTCTTAATGCATTTTATAATTTTGAGTTCACTCTTATAACAAATTGTAATAATTCATTCACAACTCTTTCCACGCATTTCTGGTATTGATGCTCTACACCACAGTTAACAGCAGCTCTACTGAATATTCTCTAAAGTTGGCATCCAACATTATTTTTAAAAATAATTTCTGTGAAAACCAGAATAAGATAAACAGACAATTTAAGCTGTGTTAAGCTTTTTTAACTATCGCATTTCTTTATTACATTAGTGATTTAATCATTACGAAAGGATATTAATAGCTTTGATTTTGACGGCAGCAGTTTGCAGAGAGCTGCTGCGTAATTGGAAGAAGCCGTTGGTGAGCCCTCTAATTGGTGGCAGCTTGTTCTCTTGCCCCGCCACTAATGCTGTCGGGGGAACCTCTCTCACGCACAAATCAGAAAAAACAACCGTGTTCAATTTCGGTTGTAAGGGTTGCTTGGACTTTCAGCAATAATGAAACGGAACGATGAAATTAATTGGTTTATACGAGAAGAGTATTTATTATGTATCACTTATTGCCTGTTATAATCACGACATATGAGCAGAAAAAAAAAAAAATTTGCTACTTGTGTGCTATGGTGTATTAGCGGAGAGTAAAATTCAGTATATTTATTAAATTCTCTAACTTTCAATATCGCTGAGGATTTTGAAAGGCGCCATTACAATATCTATCATTCACTAAACGTAAAAGCTCTGTAAAACACTATATGAATCTATAAAACATAGGGGCTACATTATATCAAATTCTATCCTTATCAAGCACGTTTTACTTGGTCAGTTTTCGAAAAATTAGAAAGTTTGCTGTTAAAGCGGGTTGAAGCCATTCCTAAAATAATAATAATGATTAAAAATTATATGAAAATAAAACTATTTGAAAATCCCTAAATCCGAGATATTCATTTTGAAACGACCTGTATTAAAAATCACCTCAATCCTGCATGAGTATTCTTATGAAACAAGTTTAGCTATTTCATCAAAACAAGAGGCATACCTTTTGTTGGATTGGTCCTTAATTCATTGTAACATCTATACAGTCCAATGTTGCCATAGTTCCACAAAGTGTACTGAAAATTCCACCTTGACTGCTAAAACTCAGTATCAACCTATGAACAATAGGATAATTACACCAAAAAGAATAAAAATGAGTGCAGACTTGTGGTTTTAATGCCACTGTAATTATAATCAGTGCTCGTACATTTATAATTACAAAACGAGTAAATTTTTCATACATACTACCTTCTTTATTCCCTATTTTCTTGTTGTGGTGGTAGTAAGGGTAGTAAGGTGCTCTTTACAGGCAATCGTCACTTTCTAGTCTCCCAGGAGTCTCCTAAGAGAGCACAGGAGGTTGATGCGTATCTGTGTTATTTACTACGCGGCTTCTCGCAGGCAGTTAACATCAGTCTTCCGGCCGGCTTAGCGCCTGTCTTGAGGCAACCCGGCAACCAGCAATCCAGATTCGCTACAACTCGACTAGGATCTACTTTCCTGCAACTTATCGGCAGGGAATAGGTAACTACATTGGAATAAACTACTTTTGGACCACGAGCATTCTCACGGAGGGAGTTTACTCATAAATCGTTGATCACGTGATATTATAAAATCAACTGAAATGTTACGGTAATCGACTCAATCTGGCGACGTATTTGGTCAGTTTCTTAACAGGGGATGATACTTTCTACCAGTTTTGAGAGATTTTCGAAAATATCTTTTGCTCATGATATTATTTTAATGTACCCAAATTATGTGTCTCCGGTTTTTGTTTTCACGCATTCATATCCACCGAATGCTTTTTGTCTACGACTGACAGTTTTCCTTTATTTCAAAATTTAAAATGTTTCTCTCTTTTCATTTATGTTTTAACTGGCAGTTTTGTAAATTTCATCTAATCAACTGAAAGCTACTTTTGAGATTCGTAGTTATCATCAACAGGTCTGCTTTGTGCCTAAATCATCTCCATTTTCTTCTTTCCTCTCACGACCTTGGTACAGTCCTCTCCTCTCTTCAGCACTTCTCTCAACCATGTACCATTGATCTTCCTCTGGCCTCCTCGTATCTTGGTATTCTATGCTCCTCCATTCTTTTAATATGTTTATACCATTTTATTCCGGCCATCTCATTTCCTGTAAGAGTTTCTCTTTTACTGTGTATCTAATCGTTTCGTTCCTTATCCTGTCCATTTCTGTAGCACCAGTTATGCAGTCCTTCATATTCCGTGCATTAAAGTGCGCGAATTACTCGCTTATAATTTTATGTTTGGTCTAAACACATTGCGAAGTATTGTGTTTCATAGGAGTACAGATTCAAATAAAAGATTTAGCCAATGTGTAAATAAAAAACTATTGTGCCGTCCACACTTCCTTTAGCATCATACTATTGTGTCAATGTGATATCAATTGCTCGGTTAAATAGTGGAAACTTTTACACTCAAAAGTACAGTTTAAGTATATAATGTAGTAATTTACAGGTTACTGCTATACTTCCCTCTAGAACGAAACAGCTAAGTTACAGTTCGTAACAAATGCCAGTATGAAGTAAGCCACTGTTGTTTCCAGACTTTTTCATCCGGATATATTCACAGTATCAACAACAGCCAGAAATCACGTTTCAACCATCTGACAGTTTTTTATTGATTCTAGTAGAGCCTCGGGCATATTATTTGAAACTGTGAAAACGCGCACATTGCGTTTCTGTTTATGTCAGTAGCAAGTTCATCTACAAACGTTCATGGAGACACCGTTTAGACAATAGAATAATATTTCGTAGCGAGGTTAAATAAAACTACAGTATCATAAAATAGCATACACGAATTTTCAATCTTGGACATGTTTTCTACTTTGTGGACCTATTTTGAGGCTAATATTACTATTTTAACCTCTTGTAAGTTTGTAATGTAATACTTAACTTCCTAAAGAAGTGTGCCAAGTAACTATTACAGTTATCTGTTATTTGAAATCCCAAACATGTACTTGTTTATTTAGCAGTCGTTAATTTAATGAAAACGTAGTTGAAGAGTCGTTATACTGGCGTATCTTTCTGTTGTGAATAAATAGTATAAATTTCCTTCTCTTCCAGCTTATCGATAATTATCTTCTCGTCTGAGTGCTCTTATCCTTGGAACTCACATTTCAGACTTCATCACTATCGAACATCAAGTCTATAATTTCATTGTGTTGTTTATAAATAGCAAGCAAGTAGTACCGCCTTTCTGATTGTATTAATCATTACACACAAAAATAATAACCTTTATTTAATATACCATATAATATACAAATTGATTGATTCTTCATTAAGATTAATTCACACAGTTGGAATCTGTCATAGCTGAAATTTTTTCTATACCTAAGTTTACAGAAGTGAAATAAAAAAAAATAATGTAAAAAATGTGGCCTGAAAGCAAGCTGTATACCATAGATCATACAAAAAGCCTGATTAGATATTGACGTTATAATCCGCTTCTTACATGGTTTAAATCGAAGTTGAAGATTCCTCAATAATGATTGTTATTAGCCAAAACAAATTAAATTTTCTTCGTGAGATCTGAAAAATAACCTCTAAGTATATCACAATTTGTCGGCGTTCAATTGACACTATAATTAAAATACGTTAAGACCTGAAGAGTAGTTGGCTGCCACCGTGTTAGATTACCCAGTCGATTATTTGGGCAGTGTTTTCTACTAGTTGAGGCGAAAATTCGTGTTTCCCAGTCGTAGAAACTTTGGAAATATTCACAAAGAGATAACGATGATTACTTGTATGTTTTACTGTAGTATTTATTTACGAGAATTGAAAAACATAATTCTGTAAAACGTTATTAAGAGGAAAAATTAGTATACATTAAAATGGAGCTTTATGCTAAGAAACTAGATGCTCCAAAGTATAATCAGGTAATGACTTTTAGGGCTACTTGTTAAATATGGAATTTTATTTTGGTTGGGACATAATTAGTCCTCTTGGTATGGATAACGAAAGTCTGAAACTTTCACCACACAGCCAAAGGTATTAAAATGTATCACACTCCAGTAATTTAATTTATTGCAATTTATTACTCTTGTTCGTCATTATCTGAAACACGTAGATGTAAACAAAGAGTTTAGCAAAGTATTTATGGCAGATTCCAAAAGTGCGAGATCTGTTAATTTAGTACTACTGTGTCAGTGTACATTTAGAAAGCAAACAGTTTTGATTTTACGCGAACGAGTAACAATCTACAGCATTTATCTTTGTTTCAAAAATAAACCAGGTTGCAATTAAAACTCAAAAAATTCTGTCCCGATCAAAAAGATAGAAGGAAGTATATTCTGTAGATCAACCGACTGCAAGTGTGACTTCCTGTATCAGCAACACTACGAGTCGTACCCCCTCCACCGCCGAGCACGGTTATTGAGTTACCGCAGTGTGCCTCGTTCCAGAAGTCTCATTTGCCAACGACGGAAGCTTCATTTTTTTTTATAGACGCGCGGAACAACATTCGACGAAATTGGAAGACAAAAAAAAAAACGAGTATGGACGAAACAGCTCTCCGCATCACGGTCTCAGCGTCCTGCAGTGGACCTAGCCAACTGGTACACATTACAACGCAGTAAGCAGAACCCAGGTATTTTAAAGGAGTAAAATTGGAGCTCTATTAGTATCCTCTCCTCCGCTATAGTATATGAAGAGTCAGAAGTATTTAAAGCAACGTGTATTTGTAGAGTCTCAACTAGATAAATCATTAGGTTTATATTCTCGTAATCGTTAAGACTTCTACAGGTGTCGATTAATACACGGGGGTCGAAAGCGGATCGATTGATACTAAATCAATTAAACTGTCTAGGAAAAATTGAAATATTCCAATAAAAATTCGAAATACAAAACAGAGGATCAGATTGAACCTGGAAAACCGTGGTATTTGCGACTAAAACTTAACCATTTTCAACCGAATATCAATAATCTTGCTGCCGCTTTACAGACAAATCAATCCGATTAATATCAACTATTTTAATAAATAGGCATGTTAATATTTTTAAGGTATCCATTAGGAGTAAGAGGTATTTTAGTCCAATACAATTTATTTTAAATTTTCAAAGGTGGTTGTGTATTTTACGTTTTATGATGTGTACGGTTTAAGAACTATGGGCAAATTTCCATCTATCCATAATTTTGTTACTATTTTTTAAGATTATAATAACAGTGAAAAGAATCTTTTCATTTAATGTTAATGGTGGATTTTATAAGATATGGGGACTATAAATTCTTTCGTTGAGTTGTTATGCAGGTTTACGTTTTGCTAAACATCAGAAATGCCAAAAATGATTT
Organism: Vandiemenella viatica; assembly: GCA_031002005.1. Classification (NCBI taxonomy): domain Eukaryota; kingdom Metazoa; phylum Arthropoda; class Insecta; order Orthoptera; family Morabidae; genus Vandiemenella; species Vandiemenella viatica. The sequence goes on along the minus strand of JARYHS010013631.1, from coordinate 35,523,380 downwards.
AATTTTTTTTATTAAGTGCTTCATCTGGGGGTCGATAAAAAGGCAAATATTCCATGAATGAGTCGATGGCATAAAAATTTTGGGGAACTGTGTCGCAATGTCTTTTTTTATGACATTATGCCTCGTCGACGTCGAGGTCATTAAAGGGAGAGGACTGGGGATAAGGAATTCGGCCACAGCCTTTTTTGAAGCAACCGTCCCTGCTATCGCCTTGAATGATTTTGTGAAATCATGGAAAAGGGAAATCGAGATGGCAGGACTGGGATTTGAACTTACGCCCTGGGGACAAGGAACAGGGAAGAACCCGGCCATGGCCTTTTGACGGAACTATAACTGATTTCGGGAAGCCACGGAAAACCGGAATCAGGATGGCTGGACGAGGACTTGAACCCATGTCTGCCCGAATGCCAAGCCTGAGTCACCGCTCACCCCGCTGGCTCAGTAAGATCAGTTCTAAAAATATAAAAAAGTATTCAGTACTGTTTAATACCTGAAAGTAATCTCTATTTGGGATAATTTAGAAAGTTTGGAAGTTACAGTTCGGAGATTTGAGTGCCAAAAGGTAAAACTAATGGAAGATTACAGTATTAAATAATACCTTTCATCAGATAATTACCAGAATATAGGGTCTTTCAGAAATAATTAACCGATTCGAATCTTTATTTCGCAGTACGCAAGCAACTAAATGGAACGAGTAGCATGCCATTACAAAGAGCGTATTTTCAAGTTTCGAATATTTGCGAGTAGTTCTGTGGAGCCCCCTTCCTCCAAAACCCGACCTGCTGCTCACAGTGGAGCACTGGAATGCGGATGCAGCGTGAGGCTCAAATTCCAACACCTCAGCAAAAATCTTTCTGTGTTCTTGAGTTCGCGAGGACCAATTCTATGGTTGTAGAAGAACGTGTTTTCTGTAGGAGACTTAACTACGTGGACTACACGTCCTTTTCCAAAAACATCCGACGGTGGTTTCAACAGTTCACGGATGCTGGATGTTTGTGTAAGGGAAACATCCCTGGCCAACCGCGAACTTCAGAAGAAAACGTGGGAAGAATCCAAGAGGTGTGAAAGTGGAGCCCAAAGAAGTGCGTGTGTATAGCTAGCCTTGAGATTCAGATGAGCGGTTCCACTATCTGGCGTCTTCTCAAAAGACGTCTACACATGAAACCGTACAGACTGCAGCTGCTTCAGGCTGTGAAACATGGTGACCAAGGAAAACGGATGGAATTCTGTGTTGCAATGCTGGACGTGGGAAGTGATGATGAAACCTTTTCACGTCTCATTTTTAGTGACGAATCAACCTTTCACATCAATGGGTCAATGCTCATGTCAATCGTCACACGGATTTTGGGAAACGAGCATCCATGTGAAACAGTAGAGCACGAGATTTCCCTAAAGTGAATGTGTGCTGTGCGGTTAGTAACGTCAGATTTTAATGTCCTTCCTTCTTCCAGAACAACACTGTCGGCAGTCAAAGCTATCTCGAAATGTTAAGAACCTGACTGTTCTCTTTGCTGCAAACACACTCACCTGGCTTCGTTTTCCAACATGATAGACCACTACCCCATTGGAACTTGCCAGTGCGAGCATTTTTTTAAAACCATCCCTCAGCGGTGGATTGATCACAGGAGTGCTTTGGATCTTGTTCTCCTGTGGCGGATCTAGGGAAGAAAATTGCCCAAAGCCTTTCTGGATGAATAATCCAGGCTTGTGCCTGGAGTTATTTCGGGAAACCATGGAAAACCAAAATCTGAATGGCTGGAACTGGGATCGAATCCTCCTTCTCCAAAATGCCAAATCCCAACCTTAACCATTCATCCTCCAGCGGCAATGTGAAAATCTATCGTTCGCCTGAAAAGCTTCCTTACAGACTACACCAGAGGAACAATGATTTTCTTATAGTGGATCTGTACAGTATAGACTTATGTTAAGATACAAAGAATATATCTGTTCGACTGATATGCCATATTTATTCATTTATTTCGAACCTTAGAGATGAATTCAAGAGAAAACCAGCGGCTTGCCTCAGTAAGTCAGATACTTTTTTAATTTTTTTCAAGTGTGTTCATGACCATTGATTTTATACGTAGTACACAAAAGTATAAAAATTAGCTGAGAGAAAATTTTTGTTAATGAAAACAAATATTTTTTTTAGAAAGATGTAATTCCTATAAGAGCTACAGGTGAGGGAAGAGCGTCAAAAATTTTTCAGTGGTGATTAAAAACAGAAAAATATTATTAAAATATCAGTAACTGAAATCTCAACTACTACGAATTAACATGATATAACAAACGCTTTGAGTTTTTTTAAAATAATTTTCGCTGGTTGTACTTGACTCTTAGTAATACGGCGGATAGTGCGAGAATGTTTGACCAAAACATGTTGCATGCGTTTACAATTTCTCTGTATAGAGAATTCCTTTAAAGTAAAATACTCCTGAAGTGTACAGTGCTGTTGAAATAATTAAAAAAAGCAAAAGGAATCATTCTTGAAATCTGTATTTCTACTATTGACAAGTTCAAAATTGTGCTAGGTTTTACCTTCTTTACAGGGCAGCTGTAACCTGTCCTGCCACTGAATCTGAGATTCCGGAGTTTAATTACATTACAGTATTTTGAATGCACCTGCATGCTGTAATGTATTTATTATCAGGGTGGATACTATGACTAACAAGCACTACCTTTGTCCGAGAGCGGACAGTAAATCTAACAAGAAGTGTGTCAGACATGAGTATAAGGAATTTTAATTGTAATAATAATGGCCACTTTCCAACACTAAAAAATAACTCTCTGTGAATTCGTATAACTAGATACTCCGTATTTTGTAAGAAAAATTAGTTTTCACAAATTATAATTTCCACTACAGCCACGAGTTCCTGGAAAACAGCATCTACAGCAAGCGGCGTTTGATACGAAGACTCCGCGTTCGCTTCCTAGCAGAAATATCTTTTTTTTCAGTAATGTGACAAAGAAATCAAAATAGACACATTTTTTGTTAACATTGTTATTAAGAATTGTGCACTGATAATTTGAACCAACTTGAAATTAGAAACAATTTTTGCTGCCGTAAAATTTTGCATAATAAGTTATAAATGATGACACAGAATATCGGTCATTTGTTAAGGATCATTTGTGAAGTGCCAGGCAAAGTTTAATAGAAGATTTATTGCAGAACCATACAAGGTTTTTCCGGTAAGACACGTATTTCGTTTGCATAGCAGAATCCTTTATTACTTTAATAGAAAAAAAAATTCTACCGGGGAGCAAACTTATGAGCTTTTGTCTTTCAACAAAATACTTTCCTGACAGCGCTAATAAATACCGCTAGCTGCAACTGTTGCGTACTAATGACTTCAGCCGAAATAACAGTTGTTAAATTTCATAAATACGGCGTATCTAGTAATAGGTCCTGACAGGGGTTATTTTGTAATGGTGTTTACCTGGTGCGGGCGTGTCCGGCCCCTGGTAGACGTGTTGTGCGGGCAGCATGCAGCGCCCGACTGCCACCCCGTGCGGAGTGGGCGACAGGGACGGCGGCTGCGCGCTGGGGTACAGCCCTCACGTACCTCTCAAGCCAAAATTCTTCAGTAGGGTAACGCAAATGCGCGACAGGAGTAGTGGTAGGGCGCTAGCTGGTGTGACACGATTATCAGCCATGTTGGTCACCTGCTCTATTTCACCAAGTATTGGGTGTTGTTAGAATTTGGTACCTTGAATAATGAGTGATTGAGTAAAAGATAGAGAATATGACGGGACGTCTGCACACCGAAAGATATATATAGAACGAAAGTGACTGATTCTCCACTTATTTGCGTTTACAATATTTTATCAATTCACCTAGTGTGTATATAACCATAATACTTATGATTGCAAAGAAATGTCGTATTCGGGAGCAGGGTGAAAGCAGCAGTATGGCGATAAAAATTGTGTTGACGAGAACAGTAGCCAATCGGTAACGTTCTGGCCTCGCATTATGGAGACAGCAGCTTCAAATCTCCATCCGGCCAAATTTCTCACCGTTCGTTTTCCTCAGCCCTTTCCTGCTTTTAATGACACCGAAGTCCACGATACATAAAACCACAAAAACGCGTGCTACGGCTTAATACAACCACCCACATTTGGCAGCAGATTAATGTCACTTTTTAATGAATGCTTCACCGAGCACTCAAATGGCAAATATGTGCCATTGCGAGGCAATATTGTTTCTTCAGGAAGCGGAAGAGCATTGTTGTTGTCATTCGTTCATAGCTCAAGTTCTCTTTGTTAATCTTCCTTCTAGTCATTTGTTGTATGCAAATACAACGTATTACGGAATTTCTACAACCAACAACTAGTTCTGTTTTTCTTATCTACAAATAAATCCCTTTTATTGTATTTGTTGCTTCTAAATAGAACATATTATGAATAGACTTACAACCAATGACTAGTTGTATTTTTCTTATTTACAAATCATTCACTTTTCCCTTCTTTTTTTTTTATCTGCTTTATGTCTCTCTAACAGCGAGGTCTTTAAAGACGGGAAAGGATGGGGGGCAAGGAATGGGAAGGAATTCGGCCATGGCCTTTTGAAGGAAGCATCCCGGCATTTGCCTGGAGTGATTTGGGAAACCACGGAGAACCCAAATCTGGATGCCCGGACGGGGATTCGATCCACCGTCCTCCCGAATGCGAGGCCAGAACGATAGCCGTTACACCACCATTCTCGGTTTTTCTCCTATTGAATAAAAAGAAATACATAATATGTTCATAGCTACGGTTTATTGACACAAGCAAAATATTTATCTGATTTTTGCACGATTGAGTCACATTTGATGTCTAAAACAGTGATCATCAGAATTATTATATGGTTAGTTATCAAGGAAACAAAAAACTCACAAATACCGCATTGGTTCATACATTTCGAATTGGAATTTCAATTCACTTCTGAAAACATCCAACTATAGGGAAGAGTTCGCACTGTGTTACGCTGGCTTCTATTTCAAAAATTAAGTTTGCGTAATTTTTCCCGCTTTTTATATATAATGTGAATAGTTTATTTAATTTTATTATGATACGGCAATAGTATAGTCGAGGAATAAACTTAAATACACTTTAAGTTTTACTGTTTATGTTTTTTCGTAATTAATTGCTTAACTCTTGTTATACCGGCAACAGTCCTGTCGCGGAAGCTCTGTCGAACAATGGCTAATAATATTTGCTCCCTTCAAGTTCACTATTGACAGAAACTCCATATATAGTTGAAGTGCTGATCAGATAATAACATGCGTAACTACTGATTCATCAGACCACTAATTCACTAGGTCGACCCAGCTGCGCACTTCAAGAATGCGTGCCCGTTATGAAATCGTGTAGTAATAGACAGTTAGACCTCTATTCAAAAACATGGACCTGTTTCCGTAAATAACAAAGCGCTAAAATTTTGTTCAGTTCTTGTATAGTGATTTAAGAAAGTTCCTAAGCAATCATATAACAATTTTTTTCCAAAGCTATAGATTCGGGAATAAGAAAGTAATAATTAACTAACTCTTAATGTGATGAGCCCGAGTATGTTTGTGATTCATAAACTTATTCCTTTCCGAGGGATAAACAACCTTCTAAGTCGCTTTGCGACACCGAGCTGTGAGAAGCATTAGCTAATCATCACTCTACCTTAACATGGAATTGGTAAATTTTTCAGGAATTATACTGAACCCTAATGCAAGATGGTTGTGTAGAGGCAACAATATAGATTTACTAGTATTAGTAACAATAAAGCAACGTGAATTCTAAATGCAATACTTGATTTTTTACTAGACCTGATTAAAATACGTAACTGTAATTATTTTTTAAAGTTTTCTGTGTATGGGCAGTAATTTAATACTGAATCTAACGCTGGTAATGCACTATGTCGAAAAATTATTTAAAGAGAGGAAAAAAGGCACTGCGACTTTAGAATGTATAGTGCTCAACATTTCCCTCCACGATTTTGCAGAACGGCATCGTTTCGAGATATGTCAGTGATTTTACTAATTTCCATGTTCGTTTGCTTCATCTGTCTCGGTCAGGTTCAACCTGGCTCTTCATGTAGAATTACGGTTGTAATGTGTAACTGCTTACACTAGAACTTCTATTTTCGACGTTGTTGTCTGATGTTATTTCAATTGTAAATACGTTTGGTGGTATTATGGAGTGATTTTCAAAAGAACAGTGCATTTGATTCAAATGGAGAATTGATTCATTCAGTAAAGCCATTATTCAGTTTGTTTAAATATTCTTCTTGCTATAAGGGGTGTCGACCGTATTGTAGAAACTGTTATTTTCAGAACAGAATTGTTAAAGCACAAGATAAAGAAACCCTCGAAGGTAAAAGTAAATGCACTTCAGTTTAAGTGCCACCAGGGTTCATTTAACGAGAACCACAGAGTGCGTATCATTGTAATGCGATAGTGTGCGCGTGGCCTCGTTAGAGAATCGCTGCGGTGGCTTTACCTTACGAGGAGGTCACGCCCTAGTATCCATTTTATAACAAGCGTGATGGGATTGCAGCCATTCCAAACTTTCAGCTAAGAGGGAGGATCCTTGGCTGTAACAATATTTCAAAGCTGGTCATCCATTTCGCAGTCAGCTACTCAACCGGTCAAGACTATTAACATGAAGTGAAGCTTAGCTGAAGATGCTAAAAAGGCAAAAGAAACAAATAAAAATAAATAAATATTCTTTATACCTTAATATAATGGTTACGTTGATGCTTATTTTACAAACATATGATATGAGGTATTGTAATAAAGCTTTCTACTAGATTGTGCTAATATTTGTTTTAAATTAGACACAGTTTATTAATAACTGTTTTTATTGTTTTTTTCTTTTACCAAACGCATTTCGTTCGTTTGTAGTGGCTATAAATACACAAAGTGTTATAATTAGATCTGTATAAATTATTTAATATTATATGTATTCATTGTGCAATGTCGTAATGTCTGTATAATATTGTATTCATTCACTCTACTACTAGCAATGTAAAGTACATAGAGTTTTCATAATAACTGTATAACAAGCGTAACCTTGTGAAAATTCACTTCATAATGTTGAATTAACTGTTTGATTGACAAACTTTATGTGGATACACTCTACTTATGAAAACAGTGGTAGCTATTATCACATGTCAGTCCGGAACAGCACTTTCTGGATTTCTCTGAACTGGTATCCCAATATTAATAAGTAGCGAACATAGATACTAAAGCAATACAAAAAGGAACTAGGTTGGTTGAACTGTACAGTTAAAACAAAAATATCACAGTAAACACTGAAATCAGATGGGTGTAATCAAAAAAAGTGCATTTTCATCAAGAAACACAGAAAATAATAGAAAGTGAACTGTACATAAAGTACAGTGAAAATTGCTTAATCCATTCGTTTATTTTGATGCTTAGGCAGTGTTATGAAGTTGAGCTTGGGTATAGAGCATAGTAACGATTTAACAGTGGCTGGTGCATTTTCGTAGTGATAGCTAGTTTAGTATGGTCATGAATGTCGTCTACTGACTATATATATTTATTAGAATCGATCAGGAGAAAATTTCGAAGAATGATACACATTTTCGAAAAGCAGTAACCGCTGAAGAACGGTTAGACATAATACTAAGATATTTGCAACTGGAGATTCGTTTACTAGGTTGCAATATGCTTTCAAGGTATCGAAGCCATTTTTTCCCCCAAAACGTCAGTCTCTTTTCCACTTATTTTGCGCCAAGCATTCCCTTTTTTTAATGCATTATGATAAAGTCTATCGTCTTTCTTTCACAATATAGGACACCTTTCATATTCTTTGATTAAAGAGAGTATCGTTCCGATATCAAAACTCACGGTTAAAAATGGTCAGAACAAAACGAAACGATAACGAAAAACTAAAATCTAGTGATTCTATTTAATCTGAGTTTAAACGACAACTAAGAGTCAACGTGGCAGCAAGAACGAGGCAGGAAGACTGGAAATACCCGTCCACACAGAATGCGGGGAAACCACGAATTCTCTTTGAAATATCGACTCGGGACGAACGGCGTTCGAATCGCCGCGGGTTGTATCCATTCCTACGCTGCTTCGTTCTGATGTGTACCCCGCCATAAGAGGAAACTTCTTTCGTTAGAAAGTTCTGGATGTTTTCTTCGAATCTCAATAAAATGCTGAATTCACAGTCTTCATCTGGCAGCATGTCTTGGGTCTTGGTGAACTGAACGAGCTTGGCGGATGAGCGGCCTCGCATTCGGAAGGACGCGGATATGAATATCCATCCAGCTATCTAATTCTTCCCAGTTGAGTTTATTATCAAATGTGATGATATTTATACTTCAGATCTTCAACAAGCAATTTCTTCTTAATCCTATAATCATAAACAACCTTTAGCTTAAAAAAATATATCTATATGTATTTGTGTACCGAATAAACTGACTCTCTCCATGACAACCTGCAGCTGTTCACAGACTCCTCCCTTTTCGATTGACTTCTGACTGTATACCATCGACACTATGATTCATTTGAATAATGAATAGCAATGTTCCCAATACAATACCCTGTGACACTCACGTATTCATTTCAGTCTCTTTTGATACAGCATTTTCTACTCCAATGTTTTTCTTTCTACAGTTCAAGAATTCCTTTGCCAATTAAATTACTTCTTCATGCACTGCAACGGTTTTCATTTATTTTAACACCATTTTATGGCACACTCTATCAAATCTCTTGGAAAGGTCTTGTGTTATGCAATCAACTTGGTCTCCCTTATCCATTTCATCAGAAAAATCTTGCATGTAGCCCTCTAAATGGGTTTTGCATGAATATCATTACCTAAGGCCAATTAATCGATTTTAAGACCAGTTTCTTTCTTCACAGACATTTCTGATGTTGTCCCATATCTCACCATTAGTTTACGTACCAGATGTTAAACTGATTGAGTTGTAATTGTCTCCTCTGTTTTATGAGCCGGTACTAGAATCGTACTTTAGTATTCGTTCATCTCCTCTCTATGGTGATGTTCGCGCATCAGGATGGAAAAGGAGCAAATGTTTTTTGTTTTTTTTTTAACAGTTTAACGTCCCTTTTTAACAACGTGGTCTTTAGAGACGGGAAAGGATGGGGGCAAGGAATGGGAAGGAATTCGGCCATGGCCTTTTTGAAGGAAGCATCCCGGCATTCACCTGGAGTGATTTGGGGAAACCATGGAAAACCCAAATCTGGATGCCCGGACGGGGATTCGAACCGCCATCCTCCCGAATGCGAGGCCAGAACGCTATCCGTTACACCACCATGCTCGGTGGAGCAAATGTAATTGATTCTTTAATAATGGTGCTGTTGCGTATATATTGATGTTCTACCAGCCAAGTAAATTGAGAAATGCAGCAGCCTGATAGCGGTCTATCGACAGTAATGTAAATTCCAGATATGCGATTTTTGTTTATGAAAAAGATGAAGACTAATTTCTGACGTAGATAAAAAAATCTGTTCCGTGACGTATTTTCAATAAACATCACTTAAATTAGGTTTCGTTGCTTTTTTCGAGAACTGTATTAACTGCTGTGGGCGAAGAGAAATGACAGGGCTACGACTGAGATAAAAGAACAAAAGAACTTGCAATGTTGTTACCATTCAAGCACTAAATGTTCTGTGGTGATAACACGTTTTATAATTTTTTTTAAAAATAGTTTGCCTTTTAAATTATGTTACAGTATTTTTGTGCTGTGGATTATATTTTTATTCCAGGCTCTAGATACATACACAAAATACAGTTCCTATTCGGAATTAAACTATAGAAACAGTGATAGCTTTATGGCTTTACTTTTTGTTCAAAGATTGGAATTTAGCAACCACGACCACAGAAGTCCTGTGTTTGCACTTGTTACTTATCCATGTGGTATTGAGTTAGGCATTCACTTTGGTGCACACTTCAACAATACACCGTCCATGAAATTGACTTCACGTTGCAGGCAAACTTCAGAATAATGGTTTGCAAACGCGGATGTTTTAAAAGCTGGACATTCACTACGCAAATGTAGACAGTAGCAAACAGGGTCGAATAACAGATAAATAAATGGGAAAAAATTATATTAGGATGTTCAAATTGTCAATTATTTTACATATGAATTTTCTTATAATTAACACATCGGCTGACAAAATCTGCAGTTTGTTTGTTATTTACTGTCGTTCCCCTTGTATTCTGCACGTTATGGGTCAAATCAGTTCATCAATTTGGCTACTAACTATTGTAGTAGATATATTTCAACATTTCCCTGTAACAGAACCAGCTTAAATCAGATTTAAGGGATGTGGAACTGTTGATAAGGCTACAACTTTCAATTTATATCCCATTTTATTCACATTTATACACAACCACTCAAATTTCCATAATATGAAACACTATATCTCGACCACACTACAGGTGTTCGTCTGCCGATCTCAGTGCCATACCAGCTCTACTTACTACTGCATAGTCGAAATCCTTTCTGGCCCTCCAGCGGGTTAGGCCACCGACACAGCTGTCTGGTATTCGCGCCTATATGTTGCCTCCCTACATAGCTGAGTAGCTCTAGCACTGACAACTAAAGAGAATATTCCGCTTGTGGAACCTCAAAACACTATATATCGGTTTACATAAATCTTATATATACATCTACGTCACAAGATGTACTATCGTATTACGGAGAGTTCATGATCACTGTGAAGTATAGTATGAAGTAATAGCACATGTGATCTTACTTTGTCACGCTAAGCAGTTGCCAGGTATTAATCAACCGACTTCAAAAAAAGAGGTTATTAATTCGTCTTTTTTTTCCCCCTGTATCTTCAGCGATATCTTCGCCATTTTTGAACGGATTTTAATTTTTTTTTTTTTTTTTTTTTTTTTTTTTTTTTTTTTTTTTTTTTTTTTTTTTTTTTTTTTTTTTTTTAGTGGATGGGGTATACCTTCACAGTGGTCCCATATAAATTTCATTGGGACGCACCCCCTTTACAGCCCTTAATTTGTATACAAACCAACATTTTTTATCCGATTTCGATAGAACTTTGCACGTGTATAGTTTAAAATAAAAAGAAATATACTGTCAATATTTGGTCTGCCGAAGCTCAACCTCTATCGCTATTTCTATCCCCTTAATTTTTGTCAAAGTTCTTCATACAAAGCTACAATCTACACCATTTGAGAAATCACCAAGAAAGTTGGAACTTAAATTTATTTTTTCACGAAGAAGGTTTCTAACCAAACAAACTAAAAACCAACCCCTATCCACCATTACATCCATTAATTTTTATAAACACCACAGTTTTTATCCGGCTTCGATGGAACTTTACTTTAAAACAAAGAGAAAAATACTCTCAATTTTTAGTTTGAAAAAACTGAACCCCTCATCCCTTTTTCACCCCTTAATTCTTGTCAATGTTCTTTATACAAAGCTATAGTCGACGCCATGTAACCGATCTCCATGAAAGTTGGCATAAACATGTATTTTTTCACGAAGAAGGTTTCTGAACAAAAAATCTAAAACAACCCCCCCTCCCCCATTACACCCCATAATTTTTATAAAAACCCACAGTTTTTACCCGGTTTTGATGGAAATTTTAATTTTTAGAAACTGAGACAAAAATACAGTCAATATTTTGTTTGCAAAAACTGAAACTCTCCCCATTTCCATCTGCTTAATTTTTGGTAAAGCTTTTTTAAAAAGCTACAGTCGACACCAATTAACCAATCTCCATGAAAGTTGGAACATATCTGTATTTATTCATGGAGAAGATTTCTTGCCAAAAAATCATAAAACCATTCTCTCTCCCCCTTTGCACCCATTAATTTTTAGCCAAACCCACAGTTTTTATCCAATTACTATGGAACCTTGCACTCGTATACTTAATAATAAAGACAAAAATACTGTCAACATTTGTTTGAAGAACCCAAACCCTCTTCCCATTTCCACCCTCTTAATTGTTGTCAGTGTTGTTTATAAGAAGCTACAGTTTACACCATTTGATTAATCACCGTAAAGTTGGTACATATACGTATTTTTTCATGTTGTAGATTTCCGACCAAAAAACCCTCCTCCTTATTTTTTGTACAAGCCCATATTTTAATCCGATTTTGATGAAGCTTTGCATGCGTATACTTTAAAACAAAGAGAAAAATCAAAATACTGTTCACATTAGTTTTACAAAAACCGAATCCCCGTACACCTTTCAACCCCCTTAATTACTGTCAATGTTCTTTATACATAGCCATAGTTTCTATCTGATTCTAAAGAAAGTATGCATAAAAAAAACAGAAAAAATAGTCTATATTTGGTTTAGAGAAACCAAACCTCTCTTTCTTTCAAGCTCCTTAATGTTTGTTAATGTTTATACAAAGCTACAGTTCTATCCGATTCTGAAGGCATTTTGCACACCTATATTTTAATACATACAGAAAAATTCTGTTTAATTTCCATTGTTCTTTATAGAACCCCGTAGTTTTTATTAGATTTGGATTGAACACTGCACGCATATACTTATTTTTTTCAAATATTCTTCACACATAGCTTTAGACAGCTTTTATCAGATTTAGATGGAACTTTGCACACGTATACTTCAAAACAAAGAGAAAAACGCTTTCCACATTAGTTTTACAAAAACCAAACTACTCTTTCCCTTTGCACGCCCTTAATTGTTTTTCATACAATCCTGTAGTTTTTGTGCGAGATCATTGGAAATTTAGGCCAGTTTCTAACTCGGACCCCAAACCTTCACGTTGTTAAAACCCATCAAAAATCTATATTTTCTGCAGGATACAGGAACAAACAGATATATTCCAGATACAGATTTATGTATTAATGCCCGGATGGTACATGTTTCAATTATCGAGCAGGAGCTTTAACAAATGTTGTGATTAGGTTGAACAACAGCCTGGGCCAAAATGTAAAATTACATTCCTTATCACAGCATCCAGTTCACCCTCCTCTGGGAATTGTTGGAATATATCCAGCCAGAATTTTTTGAAAGCAAGCACCTTAACCGCTGAGTTACCAAGAAGTTCGCAAAATCAGAACTGCTGCGGTATATTTAAAATACAAAACAAACTATAATACCACTACAAATTTAATAATAAAATAATTGTATAAAAAAACCACCTTACAAAAAAACACACTAAAATGGTAAAATAACTTTACACCTTGCTTAAAAGAAAATAAATCTAAGTGGACAATATTACACGTTATTATTATTATTGAAATTTTTACAATAATCAGTTACTTTTGGAGACGGTGTTAGCCAAAGCAAGAAACAAAAAATAAGGAATGACAATAGTACATTAAAAATCATTGCAATTTACCTATGATTAATGTAAAAACATGTTTCAACAAAACATACAGATGATACTCTGATATTTTATGTTTGTAAAGCGTTTACCGCATGATGCAGTCTGCTAATCGACAATGTAGCGCCAGAGATAGCGTCTACGACCAACGAGTCCCTAAACTGTCTCCCGACAAACAATATATGCCTCACTACACGCTGTAAAATGCGCGGAATTTTTTTTTCGTACTCCCCATGTCGCATCGAAGATCAAATAAAGTTCAGTAATTCGTTACTCGCTTTGTGATAGCACTTAGATTTACTTATAAGCAAGGTATAAAGTTATTTTAGTGTGTTTTTCTGAAGGCTTTATTTTAAAAAAAAAAAAAAAACAATTTGTTTTTAGTGGATCACGAACTCAAAAGCGTGGTGGAGAGTGGTATTGTGATGTAGGATTAAGCTGTTTTCCCTTTCACTGCAATAAATAGCAGCTTAGTTTGGTTCGCGAGATTCCCAAAATGTTGCTTAAGATGTGGAACGCAGATTAAAGCACGTTTCACTAAGACATTATGATAATGGACTTGCTGGAGAAATTCCACCAGCTTTTCATCTTCTGTCGAAGCAATTGCGTTTTGAAACGTAGGCTACTTAGATTTATGGAAGTCTATTATAGGGGGAAATCTGGCGTGTGTGATTGATCTATCGAGTGAAGTGCGCCTCTCTTATAGTGAGACTGTTTCAAACTGGCCCCTCGACCTGAGAGATATCAGAGAGAGGCAGAATGTGTACAGTGTGTACCAGTAAACATCTCGTCGAGTGATTAATGGCCCTGCAATTTTGGCTGGAAGTGATTTACTACCTGTATTAGATAGCGCTCACACCCAAAAGCCGTCATCTCTTGTAATTTGATCAGTATTATTGCAGAAACTCCTCAGAGCAGTTAATAACTCGTCATTAATAACTCGTTAACAACTGGGATTAAGAGATTATCAGACCTTATGGTCGAAGATATTTTTTTTTTTACATGGATTGTAAATTTAGCAATATACTTCATAAACTTCTTCCTTGTTTTATTTAATAACGAGCTCTTTTTGATAATCAATATGGTCCTTGTGAGAATTAAGTTTTTTTCCCGGCGTATGGCTGACAAAAATTCTCGGGTATTCTGTTGGATAAGTTCTTCTGTTCACAACGTCGGTGCTGTGTCGTCGCAGAGTTTCGCTATGACATCTCACCTGATGAAGGCAGTGGAGGTTGCTGCCGAAACGTTGTGGACAGAAGAATTTTTCCGGCAGAATACCCGAGAAGAATTTTTGTCAATATGGTCCTTAATAATTTGCCAATGTTAATGAGTAAATAATTAGGTAATAATTATGCGCAAAGTTAGTATATTACGATAAGTATTACAGCATTTGAAGTCCTGCAAACGACGATGTTTTTTTATTGGTTCCTGTGTAGTAGTTATTTAGGTAACGTTAAGGATCGAAACAGTACCCTGAAAAAAAAAATAGAACACATAGCTGAAAATTGTAACACAACGGAATATTTCAGAGTCGCCCATTAAATCAATACTAATTAGCGTGATCTTTTACCTTATCTAAAATCATGAACGTTCATACGACATTGTTGAGAACGGTTTTATCCCCATTGGTCCATTTCTTATTACAGTCAACTCACTTCTGCGGCATTAGTGGTATACACCATCGCTTATAGTAATTATACTGTTGCACTATTAGGCTATCGAATTGTTTTCTACATACTTTTCAGATTGCAGCGTGCGTCTTGTCGAAGCAGCATTTTTCTTTTTCTTCGAAGAGTGCTTCAGGTAGAGTTTTATTTAATTTATTTATGAAACAAGAAAAAATATTGAAACAACTGCCGACTCCTATAAATTTATCTGTAGTCAACATGCTATAACGGATCTAAATGTTTTCAATACTTGTTTTCTGCACTTATTCTAGCACTAGTGGTATCAGTTATTATTAACAACAAGGAACGCCTTACCTAGCGAGGTGCTGCAAACTTTATGGAGTTAGCTTCATCGGCTTATTATGCAATTTCCTTCTACATGTGACAGAGACATGGTGCAGAATGGGTAGATTCAGCTGTAATGCTGATCTGAGGTTTGGTTTAGGTTTAAAGTAATCAGCAAAAGCCTCCGAAGTTAGCTGTTCGCAGTTTCGTTATTGATGGAGTTAGGTCTATGCTGCGAAACATAGGGCTGCAGGTTGAACCCATTTAATGATGTTTGGTCAGTACTTTTTTAAACCAGCGTTTGTAACGAACCGCCAAATTTCCTAAGGTAAATTATTTCTGTAGTTTTAATTACTACTTAGTTATTCGTGTTTCTCTATGTGCATTTGATTACATCTCGGAAAAACTATTTGGTTACTGCAATACAAGAAATGATTGTGGAATTTTAATCTCAAAATGCCAGAATTAACTTTACTGCCATATAAATTCAGAATTAAGTGATTTTCTGACACAAGGCACAGGTGCGCCGGAGACTATTGTTCCGAAGTTTTATTATCTTTTATTGGCTGTTAACAAAGACTGTTTCGTGAATGGATTATTAAAAAACGACAGTTAAGTATTTTCGGACGTGCTCGTCCCATTGGCTCAGGTCATTGCTTCCTCATGATAATTACACGGGTTTAGTTGGTTTGAGCCCCGGCACGGCAAGATATTTTCATCTTTGAGATTTGCCCGGCTGGTGATGATGTACCGTTCCTAATCAACAGACTGAGTACAAAAGTCTTGGGTTAACTGCACAGAATCATTTCTTATATATTCGCTAATAAATTCAGTTGGAAGTTTGGTCAGTATGAATTAGGTAGAAGTGGATCAAAGTTAGGGACTATTTTCCAATTTCGACATCAAAAGATTTCAATGTGTCACTTATCTTACTGAGTGTAAGATTTTGTAGGATACTCACAGAATGGGAGTTGTTGTAATGCAGCTGAAGATTCAAAGGAAGATCTCGCCTGCCTAATGCTTAAGAACGAGTTTATTGGTAACGAAACTTTCGTCAAAATTCTGTTACACTCTCCTCTAGAAAAAAAAAAGAAGTTATTTTTGTCTACGTGTCGCCTTCGTTACACGGCATCAGTTTTTTTTAATAACTCCCTTAGAATACCAAGTCTTTCATACGTGTTATCTCCATAATTTTCCTCGTGTAAGGTTGTATGTGATAGCTGTTGCGTCTCCATTCTTTCTTTATATTTTGGAAAAAAATCTGAAACAAATGCATCCTATGCCTCAACAAGTATGCTTTGATTAATACTTCTGACCTAACACATTTTTGCTCTTGAATATTATAGTTATAACCATTCTCTATAGTAGTAGTGACTTTCTGAAAAGGACATGTATTGTGTATAGTTGCCTTAGAAATACGAAAAGCATATAAATCCTATTCCCTATTCCCTTTTCCTTCGTTCCTGCTTTATATAGAAGGAAGCGTGAGGTCAGGGTATGAACAGTGAGACATAGCACTGAATAACGGAAGAAACAGACTAAATGATAACAGCAACCATAAACATGTGTGCATGTAAATCCTTTGTGCTACATTGTTGTATGATGAGAACTGACAGGATGATAGAAAAGGCAATATGAGATGCGAGTATTTGATAACATTAGTTGCATGAGCATAAGGTGAATAGAACAGTCAGAAGATTAGTGGTATCAATCTTTGACACACAACCTTTTCCTCTGTAAATGAAAGGGTGATGTGGTAGGCTGCTCCACCTCGCGACAGATTCGCCTACTTTGCCCCACAATGATTTTTTTAAAGCATTGTGGATGCAAGCCATAGAAGCGTAGTTAAAATTGCCCCAATTTAGTGTGGTTTCGTGAAAGGCATAGGGACGATTGATGCTATTCACGTCACACATCTTTTAACAGAAAGGCAACTTGGAAAGAAAAAACCACTGCACATAGCTTTTTTGGATCTTGAAAAGGCTTTTGATAGGGTACCTGGTGATCTAACTGGTACGCACTGAGACAGCATGGAGTACCAGAGGTACGTGGATCCAGCTGCTGTAGCTCGTATGTTTGATGTGCTATAGGAAATTCTGATTCTTTTCTAATCAGAGTTGGTGTTCATCAGGGATCGGCTTTGTCCCCACTCCTGTTTATCCTCTGTCTTGACACCACTGCTGCAGAACTACTCACTCCACACACCGGAAATTGCTCTATGCTGATGATTTCATGGTTACCTGCGAGTCTCGGCAAGAACTGAACAACA
The DNA here is from genome assembly GCA_031002005.1 of Vandiemenella viatica. Classification (NCBI taxonomy): domain Eukaryota; kingdom Metazoa; phylum Arthropoda; class Insecta; order Orthoptera; family Morabidae; genus Vandiemenella; species Vandiemenella viatica. Next base: position 35,505,860 of record JARYHS010013631.1, on the reverse strand, counting down.
AATCTAACGATGTAAAACTTCCCTCGACAAATAAGGCATCAGATTTAAGGTACAGAAGACCGAGTATATGAAGCGTGGAGTTTCAAGTGATGGGTGTGTTAATATCGATGGTGTGAACTCTGTACGTTATCTAAGTTCAAATACCTGGGAACACTAATCTGTTCGGATGGTAAAACGTACCCAGAAGTCCGAAACAGAGTCGCGTCAGGTCACAGGAGTCCTTTTCGACCGAAGGTGCCACTGTTCCTTACAGAACCATCGTTTGACGTGTGGAACTGTATGGAACTGGTGTTGGCCAGTCACGAAAAGACTTGTACAAAAGTCGCAGGGTCTCACTAGATTGGACCGCATCAGGAATGAGAACGTGCGGGTAGTATTTGAACGGATCCAATCCCTGATAAAATGCGGGAGGGTCGTCTGCGATGGAACGGTCATGTATTACACTTCAGTTGCGTCCCAGGAAGCACTGGCTTGATACCTTGCAGGAGGACATGCATCTAGTCAATGCCTGGCATGAAGATGCACAAGATCGACATAAATGGAAGAAAAATTATAATAAATCAGACCCTGCAATTCGGCATAAATGCTAAGAAGAATCTTTAACACAAAAATATCATCTAGGGACATGTTTGGACTTTTTTGTGAGATGTTGATTATTTGCATTTTGTTTTGATCCTTCAAAAACTATATTCGTAATCTGGCACATTAACGACATCACAAGAAACACAGTACTAAAACAAAAACAATACCGGATACTAAAAAAGCCATAGAGACTATTCTTTGGCGTGTTTGTGTATTTTCTGTTATGGTGTAGCCTAAACTGGCGTATGTCTGGCAGCGTTGTTTACATATTCAGAGCAACAGAATGTGGACTGTGTTAGAGGCACAGTAATTGCACTTTTACCCTACACAATGGAAATTACTGAACGGCGTATGACACTACTAGCGTTGTAAGCAGCGCTGCAATCTAATTACGACCATCTATAGGGTACAGCTTGTGAAACAACAAATACAGTAACAACCCAATCAATTACATGTATCGTAATCTAATAGGTTGTAATGTTAAACTACCGTACATGACTGCCCGTTAACTACTAACTGTTCTTGAAATGGACTCATTCACAATTTAACCTAGAAAGCGTAGATTGAAACAGTGTACCTGAAATTTCGCTTCAGTTGATGGCCTCTTCCGACCTTCCTCTGAAACTTATAAAAGGTCAGAAGGATCTCAAAGCTAATAATTAAAAATAATTATACCACTTAACGTTTTAATGTACAGTTTCTTTTTATGTAGACTGGCATTAAAATATATTTGTCTCAGACGATTCCAGCACAACATCATTCTACCAGATAACCAATTCTTCTAAAAATTACAGCACTGTTACGTTCACAAGTGTTAAAATTTCTTGAATATTCCCTAAATGTACGTTGCAATGAAGATTATCATGAGTTTTCCTTTAGTAAAAAACCCTAACAGTTCCTAACAATCGCTGCATGTGTTGCACTTATGAAACACGTGATGGGGCATTAACTGCTTCCGAACTGAACAGATTAAACGATGACTAATATTGTAATACTGGTGCGATTTACAGCTTCGCTAAATCTGAGTGGACCCCTACAAATTACTTGGTACTTTCACTTCCCTAAATAGCTAATGACCGTCTTCTTCTGATCTCACTAACACGGCACATTTACCTTGTCTCAACGAAATCTAAACACAACTTGGAGTGACTATAGTACCCATCAAAAAAATAATCATCGAAACATGAAACTTAATCTCCATCAACTTTTCAAAATGCACACTCAGATTAATTCGGCACGCAGCCACACGCGCTCACTTAAATACGCTGATGAAATGGCTCTCCCACTCGTGTACGCTTGGGCCTCCCCTCTCAGTTCGCTCTGGTACTTATAGCTATGTCTGAAAGTCTTATTCTGACGCAATTTATTGACGCATCTCCACGGTGCGGTTGTTGCCCGAACCCCTCTTGTGCAATAATTTCATCTAGCTGTGAATCTGACATTGCGCCATGCACGCAAACCACTAAAATTATTGTTTCCTATTAAAAAACTGCCTTAGAACTGACACTACCTGAAAATATATTTAAGAAGAATTTAGTAGAAAAGTGAAGAGAGATTGGCGAATAAATCAGAGATCTTTTTTCCCAAGGATCCACCGCTTTAATTTAAACACACAAGTAATTCATCTTTCAAATTAAATTTAATAAAGCAATTGTTGTGAAAAACTTATATACTTGAAGATTTTGGAAAGCTCAAAAACAATCAGACTGGTTCGGCGTTTTTACGTTATAGTACCGAGCCCAATGGGTGAACGATAACATTCGGTCTTGGCATTCGGGAGAAAGCACGTTCAATCCTTGGTACAAACATATTGATTTTTCAAGGTTTCTAAGGTTTCTTGAAACCAGTTCAAGTGAATGCAGCTTCATAAAAACCATAGGTGATTTTCTTCCCAATTGTTCGCCATACTTTCCCAGGTCTTTGGACCCCGACATCGATGAGCCGTAAAATCATAAAGAAAAAAAATATTTTAGCCTCTATGAAAATTGTCTTTCAGCATTCTGTCCTAACAGATACAGAAAACAACATGATGTTTAGCTACTGGTATTCGAACAGACGACAGCCCATATGTCAGTTCTGCAAATTGTTCGCAAGCTGTCTTTTCGATGATTCTAGACAACCAAGTAATTGAACAATGTGTAACTGGAATTCACTGATTGTGTCGCTCTTCCTCTCTTCTTTTGAACCAAGTAAACCCCACCTGCAGATCTCCCTGTCTGTTAGTCCACTCTTAACTCACGCTGGAGGTTGGAGTATTAGCCTACTTTGCGCTCCCCTCCACCCGCCCCCGTCACACCTACTGCGGTGTTTGCAGTTGTGGTCAGCTCGTTAGGGCTCCCTTCAGACCAACCAATCAGAGCTTCCTTCCTCCCTACCTCACTGAGACCAAGTTCCTGCTTCGAAAACAACTGACCGGAAACCAGATACGAAAATATTTCGGCGACCATAACAGGATAGAAAGGGGGTTTCTATATTGAGCTAGGAGAGTCAGATCACAATACGCACCCCTAGAATTAATATTAGTGGAGTACAGAGTTGTAGGAGTTACAAATTTGGGAGAAATACTGATGTCGGTCACATACTATATTTTTGTGCTGCTTTGCTAAGTAAACACAAATCGAAAGAATTTTTTGCTTTGTGGACAACAGTGTGACTCGGAAGATGTTACAAATAGAATGAAAATACGGAAAATTTTGTTTGCCTGGAAAAAAATCGATGGGTGAGAAATCCTGCACTACAAACGGAACGCTGAGCTCTCTGATGAGACAGATGTGAGATAATTTTGGTGAATTTGATATCAATTAGAAAATTTATTGCTCTTACTTGTGTAGACCTGTATTAGAAATGTGAAAAAGTATAATTTTTAATAATGGTTCACGTTAAAATCATTATTCTCCAATTCAGTCCACATGTACATCACTACTCGAAATTCAAAAACTGTGGTAAGGCAAGGGTGTTTCTTCCCGTGATGGAGTATAACGAAAAGAAAAATATTGTCGCGTTGGAACCGGGACAGGTGTGAATTCAAAGGTTACTTGTCAATGAACACAGCACTTAAACTGAGAACAGGTTTATTGAGAACTCAAACATACACGCAGCACTGACTGCCTCTTGGGCAGAATGCTCTTCTATTTATACACAGATAGAACGTACTAGAGATTACAAGAGTAGTTAACAAGTGAAATGTGTAGAAGTTACAAGTGACCTTAGGAAACATGTAGAATCTTCTGGAAATAATAAACAGAATTAAATAATTTTTGTCAGTGGGCGGGATTGAACCGGCGACCTTCGGTACCGCAATTCGTGACGCTACCCGCTGCGCCATGCTGGCAGACGGTACACTGGCGTTCATGCGGCATTGCTCCCTCTCCTGAGGAAAACAGCGTCCCGCTGTTAGATTTCTTTTGGGGCACGCTGAAGTATCCTGGATCTTGATCTTGTCGTGGGTCCTCTGTATGGCAGTTCTGGAGGGCCCCTCCTGTTTGTACTATTATCTTCCTGTCCGACTTCCTCAGTATCCAAACCGTCCTCAGAGTCCTTGAACAAGAAGCTGGTTGTGCCTAGCTGCTCGTCAGGATTGTAGTAAGGCTTCATGCGGAGGACGTGAACAATGTCCCTTCGCTTTCGTCGTTTCGAAGACGGCTCATAATCCTCGACTTCGTATGTGACGTCTGACCGGCGGCGTATGACACGATACGGACCAAAGTACCGCTTCAGTAACTTTTCTGATAGCTCAACCTTCCGGACAGGGGTAAAAATCCATACGAGATCTCCTGGGTTGTACGCAACAGGTCGGTGCTTGCCGTCATACCGCTGACGGTCCCTCTCCTGGGTGGCCAGTGTTCGTATGCGAGCCAGCTGTCTTGCTTCTTCGACCCTGGTAATGAGCTGTTTTATATAGTCATCCTGAGTGTCGTCCGGCTGGAATGGGAACAGCGTATCCATTGTGGTCTCAGCTTCACGGCCATGGAGCAGAAAAAACGGAGTGAAGCCTGTCGTATCTTGCCTTGCTGTATTATAAGCAAATGTGACCACTGGCAGTATTGTATCCCAATCCTTCTGCTCAACATCCACATACATCGACAGCATATCGGCTAATGTCTTGTTGAAGCGTTCTGTGAGACCGTTTGTCTGAGGGTGGTATGCAGTTGTCATCCTGTGGACAACGTCGCATCTTGACATGACCTCTGATACTAGTCTTGACTGGAATACCTTTCCACGATCGGATATCATCACACGTGGTGCTCCATGCTTCAAAATAATGTCTTCTACTAGAAATTTTGCAACCTCTGGAGCTTCTGCAGTCGGCACAGGTTTGGTGACAGCGTAGCGCGTGAGGTAGTCGGTGCAGACTATTATCCATCGGTTACCGGTTGTCGACTTCGGGAACCTCCCCAAAAGGTCGATCCCAATTCGGTGGAATGGAACTGCTGCAGGTGGAATTGGTACTAGATGACCTGGAGGTAATTGCGGCACACGTTTCCGTCGCTGGCACTCTTTACAGTGACTCACATAATGCTTGACAGATCGGTAGAGACCCTTCCAGTAATACCTGCGTCTGATTCGGTCCAGGGTCTTCACAAATCCCAGATGACCGGATATTGGAGCGTCGTGGAAATACTTGAGAATAGCTGGCTGGAGATGAGCTGGAACGACCAGAAGCCACTTGGGGCCTAGTGGATCGTAGTTGTTCTTATACAATGTCCCATCTATCAATTGAAACCCTCCTTTGGCCGGTTCTCCTTTCTCCAAGGCGTCTATGGTTCTTAATAACTCTGAATCTTCCCTCTGTTCAGCTGCAACGTCACCTAATTCAGCGAGGGCTGAAATTCCATTCATGCTGTTGTGTTCTATTAAAGGATTCCTTGAAAGGCTGTCGGCATCCTTGTGTTTGCGTCCGTTTTTGAATACCACCGTGACGTCGTACTCTTGAAGTCTAAGTGCCCATCTTGCTAGTCGACCTGATGGATCCTTCAAGCTGGTTAGCCAACATAAAGAATGGTGGTCTGTTACGACGGTGAAAGGTTTGCCGAATAAATACGGACGAAACTTGTTGATAGCCCAGACAACTGCGAGGCATTCTTTCTCGGTTGTAGAGTAGTTTATCTCGGGCTTAGAGAATACTCTTGATGCATAGGCTATCACCTTCTCAGCACCTTCCTGAATTTGCACAAGCACTGCACCGATCCCATAACCGCTGGCGTCAGTGTGAAGTTCAGTTTCTGCATTCTCGTCGTATAAGGCTAGAACTGGTGCGGAAGTTAGAGCCTCCTTAAGTGCCTGGAAAGATCTTTCTTTAGTTTCATCCCAGTAAAACTTGGCGTCTCCCTGCAAAAGTTCTTGCAGTGGACGTGCCATGTTACAGAATCCTTTTATGAAACGCCGGAAGTATGAGCACAGCCCAAGAAAGCTTCTCACATCACGAATGTGCTGAGGAGTTGGAAATTCCATGACTGCCCTTACTTTATCTGGATCAGCGCGGACGCCATCTCCGTTGACCAGGTGCCCCAGGATTTTTATCTCTCTGGCGACGAAGAGGCACTTCTTCGGATTGAGGCGGAGTCCTGCAGTCTGAACACACTTCAGCACCGTTGACAGGCGACTCAGATGTTCTTCAAATGTTTTCGAGAAAACAACAATGTCATCTAAATAACAAAGACACGTCGTCCACTTAAGGTGTCGAAGTAAGTTGTCCATCATGCGTTCGAATGTGGCCGGAGCGTTGCATAATCCGAATGGCATTACTTTGAATTCATAGAGGCCATCAGGTGTAATAAAAGCCGTCTTTTCTCTGTCAGCTTCGTCAACCTCGATTTGCCAGTAGCCTGTCTGCATGTCCATGGTTGAGAAGTATGTAGCTCCTTTCAAGCAGTCTAAGGCGTCGTCGATGCGCGGCAGTGGGTAGACATCTTTCTTTGTGATTTTGTTCAGCCGCCGATAGTCGACACAGAATCGCCACGTACCATCCTTCTTCTTTACGAGGACCACCGGAGATGACCAAGGACTCTCCGAAGGTTGAATAATGTCATTATGCAACATCTTCTCCACTTCCTCTCGAATTATTCGCCTTTCGACTGGTGACAATCGGTACGAGCGCTGGCTAATGGGCGGATGATCCCCAGTATTGATACGATGCTTTATCGTGGGCCGTTTCGTCTGACCTTTTTTTTGCTGGGGTGTGAATACACCAGAGAATTGGCGTAGTATAGCTAACACCCGGTGGTGTTGTTCCTTGGTCAGGCCGGACCCTATTGGCAGTTCCATAGTTGTTTCCTCCAGCGTGTTGTCGGTACTAGTAACAGAGCATGGATCTTCGTTAATGACGTTGAGCTCGCCCTCCTGGACTGGTTCAGCTTTCCCTATGCACATTCCCTTGGGGATAATTTGTGACTGCTCGTGACAGTTGGTGATCCAAATGTCTCCTCGACCACCGATAATGCTTATGATAGCCGCTGGTATGTAGATTTCTTTCGTGAGCCTAATAAACTTTCTACTATCGACAAGCACTTCAAGGTTGCGGTCGTCCGTGTTTTTGACTGGGACTCTTCTCATTGCGAACGGCGGGATTGTCACGTTGTCAACGGCGAATAACTTCCCAGAAGATTCTGTGTTACGTGTACCCGTCGCAACGACTTCTTCAATTTGCAGCTCAGACGTTCCACAGTCAATGACAGCTTGGGATGCCTTAAGGAAGTCCCATCCAAGGATGACATTATGACTACATTCTGTTAAAATGACAAATTCAACTGGCTGGGTCCTGTTGTTGATGGTTATTCTCGCGACACAAGCTCCAGCTGGCTGGACGTACTTTCCATTTGCGACCTTTAGCACAGTTGCCCCCGTATCACGGAACATTGTCTTCTTTAGTGTGCGACGATAATTGTCCGACAATACGGAGAAAGAAGCTCCTGAATCAACCAGCGCCCGGACAGGTTGGCCGTCGATTATAACGTTGATGAGATTTCCCGACATCTTAGTGACTGTCATCCATGGAGGATTTTCATCTGCGGCGGCCTCACCTCCGTAGATGGTCGCCTTGCTTAGTTTTCCTGCGTGCGGCGGCTAGGGGAGCGGCTGGTAGCTCTGTCCGGCGACGATGAACGGCAGCGGCGCGTCGGGGATCGACCTCGTCTAGGGTACGGCGATGGGCTTCTTCCCGTAGGTCGACCGAACTCGTCAGCGGGTGGCTGCCTGGGGTAGAACTGTTCGGATGGCGGACGTCTTGCGGCAAAATAATCGTCAAATACTCGTCTTCTCTCTCTGCAGTAGCGTATGACATGTCCAGGGCGCCCACAGTGGAAACATACTGGCGCGTTGTCTTCTGTCCTCCAGACGTCCGTTCGTCTGCGGGACGTCATAGGTGCCGGAGGATTTGGTTGTGGCCGTGTCGGCCGGTTCCTAGGCTGCCGTTTGGCAGCTGCAGCATACGTCATATCAGGGCGAGGCCATTCTTCACGTCGAGTGCGATTGGCTCGGCAGACAGGAGCTATTGTCTGAAATACCTCTTTTTCCGCCGCGTCGGCTCCTTCATGACCCACTGGGCTTACATCCATGGCCATGATCTGATGCTCACTCGGTTCAAGAGTCCCAGCTGCCATGAACTGTTGTAATTCTTCTCTCACAATTTGTCGTATGAGAGACGCAAAGTCGTGCTGGTCTTCCACAACTGCCATAGGGACTACGTTGGGAAGTCTGTCATACTTCTTTCGCCCAACCCTCCATTGTTGCATCTCCTCAATCCGCTGGCACCACTTGATGAACTCTTCCGTCGTAGCGACGTCTTTTATCAGAAGAGCTTGGTACATGTCTTCTGCAATACCTTTCATTAGGTGCGTGATTTTGTCGGCTTCAGTCATATTCGGGTTGACTACGTTGCATAGGGCCAAAACATCCTGTATGTAAGATTGCGTCGGCTCCCCATGTCGTTGGGCCCGGTTCTTCAGTTGTTCTTCCGCCGAGCGGATTTGTCGCTGGTGGTCCCCAAACGTTTTCTTAAGTTCCGTCTGGAACATTTCCCAGTTATTCAGTTTTTCTTCGTTGTTCTCGAACCACTGCTGGGCGGTTCCGTCCAGATAGAAATAAACATTTGCCAAGCACATGGTATGATCCCACCTGTTGTACTTGGCGACTCGGTCGAACCCTTTTAGCCATTTGTTAGGATCCTGTCCAGCGTCTCCAGAGAACACCGATGGGTGTCGAATGTGCAGCTGGCTTGCCGCCATGGGTTTCCTAATGACGCGGACTTTCGGAAGGACGTACTGAGTATATCCTTTGTAGTCCGGTTCCAGTCCGTGTAGGCGGCGACTTTTACGTTGCCTAATCGGAGCCACGACGATTCAGCTGTTGCACAGGGTACCCGGCGCCTCCACCAAACTATGTCGCGTTGGAACCGGGACAGGTGTGAATTCGAAGGTTACTTGTCAATGAACACAGCACTTAAACTGAGAACAGGTTTATTGAGAACTCAAACATACACGCAGCACTGACTGCCTCTTGGGCAGAATGCTCTTCTATTTATACACAGATAGAACGTACTAGAGATTACAAGAGTAGTTAACAAGTGAAATGTGTAGAAGTTACAAGTGACCTTAGGAAACATGTAGAATCTTCTGGAAATAATAAACAGAATTAAATAATTTTTGTCAGTGGGCGGGATTGAACCTTCGGTACCGCAATTCGTGACGCTACCCGCTGCGCCATGCTGGCAGACGGTACACTGGCGTTCATGCGGCAATATCTTTTGGCAATAACATGTAAAACACTTCCTTAATTTGTTCCCATTTTTTTATGGCTTTACGCCTTGTCGAAGTCGAGGTGTTTAACTAACCAGTTTATTATCGTTACCCTCA
>JARYHS010013631.1:34872502-34895429 GCA_031002005.1 Vandiemenella viatica | reverse complement strand
GTCTTAAGCCATTTCGCGATATCATGGAAAACCGAAAACAGGATGGCCGAACCGGGGATAGAATGAGAGAGTCCTTCACAATGCCAGGGAGCGGTATAGTGGCTCAATGGTTAAGGCGTCTGACTGGAGATCAAATCCCGGTCTCGGATGGCTTAAAATAATATGAACTGAACGGTGTTATTACCTAAGCTCGAGTTTACATGTTTTAACTTGCATGTAAAATAAAGCGGTCTATTCAGAGTCCAGCTTGTAGGACTTTCGTGAAGAACTTCCCTAGGATACGTTCGCCCATTCACGCTACTAGAAGGAGCAACAAGATGTTCCAAGCAGCCCTTTCCACTCGTACTTTCTAGCTGCGCACCTTGTCCTTATCACACACTTGTAGCCTGTTTCCTCCAATCATGATTTCACACCATAGCTTGTTGGACGCCAGGGGCCCGTGTTGGATATCTGGTACATCCAACACGTCCTACATGTAGTGCTGCAGCCCCTTTCACGGCCCATCAAGAGTCCTACATCGGAAAATCGGATCATCGTAGGTCCTACAAATTGGACTGTGAATGGGCCGCTAGAGCAGCGCCTTGACGACGTTGAGGTCATTAGAGTCGGGAAAGGACTGGGGTCAATAAACGGAAACGAATTCTGATTTGGGGAAAATTCAAATCTGAATGCCCGTTCGGGGATTCGAACCCGCATCCTCCCGAATACGTGGCCAGAGCGTTACCGAGACGGGTGATGAGCACGGAGATGTCCATTGGCAAGGCCTTGTGTTTGACGCTTGAATTAGTGGAGCTAAGTTCACATGACAAAGATTGTTTTCTTGACGCGTGTGTAGTTATGTAATTAATTTAATTCACTTGTTAAATCATTCCACGTTTTTAGTAGTTGAAAGATGAGGCAAAAATAGATCAATATCGCAGTATTAGATGGAAATAGACTTTGTTTATGCGGAATGTAAAATTTGTGATAAAAATGTACTTATTTTGATTTTGTTTTTGATAAATATTAGAATCTAAATAATTATCCATTTTTTCCACCTCCGCATCCGCTAAATATCCACATCCGTAAATATGACTTCCGTTATAACCCTATTGTGTACACAGGCCCTCAATTGGGCTATTATTGTAGACAGAGTACTAGACATATCGGGTAAGGTCGAATCATGGTTGTCTTATAACGAGAACGAGGAGACGGTAGTAGATTTTATCTATCTTGGAGCACATTCTAAAAGTTGGTCACATTTTCGTCAGTTTGTTTAGAATACTGAACAGAGGAGATGGGATGGATGAGAGGTAACGCTCGGGTCTAGCATTTGGGTTTCGAATTACCGTCTGCTACCCTCTTTACTCCAACTGTTGCTTGAAATCACTCCAGGAATGTCAAGATGGTTGCTTTGACAGGTCATGGCAAAAAAAAAAAATTTTGTTCCTTGTCTCTAGTTCTCTTTCGCCTTTAATGAACTCAACACCGACGAGGCGTAAAAGCCTAAATTAAAAACCGAAGGGACTAGATCAAATGATTGGTAAGTTATTATGAGCTGCAATTGACGCCGAATAACTTATGAACAGATAGAATAGAGTTTATATTAAGTGATTTGCAATACAGCTGTCAAACCTTTATTAAGACCATACGTACGGAGTTGTAGAAATCTGGACATTTTTGACACTATTTTCGAGATTTTTTTGGTAATTACACGTGCTCTCTCTATCCCACAAGAACCACAAATAAATGTTTTCTTCGTACTTAGTAACAGTTTTCCTTGTTTAAAAATAAGTTAACTGGTGAGCATATTACACTTTTCAACACTAGCATTAACATAATAATCCTTGTTTACATTTAATCAGCTACTTTAATTTGCTAAATATGTTTCGTGGCAAAATTAGAGGAGGGAGACAATTTGGTAGAAAGAAGGGAAGGAATTCAGCCATTGCCTTTTAAAGGAACCACTCCAGCATTCACTTGGAATAATTTCTGGAAACCAGAGAAAACCAACTAAAACTTTCCTTGCTCTCGAAAGCCAAGCCTGAACTTAGGACTGTTGATAATATATCGAAATATCGTTATTATTTTTTGTAAATATCGATATTTATGAGTGATATTTTTAGAACGATATTTCGATACTGAAATCTAGATATCGGTTTCGATATTTTTTAAAAAGTAAGTTATCATTTTTCGTTTGCTCTGAATAACACTATGTCACTCGAATTTCTGCTACGCATAGAGATCAGCAAACTTAAGTAAATCTTACTACGTTTCTATAATTAATTTGGAAGTTATATGTACCAAGTCTACTCAGATGATGACAAGAGTGTAAGGAAGTCATCGCTCGCCCAGCACGAATCGAACGCGAGCCCATTGTTTGAAATGACCGTTTGGGTTATCCAGGGTAGTCCAACTTGAAATTAGTGTGTTAGCAGGAACAGTGGGAAGTGTAAATAACAAATAGTTGCTAATTCGAGAGCAAGAAATTTAAGAAAACTCAGAATAAGCTATCAACATTCAAAACTAAATGAAATACCATAAAAAAAAAATCTTATGAAAAAAGTTATGTAACTTGGCCATAATGCATGCTATGATAGCTAAACTTCTACCTAAATAAATTCCTCAACTGTATTACTTATCAATCTCAAAAATCCACAAAATTAGATTTGCCTCGAACCTCTTTCGAGTTTTATAAATTTTATTAATTTTTATGAAACTTATGAGGCGCATGATGGTCATTTTTTTAAAAAAAAAAATCAATCATTATCACCAACAGAAACCATTAGAAAGTGAATACCTGATTAAAAACAATATCGCTGACTATTTATCAGCGGACAGCCTTATTTTTGCAAGGTTTGATTTTATGAAATTGCGTTTATGAAAGTATCGATACTTTTTTCCCGATATATCGATAGCCGATATTGATACTTTTTAAAATATCGATATATCGAAAATCCGATATTTTTAAAAATATCAACAGCCCTCCCTGAACGTTACTGCCCACCCACCGCGCGGTGTTCCCCGCCGCATCGGACGTCAAATGCAGCACTAACCCCGAGACGCGGCGGCAACTGGCCTGGGCAAGATGTCATAAAGAAGTGTTACTCCTTTATCACATTCCATTTGTCATGGCTTGTAACAAACAGTCCAATTTCATGAAACGTAAAGGTTGGATGGAAAAAGAACCATCTTGAATTTGCTGCTGCTTACCTGGCGGCTGCGGCGATGAAGAGGAGTGGGAGGAGCCTCCTGCGATGAGCTCTGCTGCCGTCTGTTGCTGCTGCTGTTGCTGCGACTGCGCTACCTGGGCAGCCAGAGTCTTGCGAGGATCCTCCCATGTCGTCGTCCGCGTGATGTGGCTGAAAACAAACACAATCGTCACTATATACGCAAACAATAAAAATAAAACAAAATTTATGCTCGTTTCTATACAATTTCTTTTGTATTAGCTTCGTACACTGTGATAACGTGTAATGCGCACTAACTTCAGAAATTATTTTAATCAATTTATAAAATAAAAGTAAAATAAAGGCTTTACGATTAAAGGCAAATACAAGGCAGCCTTCCATATCAAAATGTCATTGTTATTATGTTTATAATTTTTTCAAAGGACTTTTTCCGTTTCTGAAGGATGCATCAGAAATTCGAATTAAAAATTGTACCTTCACAGTCATGAATGAGATTGTGTGAATGGAGACTTTCCCGGCGTATCAATGCAACAAAATCTTCTCGGGTGTCCAGCCGGATGGTGGTGTAAAAGAGTCAGCTGTCGAAACATGGTGTTTTTACACCAACATCCGGCGAGACACCAGAGAAGATTTTGTTGCATGAATGAGATTATTAGATCACTTGGTTGTAGTCTATACATTGATCAGCTAACCCGGAGCAGGGAAGAGATCGCTTTAGCTCTTACTAATAGCCATACTAATCTGAAACGTTCAACTCGATAAGAACAGTAAAATAACTTCCAAATGAAAATGCAGAGAAAACTGTAATTTGGAGGTTCTTAAAGAAATAAGGAACGCGGAACAACGATAAAAGTTCCCCTACCCTCACCAGTAATCAGGTGCTAATGATTTCGCTACATCGAGTTTTTGATTTTGTTATTTGATAAACTCACCGATATTTCCTCTCTCCTACAGAAATTTTGTCATTATTTCCCAGTTTACGGTACTTACTAATACATATCAAATACATGAACCACATTAATTACCTAAGAAAAAAATGGTATGTTTAATTGTAAAACTTTATACAGTATATTACCGTTAGTTCATGATTCGAAATTAGTGATAATCACTATAAAACTTTCTTGTAGTTCTAAGTCACTTGATGGCAGTGTTAAGTTGGCATCCATTACGTTTCTGTCAATAAACCAAGTGCGTTTATGAATGCGACAGATTAACGAAATGTTAACCACCGGGCGCTTATGTTATAATTCAAACGTTTGCATGAAAACGAACTGTGGGATGTGTGGACGGGAGATTAAGGTCACTAATAGGTATGAAACTGGATACTTTTTTATTTAGAGCTTTGAGTTTCTTTGACGTCGCAGCTATTAGAGCCGGTGGAGGTGGGGGCTGTTTCCTGTGGTTCATTTCACGAAGAAAAGCTTCTTTAGGCCAAGAAAGTATTCAACAAACCTGGTATAAATTATCTCCTGGGCAACGTGACTTTTGCGTTTGTATTATGATTTTCTGTGGATACAGGAAAGTACTACGAACAGATATGCAGCCGGTGATAAAGAGAGAACTATAAAACTGGTTATATGAAGAAAAAAAAAAATCAAATAAAGGAAAAGTCTGTAGCTAAGAGTTACCAGCAAAAGCGGTACAGCAACAGGCTGGCTGAAAAGAAAAGCTGTTGTATTTAAAGTGATGACGATGCGACGAAACAGGCACAACACTTATTCTCGCTGGGCTTCTCTCGTCCCTACTGTGATAAGGGTCGAGTGCCTTATCGCCGACAACTTAACATAAAACAGCATTAAGTGTATTAACGTGACGCAACTTGAATGAGCTCTCAGGAAAGTTCAGTATTTCTCGGAAGTCATTTCAATCTTAGTCACGAGATCAGAGTGTTCCAGGAAAAGAAGGTGTTGGGAAAACCAACGTTCACCAAAGTGCTACCCAGAAGTCATAAATTAGAAAAATTTTCCTACTTTATTTCAACTTATAAACTACACAAGGACTTGGTGCTTTACGTGATTTACGCGTATTAATAGAGATTAACACACTGTAATTAGAAATCGAGACCTTGGTAAACGCGTTCACATAAATATATTGACAGAATCTTCGAAATTAGCTGAGGGATTTGAATATCTGGTATAAGAGTCGCCGGAAATGGACTGCTTCAATTGTGTGTTATAATGGTAGAATTATTACCAAAAAAATATATATTTTTAATTACGTCTGGCTGCTAAAACTTTAAGGCCAGGTATTGGTTTATTTTGATTCTAGTAGAGTGTGTATCCTGGTATCTCACATTTCATTCGGGGAACACTTCAGCCAACACGGGAAGGACACAAAATTTAATTAAAAACGCTCCTGCACGAGGCTGGACTTGAACCGGAGATCCATACATCTCGAATTAACACGCTAAACTCATACCTCCGGGGTCGGCCAAAAAAAGGTTTGAAATATCAAATACTGATACGAAAAATGTAAAATGCGCCCACTATGGGGTGGCTAATTTGCTTTTAAGTGGAATGTGTCTTTTTTGTCTTTTGTTATTTTTTTTTTTCAAAATAAAAAGACATTTCGAACTTATACTGCCGAAATACTATAGGGCTTTCACCACAATTACTAACAAAATAACAGCTTATGGCCATCTCGTAGTATCATTATTTCCAGAACCAAAGCATCATACCAGATTGTTCTTGTAAACTTTTTATTCTTAACTTCTATATTTCACATAATCTGCTTGAGTTAAAGCAACAGCAATTTTTAATTTTCTCAATTTATATTTATTTTCCATCAACAATTTCACATGATGCTGGTGTGTTTGGAATTTCTGCACTAGGAGTCTTGCTTTATCGTTTTCTAGATGTTTCAAAATCCCCCGTTTTCGCCCAACATTTCCAACGCCACCATACTGGTTTGTGATTGACCGGTATATCATCACGGCTACTTGGTGCTTCAGTTTCCACTGAACACTCATTATCTGCTCATGTCATCGTAGATAATCTAACCTTAGAATCGTCAATTATCTGCATGCCTGTAGGCTATGTTCTGTGTGTTAAGTGTTAATTTATTGTGTAGAATGTGTGTATTTTTCAGGCTGAAATTGTCGACCGTGCCAAGCTTCGCCTTGCTGACTACGAGAAGCCCGAGATTTCAGTATGTTCTCATTGTACTTCACCAGCGTACTTCAAATTACAATCATTACTAAATTGTATTTACTGTTTGGAATACTGGTAACATACTTGGTACAGTATGTAACTGGAATTGCGGTTCTCGTTATTCGAATTACAGATTAAATGACAAAAACTTGAGGTATCTCGATTCGTACTACCTCTAGTTACTTTCAATAACTAGATGTTCTCACATGATATCTTCAGCTATGACGGTTAACATAACATTGTTTATGGTTTCATAGATTAGGGTTGTTGACGGTTTTTGATGTTATTTTTTATGCTATTTTTAACTATGGCTTAACGCCTCGTCGACGTCATTACAGGCGAATGGGACTGGGGACAAGGAACGGGAAGGAATTCGGCCTTGGTCTTTTGAAGGCAGCATCCCGGCATTTGTTTGGAGTGATTTGGGGAATCCACTGAATACCATACTGGATGCCTGGACGGGGATTAGAATCGGCGTCCTCCCGAATGCGAGGCCAGAGCGTTAACCACTCACCTACCACGCTCGGTTTGATGCTCTTAAGAAAGAGAACTGCAGCATTACACTTCCTTCAGTGTGGAGACGTTCATGTTTTTCTGTGATAGAAATGTGAAAACGATTTTGAATCATGGTTATGCGCATACAATAGTTCTGTTCTCTTATTGTTGTTATTACGACTTTAGGGCACGTCGACAACGGAGTCATTCACAACCTGTAAATAATTATCTCTAATGAATAAATTCACATACTGTTTCCTGTTCAATTTTATTGTTACTGTTTTTCGGAATTTATAACTTTTATTTGTAAGCAAATGTTTTTACCGTGGTATCATGATTTTGGCACAAGAAAATCATATAAAACCACGACGTGGTTCGCTGGCATCCTGTATTTATTGTCTAAAAAGCTTGAATTCGCACGAGAAGGGGGAAGTATTATCCAAGATGTGTATGTCATAATGCTCAGAAGCAGAGTGCGGAAGAGGTGATTTTTTTTTTTTTCACTGCTTAACGTCTCTTAACAGCGAGGTCTTTAGAGACGGGAAAGGATTGGGGGGGAGGGGCAAGGAATGGGAAGGAATTCGACCATGGCCTTTTGAAGGAAGCCTGGAGTGATTTGAGAAACCATGCAAAACCCAAATCTGGATGCCCGGACGGGGATTCGAACCACCGTCCTCCCGAATGCGAGGCAGAACGCTAACCGTTACATCACCACTCTCAGTGTGAATGTTTGTGATTTGCTTTTCTGTGTCTTATTTGATTTATGAAGTTCCACAAGTTTCCAAACGTGGGAATGAGGGCACAAGCCAGTAACTTCGAGAAGTTTGAAAGGTGACAATACTGAACGACTTAAGATTTCCTTCGGATTAGGAAAGTGTTCATATTGAATACAATAATGAAATGCGAACGAAGACTTTCCTGGCGTGTCGATGCAATGAACTCTTCACAGGTTTGCTGCCGGATAGCGTTTGTGAACGACAAGCTTTCGGCGACCGAAGATGGCGACGGAGTTGGTCGCCGAAAGCTTGTCGTTCACAAACGCTATCCGGCAGCAAACCTGTGAAGAGTTCATTACAATAATGAAACTTCCCAAGGTGGACACAGATTACAAGGGGGTGACAAACATGCTCAGAATGCTGAACACATGTAAGTATGTATTCCGCATCCAACAATTTTAATTGACGAAGCGTGAAAGTGTGTAATCCGCAGTCAACAATGTATGAAATGACGGGCTCGGTAGCGTAGGGGCTAGAGTACTGGCTCCGCATGCCGAAGGTCACCGGTTCGAGTCCGTCCGATAGCACGGGTGTTTAAGTGTTATGTGTGTTAATTTCGTGTCCGTCTTATGGTGTCCATACTTAAAAGCTGCAACGGAATGGAGAAACTGATACACTAGAAGAGTCATGATAATCACATTGAGCTGGTTGTATGGCCTAAGTTGCCTAATGCCATTAAAAAAAAGTTTGAAATATTTACAATGTTGTGTTTCTTATATATTACGCTTATGGCTTAAAGGTGGAAAGGACTGTGTACAAGGAGCGGGAAGGAATACGGCCGTGGCCATTATAAAGGAACCATCCCGGCATTCGTCTGGAGTGATTTGCGGAAACTATGAAAAACCCAAATCTGGATGGCCGAGCCGGGATTCGAGCCCGCGTCCTGCAGAATGTGAGGCCAGAGCGTTACTGCTCACCTACACGCTCGATGTTGTATTTCTAACACATCGTAATTTCATTTTTCGCTCTTACGGTTACAATATGAATAATAAGCTCAGTCTTCCTTTCTTAAGGTTCAATGTCTCTCAGAACACAATACTACATTACGGTGCACCGCAGTTACCGCTTTCAACGCATATGCGTGGACGGTGACAGTAATTAACAGTTTGAATAACATATTGTACTGCACAGACAATAAATTTTGTCCTCGAGGTTGAGCCACCTCTCCTTGACTTCACGGCGAACCACATGCGAGGCAGCACGTGTGGCAAGCGAAGGAGCACACAGCGTCTACAGTAAGCTGCGAAGCTCTCCACTCCATATCCAAGCATATCCCCATTCTGTCAGCAAATGTTCATAAATCTCTAAATGACAAAAGTTTAAAATCTTAGGTAACCCTCTGAAAAAGGATGTTTTCATTATTCTGGTACAGCCAAAGAGATAAAAAGAGAAAAAATAACTTAATTTTATACAACAAACTGACAAAGTATTTCTATTTAAGATATCGCTTTTCTCATTGTTAAAAAATAAAAATACTAAGTTTAAATTTAACTATACCATCATTGTAGGACAAAACGTACAAATATCCTTGCGCTCTGTCCAAAAATTTTTCTCGAATATGTATATATATAAAAAATGGCGATGACATTTTACCTCTAAGTTTAGTAGGAAGAAAGAAACACAAGTATTTCAATTGTTCCCAGATTCTGCCGTAGCCAGTGTTCTTGCTTCACAATGTAATCAGAAAACTCCAACATTGTTCATCTATCGATAGAAGTGCCTCAAGATTTCATTTCTGTTGTATTGATGTTTCTGTCTCCATAAGCCCCGCTACTTTCGATATATATATACTCTGAGCCTAACATCCCACGAAAACTTTTTTTTCCGGGCATTGCGTCTCCTCGACATTAAGGTCATTACAGCTGGGAAAGGGAGTGGTGCAATGAAGTGAAGGAATTCAGCCTCAGACTTTCGAAGGAGCCAATATGGCATTCACCCGGGATGATTTAGGGAAACCATGGAAAACGAATTCTGGATGGCGGGCTGGTGAACTAAACCGGCGTTCTCCCGAGTGCCAGAGCGGAGTGTTGAAAACAGTCCATTGATTTTTGCTTACAGTTATTACCATCTTTCGTTTTATGTAAGACAATTACCAACCTGGAACAAAAATATGTATTTCCTGCCCTGTTTAAACATTAAAGTGTGCCAAAATCAATTCAGGCGATAAGAGGATAGACCAAGTCCAAACACTTACGTTAGTTGTGACCATTATGCCAGTCATAAGAGTAACAAACCATATAGATAAAATTACTAACAATATTAGTCGGAAGTATAAGTTCCTTGGGCTCATGTTGAATCCATTACTATACATGAATTGTGCAAAGAAATTCCACGGTAGAAGAGCATATGACTATGGTTTGGACGACCAACTTTCTTCCATACTCTATTAAACAGAGGATTTTTCTCTGGTGCTAAACGCACGAACAACACTGCGTACCCACTTACCATTAGACTTATTCAATGGGCAAAGCGGAGGAACAGATTGGGGAAGGAAATGTGATGCTCAACCCATGACCTCACAATGGTCGCGCAGACAAAGATGATAATAAGGAGCTCTACCTCCGCGAATTGCAATAAAAAGGGTGCTCTGCGACCTTTCCTTACTTTGCACTCCCGGTAGTCCTCCTTTCGACAGTATTCAAGTGTAAAGAAACAGTGCTTAGCTCTATATGTTAAGATTCAAACAATAATTTCTTTGTTTACAAGATCAATCTTGTGATTCCTTAGGTTCTGAGTAATAAATGTGTTTCCGACATGTTTTCCTAGATTTTCAATTCCTACTTGTCCCCACTTCTTACATTAAACTACGATGTTTCTTGAAGGGATGCAAGTTGAAACTTGTAAGAGGCCGTGTACAGATCATTAGAACAGCGATAGCGAGTAAATGGGAAGAATGAAATAACACTGTCGTAACTACAGTGACCAGAGAAACTAATGGTTTACACTAAATCTCGTGTTCGCATATTAGATGCAGCACTAACCTATGCTTAGTTACAACGGAACTACATGATAATCTCGTTTGTTACTATTCCTTAACGATAAGTAATGATACGTTTATATCCTGACGTTAATTTGGATAATTATTGCAAAATTTTTATCTCATTTAAAATTTGCCAACGTTATATCATTTTATTTCAATTGACTAATTTTTCAAGACGAAATTGATTTGCTTATTAACTTTTTGGTTTATTTTATACATCGCTGGTCTGAAACATTTATATTTTCCTTATTACAACGTTTCTTGTTCTTTTTGTGAGCACTTTTGTGACTTCTTATTTTAAATCATGATATATGATACGATTGGTTAAAGCATCTAATAATATGTTTGGGTGTAATTAGCTATATGTTTTCGTGTTTTAAATACCCGAAAACAAAAAAAATATGAAAAACGCACATAATCTGTTATCAATGTGTACTCGATAAATGAACGTTATCATTAAAATCATTGGCTTTTGTTACCGGAACAGCCCAGAAAGAAAACATCAGCACTACTGGCCGTAACGTTGCCCTTTCACGCCATGACGCGGAATCACCCTGACAGCCAAGAAACCATCACAAGTTCTAAAGTTTGCTAAGAACGTTGCCAGTGCTATATGTTTTCGTGTTTTAAATACCCGAAAACAAAAAAAATATGAAAAACGCACATAATCTGTTATCAATGTGTACTCGATAAATGAACGTTATCATTAAAATCATTGGCTTTTGTTACCGGAACAGCCCAGAAAGAAAACATCAGCACTACTGGCCGTAACGTTGCCCTTTCACAAAATGAAGCGGAATCACCCTGACAGCCAAGAAACCATCACAGTTCTAAAGTTTGCTAAGAACGTTGCCAGTGGCGTCATTAGCTACGTACTACACGTATAGCTCGAAGTTTACGAAAGGAAAATCGGTCCGACAACTGGCCCTGGCCGTAAGAGGGCGTCCATTAATTACGTGAAGTGATATAAAAGGGGGGGGGGGGATCGACGGAAATCTCACGCCAGTTTTTGAAATTCTTCGAGGATAGTAGAGCTAAGAAGAAAAAGAGGTCCACAAACGACATGAATGTCAAGTTTAGGGGGGTATAAGATCTAAACATGACGCGGATACCGACTTTAGGGGGGGTATGACCGCCCTTCGAAGCAGGAGAGCTAAAAAAAAGTCGACAAAAAGTACGAGGTCGATCAGCAGGAAGGGTCCCCTCAAATTCTCACATCATCTTAGGGAAGAAGGCCCATAATTCAGGAAAAACACCTCACGTAACTAATGGATGCCCTTTGGTGGGAATATATGAAGAACGGTTTGGCGGAAGCACGAACATGAGATGGTTTATACGAAAGAGGAGGCTTTTAGGAAAAAATAAACTTAAAATTGTATTTCTCCTTGTAGTTGACAAGTTTGTGAATAATCTATATATATATATATATAAAGCAAGTGTGCATACGTAAAGACACACTTTTCTCCATGACCACCCACTCGCGGTTATGGTGGTAGATAGCGCTTGGTCTCCTGTTGTTAGTAAGGAGTTTGGTCGCGGTGGGTGTAAGAGGGTGGGTAAGGGTACCAAAAATTTGTAATCTTTATACATAAAAATTCAGCCTCCACTAGTTTGCATTCGCCAAATTCAAAACTCAATGGTTCGATTGACTTGATATTTTTGGAGAATATGGTGGGAGGCATGAAAAGGGTTTTAAAAAATAATAAGCCACCGCCTCTTCCCCTTTACATCCCTCAATTTTTATACGAACCCACTTATCCGATTTCGATGGATCTTTCCACACATATACTTTAAAACAAAAAAATACTGTCAACATTTGGTTTGCAAAAACCCAACTCTTCTCCCCCTTTCCACCCCCTTAATTTTTGTCAATATTATTTGTATATACACTCAGTTTTTACCCGATATCGATGGAACCTTGCACACATATGCTTAAATTTTTTTTTTTAGTTAGAAAAATACTGTCTACATTTGGTTTTAAGAAACCCAATTCCTCTCCCTTTTCACCCACTTAATTTTTGTCAATAATCTTTGTACAAAGCTACAGTGTCTATCCAATTTTCAAGGAAATTGGCACACGTGTACTGTAAAACAAGCAGAAAAATACTGTCAACATTTAGTTTGTAAAAACACCCCCCTCCCCCTTTACCCTGTGGTGTGACAGCGTCACCCACAATGAATATAATCAAATCATTATTAATTATATTCATATTTCCTTTTTTCTTTTCTTTTTATTATATTCAAATTTATTAATTATTTAATCTTGGAACGTGTAAATAAATTATAAATAATGAGGTTTGTCTGGATAGGTTAAATGTATGTTTAAAACCAGGGCGGCCAAAGGTATAGTTTATTATAAATTAATTTTTCTGTAAACGCATGGCTCAGAACGCTTAAATATTGAAGGCTAGAGACTGCCATTTCGACCGTTGAGGGCGGAACAATGGAGCAGGCGAGGCGACAAGGTGACGCCGGGCCAACCCGGCTTGAGTCCCGTTGGAATTCGGTCAACGAACTACCCCACCTTGCCGCTATCCCGAAGGCCAAGTAGGAAACGCGCGAAGGAGTCAGCGAATGCGACGCGTGATATTAAACACGTGACGACGGAAATGTGTAGCTAGCCAATCCTGAACATTTATTGGGGGCTACAATACTAATTCCGTGGAGTTCTTTTGCATGTGGCGAGCAACTAGCCGAGGAAGAGGAAGGAGCCATTTTTGAGAACACTTCTGTCCAAGACGAGCTGATGAGCAGACGTGACTTGGGTCCAAGACGAGCTGGTGAACAGACGTGCTAGCCGGCACGCTCTCTGATGATCATTGTGGTTGATCATTTCTTGCTTTGGGAAAGCGAGATGTCGAGTGGCATGCTTGCCATTATGTGGAAGTTATGCTAATAACGCGGTCGTAGCCGCTTATTTAGCTTCCATTGCTGCAGTGGCATTGTGTTTGTCGCTCACCATCACGGCGATGATACTATGGTAATGTACCAGAAACGACGGTCACTATCCAGTGGATTTTTAACAGACTTATGTGCCCTTAAGCGACTCCTGGGTTAAGACTCTGCTCCCGCCACTTAAATTCTGAGCTAGCTGGATTTATATTTCAATTCAATTTTTTTTAGCATCTTGCTGTTTGTTAATTCAATTTTGATGCTTTTCATTCACTTTATACGGCGCCCCCTGGGATTTTCCTTTGTACAGTAAAATGTTAGCTTCAATTTGATGGCCTGTGTTGCCATATTATTTCAATGTTAACTTTGCTGTTTTTTATTACTTGTTTGAGATATTTCATTCAGTTTTGTTTGCTTACTCCGGCGAATTGTAAACGTCGGGTATTGCTTGTTTTTGCTGATCTAATTGTGTTTAACGTAACGTTAATTACTACCCGACCTTGTAAGGCCATAAGACTCAATAAATGAGGTTTTATTTTGTGTCTGAAATTCATGGTTCTAGTTAGTAACCTATTAGATCCCGTATAGCATCAATATTATATGTATTTTCAATTTTCAGGATTTAATTATAAATCCCCCCTCCCTTTTTATGCAACTGACATTCACATCCTGCTTCACCCAGATTGTGTTTTATTACAATTGGCGCCCAACGTGGGGCTTTTGCAAATCGAAATTATTTTGAGAATTTTACAAGTCTAAAAAAAATCCATGGATGTGACCTGTGTTGATTCATTTTATTATTTTAGAATAAGTTTTATGTTGAAATTTGTTTGCTTTGTTTGCCATGCTTGATTTAAATCTAAATGTGTGATTTATTTCAATCAGTTGTTCAAGTATATTTTCGTTCACTTGCATCAAGCATGGTTAGTTTAAAATTAAAGATAGAGTCAGTGCTTTTGAAATTTTAATGCATGGTAAAAGTTAAGATTTTTCTTTATGCTGATTTTGCTCATGTGTTGAGGTATTTGTGTCGCATGAAACATCGTTGTTTTTCCTTGTTGTTTAATTTTGGATGGGTTTTATTTCATGTTGAAGGGATTTATGCGCGAAATTTGTTTAATGCTGTACTTTTCGAGTTAAATCGTGCCGGTTTTATTTTGTTCGTTGTCGATTGTTCAAATTGTTCGGAGTTGAAATTTTATATCTTACGATCAAATCTATGAAGTTGAGGTCACGCACCATTAATAGGGCGGATCAATTTATTGTTCATAACATTTCCGAGCAAACTAACGCGATGGATCAAGCACCGGAAGTACACGAAATGCCGTTGGCGGATGAAGAGTGCAATGATACTCCTAGTACGCGTAGCATCCATTCAAATGCATCATTAGATGGGGAACAGTTAGGAAATTTTCCAACCCCAGACAATGAAACCGTTCAAAATTCACCCTTGCGGGCAGATATTGGAACACATGGTGCGTCGCAAAGTACGGTAGAATTGCCACCGGCGACCGCACAATTTCAAGACCCGAACCTAATCTTTAACATGCTGGCGGAATTAAGTAGACAAATGGCTTCGCAAAATCAGAAATTAGATGCACAAAGTCAAAATTCTGTCTCATTGAGGGAGGAGATAACTATGCAAATGGCTTCGCAAAATCAGAAATTAGATGCACAAAGTCAAAATTCTGTCTCATTGAGGGAGGAGATAACTAAACAAATAGCTTCACAACAGGAGGACATAAATCAGCGTTTGGATGCACAAAATCAAAAATTTGAGTCGCAAAATGCTTTATTGAAGGGCATGGACGGAAAATTGTCCGTTTTTCGCGAGGAAATGACCCGTGAAATGAGTGCATTCAAATCGGAGATGCGAGCGAATGTTTCAGTGTTGGAGAGACGCACAGATACGATTCAGGCAACATGCACTGCATTGCAGGAATCAAGCGCGGAAATCTCGAAGCGTTTGGACGCGACCGAAAAATCTGTCGAGCACGTGCGGCAAGAAAGCCACCAGAGTCTCGGTCAGATCTCGGAATTTGTCCACGAGATTAAAGACAATACTGAACGAAGCTTGCAGGCTGTAAATGCAAAGGTGTCGGAGGTCACAAGTTCGGTTGAACGAGTACAAACGGCACAACAGGATTTGCAAGCGTCACAGCAAACACTTGCGCAGAACACTAATTCAAAACTGGCGCAGTTGGAATCCAAAATGAAGGAAGTGAGTAGTACCAACGCTAGCGGGAGTATTGTTCACGCGAATTACGCACAGTACGCTGCAGCTAATATCGAGCTTAAGTTGCCACGTTTTGGGTCTCGCAAAGACGTAAATCCTAGGATTTATCTTACCGAGATGGAGCGGTATTTTGAAATCAAAGGAGTGCCTGATTCCATGAAGCTTGTGTTAGTCGAGGAATCATTTTCAGAAACAGACAGACTCTGGCTGAAAATTGCGTCCGAAACTAACTTATCTTACGCCGAATTCAGAGTCCTGTTTCTTGAGACCTTCTGGTCGAAAAAGATCCAGAACCAGGCGAGGATAAAGCTGTACCAAGGAAGGTACATTCCCAAGTGGCATTATTCAATGGAAAGCTACGTGAAAACTTTGCTGGTGCAGTGTAGGCAATTTGACGACAAAATGACGGACGGAGAGTTCATAGAGATGGTGATCGCGCACTTTGGTCCACAAGTGCAGTCACTCATTAACCCCGTGGTCAATTCGTACGATACCAGAAACTGCTAGAAACCGTCGGTAACCTTGACAGAATCGGAAAAATGGCCGATAATCTGGCGAGACAAGACGCGGAACGAAACCATGGCGAAGCGCACAGCGAGTCTAAGCGACCGCATGGCGGCAATAAAGCTTCCTATGCTGATGGACAGAATGGGAAATCTTCCAATCAAAATTCCGGCAATCGGAATGGAGGGAAGAAATGGAAGAACGGAAATGCACAGTGGAAGGATGATAAAAATCATCAGCGGTCGGGAAACAACCGATCCGCGTATCCACAAGAATTTCCAGTGAACGCGATCTCAATTGAAAACGGCGGAACCGGAAATGTGTGCAAAGGCGACGGAGGAAAATGTGGGCGGCGTTAACAACGCGTCTAATTCCCCGCCGTCACAATGAGATTTTTCGGGGGACGCTGCAAACGCCGACAGCATTTGCCTCGGCAGTTTGGAATATTGGCGCGGCGAAGGACCGGAAAATATCGAAGAAGAAGAAGATATGGTATCCGGCGACAGCCTCATGGGCGCGCGCGAAGTGTCCCCGTGTAGATATTATTGCATATGGCATACGGGCGAATATTTTAATTGACTCGGGATCGTCTGTCTCCGTAATGTCTAAGAAATTTCTGCTACGCTTGAAAGATAAGAATCCGCGGCTAAAAGAAATTCCCACAACGCAAGTTACGGTGGTTCCTGCAATAGGAAAGAGGAGAAAAGATCGTTAGCACGCAAGCGCTAATCCCCGTGAAAGTCGCGAATAGCGAGTTAATGTTGCCACTACTTATAGTACCCGGTTTGACGCAAGATGTGATCGTTGGATGCGACCTCTTAGCAAAACGTAAAGTCATTCTGGATTGGGGAAATAAGACGGTGACAAATTTGGTTCCGGAGGTGTTGCATTGGAAACATGAGGCCTGTGAGCAGAGCCTTGGAATAAATAGTTCCAAACCGATGCAAGACACCACGGAATGCCAAGGCAATTTGAATAACGGAGGAAGAGCTATATGCGCATCAGCTGACGAGCAAAATCTCATACCACAGAACCCAACCGACAAAATGCGGGAAAAAGGAAAACTTGACGCCAGCACGGAAGCCAAGCTATGCCGATGGTAATGAGAAACTCGCGATCATTTCGTGCGGGATGAGACTGCGTCTGATTCGTATCAATGTAAAATTTAAGGATCAACCCGAGAAGAATCCCGAGGATGACATCAAGAAAGCACATGAATTCTTGGTAGAGAAAGCTACGAAGCGGCAACGCAAGCACGACGGATTGCGGACGCAAACGTTTAGCGTCGGGCAGCAGGTGCTACTTAGGACTATGACCCCGTCTGACGCACAGCGAAAATTAATTTCCAAATTCTTTCTGCTGTATTCGGGACCGTTCTCAGTAGCGCGGATTATCTCCCCAAACTGCTACATGCTGACCGACGGCAGAACGGAGCTCGGCCCGCATAATGCCCGGAATTTGCGCCCGTTTCACACAGCATAGGCTACAAGTTCCTAGACGGATGTTTGTAAATATAGCTTAAGGATCAATGTACATTTAGTTAGGTAATAACGTAGAGCATATGTTTAGAAAGTAGAGTGTCAGTCTTGAGACACGTAATTGCCTAACAAGCGTAGCGCTAACGCAGCGAGAACAGGTAAAGGACGCTCAGCTGTTTGGAATAGCAGCTGTGCCGACCGCCAGTTTTCCTGGAAGGATTGCAATCAGGTTAAACGAAAACAGGTAGCCTGAGCCGCAAGCTTAACGGGACAGCGCTTACTGACAACAACAGAGCGGGCAAAGTGGAAACAGCTGATCGCTTAGTTTCACCGCTATAATGTCTTTGCTACGAGTGTAGTTTGGAAAGCATAATATAGTTCATTTTGCGAGAACCGTCTTTCTTTTGTATTGTATGGATAATTATGTAAATTCGCGGAAGGATTAAATTATGTAAATTCGCGGAAGATTTTTCTTTTCCATTTGATTTTCATGTTATGTGGTTTCGGCATACTTGTGTCGGCCTTGATAATGGACATTCGGTGCATTCTTTATTCTTGTTGTTGCTGTATCTAACTTCAACACATGTGCTAGATTTGCATAGCCCGTTGTAAATAATTAATTGAGTTGTCTAGTTTTAATGTTAATATCTTGTGCTTACATCATTTTTTTGTTTATTGATTGAACAGATCTATTTTGTCGTTCATTTACATCTATGTACCTGTCAATGTTTTATGATGTTTTACTTTGCATATTAGGATAAGACATTTCATTATTTATGTTAACCAGAGTCACGTGTCGTATTTACATATTTAAAGAGGTCACATGTATGCGATAGTTCGAGTGAGCTGGAACCATGAAACTATAGTGTAGGCAATGATTTTGATGCAACTGTAGGGTTACAATAGTTCAAATAAAATTATTGGCATAATTTTATTTTGATTGGGTAGCAGGTATATTGTGGTGTGACAGCGTCACCCACAATGAATATAATTAAATTATTATTAATTATATTCATAATTCCTTTTTTTATTATATTCAAATTTATTAATTATTTAGTCTTGCAACGTGTAATTAATTGTAAATAATGAGGGTTGTCTGGATAGGTTAAATGTATGTTTAAAACCAGGGCGGCCAAAGGTATATTTTATTGTAAATCAATTTTTCTGTAAACGCATGGCTCAGAAGGGCTGAATATCGAAGGCTAGAAACTGCCATTTCGGCGGTTGAGAGAGGAACAATGGAGCAGGCGAGGCGACTCGATGGCGCCGGGACAGCCCGGCTTGAGTCCCGTTCGAAATCGGGCGGTGACCTACCCCTACCCCGCTACTACCCGAAGGCCACGTAGGAAACGCGCGAAGGAGACGGCGAATGCGACGCATGATATTAAACACGTGACGACGGAAATGTGTAGATAGCCAATCCTGAACATTTATTGGGGTCTACAATACTAATTCCGTGGAGTTCTTTTACATGTGGCGAGCAACTAGCCGAGGAAGAAGAAGGAGCCATTTTTAGACATCACTTCTGTCCAAGACGAGCTGATGAACGGACGTGACTTGGGTCCAAGACGAGCTGGTGAACAGACGTGTAGCCGGCACGCTCTCTGATGATCATTGTGGTTGATCATTTCTTGCTTTGGGAAAGCGAGATGTCGAGTGGCATGCTTGCCATTATTGGACAGTTATGCTAATAACGCGGTCGTAGCCGCTTATTTAGCTTCCATTGCTGCAGTGGCATTGTGTTTGTCGCTCACCATCACGGCGATGATTCTATGGTAATGTACCAGAAACGACGGTCACTATTCAGTGGATTTTAACAGACTTATGTGCCCTTAAGCGACGCCTGGGTTAAGACTCTGCTCCCGCCACTTAAATTCTGAGCTAGCTGAATTTATATTTCGATTCAATTTTTTTTAAGCATCTTGCTGTTTGTTAATTCAATTTTGATGCTTTTCATTCACTTTATACGGCGCCCCCTGGGATTTTCCTTTGTACAGTAAAATGTTAGCTTCAATTTGATGGCCTGTGTTGCCATGTTATTTCAATGTTAACTTTGCTGTTTTTATTACTTGTTTGAGATATTTCATTCAGTTTTGTTTGCTTACTCCGGCGAATTGTAAACGTCGGGTATTGCTTGTTTTTGCTGATCTAATTGTGTTTAACGTAACGTTAATTACTACCCGACCTTGTAAGGCCATAAGACTCAATAAATGAGGTTTTATTTTGTGTCTGAAATTCATGGTTCTAGTTAGTAACCTATTAGATCCCCTTTTAACATCATTATTATATGTAATTTTCATTTTCAGGAATTATTTTAGATTTTAATAATTCCCCCCTCCCTTTTTTTGGCAACTCACGTTTTCCTTAACGGTAGCCAACAAATGGTCTCTTTACAACCATGACACGCACTATGTCTGAGAAAATTACGAAAAACAAGACAAGTGATAAAAATTGTCAGTTTTATATTGATGAAGAATATTTTATTCACTGCAAAATGAAGAAGTATTACACCAGAACGTTTAGGGAAACTGCCAGGGGAGCCTTTCATTTTTACATATACTAAGCATCAGAAAGTGTAAACACATTGTCGATGTTTTGCTAGTTCCAAAGTAACGCTCTCTATTTCTGAATTTGCATCACTGATTCTGACAGCTGATGTAATACAGCAGTCTTTTCTTTTCAACTCTATATTTGATTAAAACACACAATGAATGAATTATTTCAGAAAATGTCAATTTTTACTCAGCTGAATGTAAGTGGACGCTTAGCAGGTATAAAACAGAGCTACTTTTCTTGTGACTCGAAATGGGATTTTACAGCAGAAAACTCGCACAGAAGGCGTTCAACACCACGATGTTGGGCGAAACATCTTTTTTTTTTTTTTTTTTTTTTTTTTTTTTTTTTTTTTTTTTTTTTACTGTATCTGAATACCTGTTTACCCTTACAGCCCTTTGCAACGAATTAGCACAATTGTTTAAATAGTTTCAACCGTAACTGTTTATCAATAGAATTACGAATATGGTTTTGCGACTGGTACTTATATAAAATTTTGGAGAAAATAAATAGCTGCTTGAATAATATTGTGAATTAAAGCATGCCCCTGCTAAGTCATGTCCCAAGTTCTCTTTTAATTTTACATTTTTCATATCCCTTCTGACAATAGTGTCAAAATCAGAATTTGTCTTATAAGTACAAGGAGTAAAACTTTTGATTTTAGTTCTAGTAATTTAACAGATTTTAACTCAGCAGGAAGAATAAATTTCACGAGTACAGTACATATTTTAGAGGCCATGTGATTTGAAGCATATGTAATTAATAAGATGAAATCAACATTTTGCAAGTCAGATTATAATTGAGAAACTTGGAAAACAGTTAATTAAATTCTCTTTTGTTCAGCACAAACAAACATGCAAATGACTGATTGTGCTGCACTGTGTGATAAATTTCCCTTCAGTGGCTGTTAGTCTCAATTGCTTGTTACCAAAATATTCACTATTTAAAAATGCGTTATGAGTGACAATGGATGATCTTGCATGCGCAGCACTGGTGTGTTTTTCAACACCTAAATGATGTGTGGCATCAGATCGTCCACAATAACTTATACGACCAGAATTCCAACGAACGACAGAGCGCATTATATTTTAAAATAATCGGATATTATTTCTAGAATTTAGGATTAACTTCCAATTTGGTGATGCCACAGTTTTCCAGTCATGTTATTATCTGATTCTTCATCTGTCTATCTATATCTATAAAACGAAAACCGGATAAGTTACGGAGCAGATTTCGATGGGGTGCAAGATTCACCCGAAAACTGTCAAGAACAGGAAATCCATATTAGTACAATAGGATCTGTAGAGTACTGTCATTCATTAGGTAAAGAATGCGCGGAGCGTGGCGCTGACCCCTTCAACTCCCCTAGTAGTGATGGGAATATGGATCTCTACCTCCGCGAATACTGCAGGAGCAGTATAGGAGCATCTTTATATCCATCCCTTTCACTTAATTAGATTACGCTTTGAATTTTTTTTTTTTTTTTTTAAGATTCGCGCAGAGGTTTACTTTAATTGTAAAACTTATAACCAAGATTTCTCAGTTTAAGCAGATATTACTTTTGTCAGACATGCATGACCAAAGAAATATAAACACTCGACTTATTGTCAGTGTTTATTTTAAAAAAAAGCGATTAATTTATTATGAAAAATAATATATTTAAATATTATGATTAATGCTTGTAACGAACGCGTCTAGTGGCCGCTAGTTACATTAATAAAATATAGATTTATTATTTAAAATGTGGAATATTTTAGTGGGCATTTGGGCGCAGTGTACATTGTACAAGTGTGGAGCGGCAGATCTGAGGAATGCCAGCAGGCCGGTTCCTAGAATTAGCAAGGGGAGAATAGTGTGTGCCTAATGGAGGGGAGATTTGTGTGTGCCAGGTAGACAAACAGGGTGATCGGCGAAAGTTTTCTGTTTTGCATGTGGCACGACGACGAGTGAAGGAATATTCGATGCCGGCCGGCCAGCACGTTCCGACGATGTGATTTCTGGACTGTTGCTGCTGCCTGGATCCGGACACCCGCTATTTTGTTTGAGCAGATAAGCTCAGGCAAAGGACGACATCTGAGGAACTGTGCTACACTGGTCCATAGCAGAGAAGACCGTCATCCAATGTGTGGCGGCAGACATGTACATTCGGTAATTATACATCGCCAATGAAGGACACTGTGCTAGCTAGACTTTCAAGTTCATAGCATTGCCCAGCTACGACCCTGCTGATAAGAACTCTCATAGCCCGGAGCAAACATTTCATTCAGAAGTGAACAGTCAAAATGTTGAATTTGTTTACTGTTTCATTTTGTGTATTTTATATAAAATACCCTGGCGCCCGCAAAAGGACATTGATTAATTTTAACTAATTTTTACATATGTTATGTCAGTAATTTAAATAAAACCATTTGTTATTTTTCATATAAAGTATTCACGCATGTCTACCTTTCATGATAATAAAATAAAATAATAAAATTAATCATAATTTTAAATCAGGTAATGAGGTCAGAACGTTACATGCTTTAACGTA
This sequence comes from Vandiemenella viatica, assembly GCA_031002005.1. NCBI lineage: Eukaryota > Metazoa > Arthropoda > Insecta > Orthoptera > Morabidae > Vandiemenella > Vandiemenella viatica. The sequence goes on along the minus strand of JARYHS010013631.1, from coordinate 34,872,666 downwards.
AAATTATGAGTTTCATATGTCTTGATTTCTTTAAAGATTGTGCTATTGTTATTATGTGTTTCATTTGTTGTTATCACGGACATTAATATAATTGTACGATTTGTAATTTTTTTTCGTTTTATATGATGTATTTGTAGTCAATCAGCATATTTCTCGCATTTCGT